>OZ005650.1:320934392-321261072 GCA_963930645.1 Salticus scenicus | reverse complement strand
AGCGATAATGGCTTTTAATTACTTGTTTAATCTCTTAATTTGTGTATAATTTGTAAATAATGTGTGTTACTGTAATTAATGTGTACCGTAGTTAGTAAAGATAAAGGAATGCCAAAATATAGTACTTCTTCCCGTAGGCATCACACACAAAGTAATGACAGCTGGCGACGAGGATGGGATCATTGAGAGGGTGGAGAGTTCAGAGTGGGCTACGCCCGTGGTTCCGGTAGTTAAATCAGACGGCAATATTAGATTATGTGCGGATTTTTCTGTAACGCTTAACCCTAATTTGGTCGTTCCGCAGCACCCCTTACCGAAACTGGAAGAAATTTTTTTCAAGCTTAAACGGGGGTAAACAGTTTTCAAAACTTGATTTCAAACATGCATACTTACAAATGAAGGTACACCCCGAAAGCCAAAATCTTTTAACCATTAACACGCATAAGGGGCTGTATATTTGCAAAAGACTAATGTATGGCTTAAATGGAGCACCTGCAATTTGGCAATGCTACGTAGACGGGCTCTTCCAGGGAATGGAAGGTGTTAAGGTGTTTATGGATGATGCACGGATTACGGGGTCTGACGAAATGTCACACTTAAGGGCCTTGGAGGAATTTTTTAAAAAATGTAAAGAACATGGTTTGAAATTGAATTTAAATAAAAGTCAATTTTTTCAAAAAGAGATAAATTTTTTGGGACACACAATAGATGCAAATGGGTTGCACAAAACTGATGATAAGATTTCAGCAATTTTAAATGCCCCTGTTCCGAAAGATGTACAGGAGGTAAAAAGTATTTTGGGGCTGGTAAATTTCTACGGGAAATTTTGTAAAAACTTATCCACCATGTCAAATCCCCTTAATGACCTTACAAAAAAAGATGTAAAATTTAAATGGTCGAGGAATTGTCAGGAAGCTTTTGAGAAAATCAAAAAGGAGATTTGCTCTCCCAGAGTTTTAGTGCATTATGATCCACACCTACCGATAACTTTAGCTACTGATGCTTCACCAGTTGGTGTAGGTAGTGTATTGTCTCATCTGTACCCTGATGGAACTGAATGACCCATAGCATTCGCTTCAAGAACTTTGTCACAAACTGAGCAAAAATACTCCCAAATAGATAAAGAGGCCCTAGCCATCGTATGGGCCATACAGAAATTTTATCTATATTTAAAATGTCACAGATTCACTTTGATTACAGACCACAAACCTCTAGTAGCTATCTTTGGTTCTAAGCGGGGATTATCTGTTTTAGCAGCTACTAGGCTTTTGCATTATGCCCTAATTTTGCAATCTTTTGAATTTGACATCAAGTATAGGGATACTAAAAATCATGGAAATGCAGACTGTCTTTCGTGCTTACCGAAGAAGTCTGAAGAGTTGGATGTCAAAGATGATATTTACATTAATCAGATGGGGCAAATAGAAACCTTACGTATAACATCCAGAGAATTACGACAAGCTACATCGAAAGACCAAGAGCTGGGGCCGCTTCTAAATGCTCTTAGAGAGGGCAAGGATTTGCAGGGTAGGGAAGCAAAATACAAAATTGAAGATGGGTGTATTATGTATGGTCAAAGGGTATGCATCCCGAAGGTATATCAAAAACAAGTGTTAGCAGAACTACATGAGGGGCACCTTGGTATTGTAAAGATGAAGGCTATCGCCAGATCTTTCGTATACTGGAAAAATATTGATAGAGATATCGAGGATGCTGCGAATAATTGTACAGAGTGCCAAATATAAAGCTGACCCATCTAGGGTAAAAGTCAATCACTGGGAGCACCCTAGTTCGCCATGGGAAAGGGTTCATATAGATTTCGCTGGGCATATCTTTGAACACATGTTCCTTCTTATTGTCGATGCACATTCTAAGGGGTTAGAAGTTTATCCAATGAAAACAACTACTGCCCATAAGACCATAGATTGCCTTCGAGATTGTTTCAGCCGATTTGGCTTACCTGTAGTACTTGTAAGCGATAACGGACCTCAGTTCACTTCACACGAATTTGAAATGTTCATGTTAAACAATGGCATTAAGCACAAAACATCTGCACCATTTAAGCCATCGAGCAATGGTCAAGCTGAGCATTACGTGTACACTTTGAAACAATCGTTACGTGCCATGCAATACTATGCTGGAAGCATAAATCAAAAATTAAGCACGTTCTTGCTTCATTATTGAAAGGCACCTAACGTCACCACAATGCATAGTCCAGCCATGCTATTCCTGAAACGGGACATAAGAACCCGAATTAATTTGTTGTTGCCTGATTTGAAATCCGGAGTGCAAGAAAATATTAGAAAAGCAGAGGTTAATCCAGAACAAATTTAGTGCCGCATTGAGGCACTTTCACAAAGTCAATTTTTAGCAATGAGGTACCTTCACAAATTCAACTTTCAGCAAAGAGGTACCTTCACAAATTCAATTCTCAACAATATAACTGCACACTAAAATGTTTTATAAGCTTCACTGCATCAAACACAGAAAAATACCCTCAATTTGAATATTTACTGGAGACAATGATAAATATCTAAGAAAACACCTACTTATCTTACATATAAGAAACAACTTAACTCGCCCATATATATATTTATTTTTATAACTGTTTCATTTTATTTTAAATTTAATGTGGGTGACAAGTGGCTGTTCGAGATTCTAGAGCAGCAAATTCCAAATGGAAATTTGGTCAAGTAATCAGCCAAGATGGTGCGCTACATTATACTATTGATGTTCAAGGGACATTAGTACGAAGACATGTAGATCAAATCCGTCCAGTTGGTGATCAGGTAAAAAACGTTGATTATTCAGTGCATGGTCATCATTGGACTCAATCTCAGAGTTTCCCGGTTGCTGAGGGTTCTACTACGACGATTCTAAATGAGGAATCCAATATTCAAGAAACACCTATGGAAACTTCAACCAGATCATCTGCACCCACTGAAAATGTTCCGGCTGGAGACTCATCTGTTGAAACACCAGCAGTAAAAGACAGTGAGCTTACTACGACAAGTGTGAGTTCACCGAAAGTGGCACAAAATCCAGGAGCCACACTACGACGTTCTGGAAGGATTCGTAGACCCCCCCAAAGACTTGATCTCTAAGGGGAGAGGAGGTGTTGTGTATAAACTGTGACCATGAACTTCTGGAATAACGCAGTTGCCATATGTTAACGGCAACCGCCAACTAAACAAAAAGACTGTTTAGGTTTCGAAATGCAGCTACTCCGCAGCTAAGCGATAATGGCTTTTAATTACTTGTTTAATCTCTTAATTTGTGTATAATTTGTAAATAATGTGTTACTGTAATTAATGTGTACCGTAGTTAGTAAAGATAAAGGAATGCCAAAATATAGTACTTCTTCCCGTATGCATCACACAAAGTAATGACATATATCTATGCTTTTTAAGAGGAAATACTTTAACTCTAGTGAAATAAAATCATTTAAAAAGGTGTGTTTTTAGAAATAAGGAAAAATGATAAAATTGCTAACTGTATTTACACATGACCATGTAAAAGTTATAGTGATGGTAATAAATTGGCTGATTCATTTACTAGAAAATATCAATATGAATTGTGAATAATAACAGGTTATTTCATTGAAATAAATTAGAAAAAAAAAAAAAAAGTACTATTGAATTAATTAAAAAATGAAAACTTTAGCTGTTATTATTACAGCCTTAAACAGATTTTAATTTAGGACTAGCGAACTTCGCCCGCTAGCGGGTCAGTATTTTCAAATGAATCACTAACAGTAACTTTTAGTGTTAAGAAAAGAAATAAAAAAAAATATATACCATTTATGACTGGGTAAAAAGTTGGCCCGGGTCCCCATTGCCTTCGGCAGCGCAGTCCTGAACGTGCTGCGTGCGCACAACTTAAGGGATACACGCGCTGCACGCGCGTATTCCTTCCCTGACCCTTCGTGCCCCCTAAAAAAAATCATTTTTGATCGGGTAAAAACTCGCACTGGATCCCCACTGCCTTCGGCAGCACAGTTCCAATTTAAAAATTTCATAAGTCACTGGGAATTTATGATTTACTGAACATGGTGGAATAGAGCAAAATTTCGCAGAAACCTCCACTTTGAGGGATATTTTTGTCGGAAAGATGTCAGAACACTTTTAAAATATCAATTAAGATATTGGCAGGAACATCCCCGACTATGAACTTTTTAATTTAAAAATTTCGTAAGTTATTTGGAATTTACGATTTACTTAACATGGCAGAATAGGGCAAAATTGATCATAAATGTCCATTTTGAGGACCATAAATATATCAGATCAGACAACTTCAAAATAACGTTTATGATACTTGTTTGAACAGAATTAACTACAAATATTCTAACAGGGAAATTTCATAAGTTATTCGAAATTTAAGATTTTTATCAATATAGCAAAATGTGACGATATCCCATATAAATATGCATTTTGAGGATTATTGCATTGGAAATAGTAGCATGAAAACTAAACTACGAAATTGACCCGAATAAAATAAATCAATAGATTAGAATAAGAAAAATATATTGAACTGTACAGCGGGTAGCCTATTATGCAGGGATTTCGTTCTGTTACTGTGTCAAGCGTTAGGTCAAATTAATTTCTCTTAACATGAATATAATATGTTATGTACTAGAAATTTATGATAACATACATGTGATGGGGAACTGAGCAGATTCCACCCATGCCAACTAGTTTTGTTTCTCATTTTGTAGCTGCTTTTAGCCAAGTTGAATTCTGAGGTGTATTAGTTAAACCTCCAATAAAATGTTCGTCAGCAGGAAGCGTGAGTCTTTTTAGCCCGCTAGTCAATATTGCTTGTGGATGGGAGATATGAATGGAAGAAAGATGGATGTCAAGGAAGATGTGAATTTTTATCTAAGTTTCTTTGCTTCTTTGCTTTTATCTTCAATATGCTATGAGTGGTTTCAAAGAGACTTAGTTTTTATCTGTTATTGGTATTATTTTTCAAGATGTTCTTTCTCAAGTTTTTTTTTAATTGACTGCTATTACTGGTGAACCTTTTATGTATAGAAGAAATTTATCTACATTTTATGTTATTTGTTTTTGCACTTATATCAATTTTATAATATGGAATATAAATGACTTTACTCATATTATATTTTGATAATTTAATAAAACTAATAAATTTGATTTTTATTTTTCTGTCTCTGTCATTTATCCTAATTAAAACTAGTCATATTTAAAGTTTATTATATTTAAACATAAGTCTATACTTTTATATTTTGTTCTTTATTATTTATGGCTCGGGCTGTAGTAGCTCTAGTATATTTAATGTCAGTTTCATGTTCTTTTATCCTGTTTTTTTCCTATTTTCTTCTTAGTCATAGCTCATAGCTATGTAATACCTGTTTGTATTTTCCTCTGTTTGATATTTTATTTCATAAATGCCTGCAGTTTTAAAGGGGTTTATGGGGGTTTTGTCATTACTGATATGCTGGAAAATATCTGTTAGGTTTAGTAGGGATATTTATGTTTAGTTTTGAAACTTCATTTTTAAATTTATTGGGTGCCTCTTTATTAAATGAAATTGATGTAGTATATTTTTCTTTTGGTTTCTGTCCATTTTCAATATCAATTAATTACTTAATTTTTTTTTTTTTTTTTTTTTTTTATATAGTTTACACTCTAGGTTTTTCTTATAACCAGCTTTTCTCATATTTTATTTAGTTTGTTTTTAAGTTCTTATATTTTATTTAGATGTTAAGATTTATTTTATTTATTTTTTCGAGTGTTTTTAAAATTTTTACATTTTTGTCAATGACAGCAAAAACATCATCAGCATATTTAAACCAGCATTTAATTTCATCTTTAAAATTTCAAAAATTTATTTCTTCTGTTAAACTAAATTTTAATTCAGTGATGAACCTGAATAGGGGGATTCCATTGGGACTCCCCCCCCCCCCCCCCCTGTTTTTTTCTTCCTTTTTTTTTTTTTTTTTTTTAAGACTTTTTTTCATGTTACTTTCTGTGTCATAAACCTTCTGCCGAATCTGGGTTAAAAACAGAAAAAGGAGAAAATAAATTAGAATATCAGACCTACCTTTACAAATTCGATACCAAATGAAAGGGGCGATTTTTCTGAATACAGGGGTGCAAACACTTTTTCGACACGACAATTAGATTTTTTAAAAATAACTAAAGTATGAAATTTAGGTGGCAACAACTTTTGTAATGCATAAAATAAATTAGAAATATTAGTCCTATTGTTACACATTCGGTACCAAATGAAAGGGGTGATTTTTCTGAATCCATTGGTGCAAACAGTTTTTCGACACAACAACTAGATTTTTAAAAATTAACTATAGTGTGAAATTTAAGTGGCAACAAAAAAGTTAATTTTTATTGGGAATTTCTAACACACATGACTAGGGCTGACTCTAGAACAAAAGACCGCTGGGGGGAATTCGATAAAAGGGCACTTTAATATTCTCAAAAGGGGCACTATAATATTCTCAATAATTCAAAAAGGGCACTATAACATCTTCATAAAGGAAAGTCCTTTAATAATGTTTGCATAAAAGATACTATAATATACTCAAGAAGTGTAGTATCTAACCTCGTTAACGTAAACACTGCTAACGGGAATTACTTTTAACATGAACTGTTTCCACAATCCCCATTAAAAGGAAGATTAGTTTAGTTATATGAAGATTGGCTTACTGATAACATGAACAATTATTTTTTCTCCCATGATCTTCATGTTAACGAGGTGAGGTTCGACTGATTAATAAAATTATATAATTAAAAAATTATGCTATTCTCAAAAAATATACTCTTGCGTCTTATTCAAAAAACAAACTGTGAATTAGCTTTGAGTATGTTTTAAGAATAGCCTTTGTATGCAGAAACAAACTAGCATAATACTACAGAATAATGTTTATCAGTATTTTTATCTACAGTTTTTATGAATTCTTATTCACGAAGTAATGTGATAAAATGGAAAAACTATATACAAATCATAAAAGCAGAATGTGTTTATATGTACTCCAAAATACATTGAGTTTAGTTTTCATTTAAATTAATAAACTATTGCTAATAGGGATGGACCGGATATGGATTTTACCAGATCCAGATATCTGGCATTCTGGATATTTTTTTAATTTGCCGCATCCGAATATCCGGCAGTCTCCTTTCCCAGTACACATGAAAATTTCATTTTTTTAAGAGCACACAGTAGTTAGAAACAGATATTTGCATTTGGTTTTTATGCAACTGGATTCCACTCACATACATAAAAATGTCAATACCATTGGGATAATAAGCCATAATAGTTTTATTTTATTTTATTTTTTAATATCAATTCTTATGCTTATGTGTCACTTTTGATAGTTAGGTTAGCAGAATATAATGTACAATGTTGTCTGAACTATGTGCTTTGTCTGCCTTGCTATGCATATAATTGACAAAACTTACTTAAATAATCTTGTGTGTAGAGATGTAAAATTTCCGGAAATTTTGAGGCGATGGAAAAAACCAGTTTTTTTCTAGAAAAATTGGAAAAAATGGGAAAAATTGAATTTTTACAGATAAAAATAGGGTTTCTTAACAGTTATAATATCTTAGAAAATAAAAAGTTTTAAATATTTACAAATACTTGCAATCCATATTCTTCTTTTCTTAACAGAAACATACAAAAAGCTTTTACTGTTAAAAAATGAGCCTTTCTGTTTCATAAATGCCAGTACCTTCCCTTGTTTGTACAAAACACCAAAAACTAGTCAAATCATCATTCAAACATTAATTTTGCATAGAGTGTGCATTCCTGCGGAATGTTCTTCTCCTAGCAGCATTTATATATTATAAATTTAAATTAGAATCAAACCGACATTTTTTTTTTTTTTATAAACCTGAACTTGATTTCTTTATATCCGAAACCTGAAAATTAAATAAAATTTAATCATTCATGTGAAAATAATGCAAAACTTTTTAAAGTTATAAAATAAAATAAATTTTCATTGTCACAGAGTTAGTAAATAATAATAATAATAATAAAATTAAAATGGATTTACTGATACACTAAGTTAAAAATTTAAAAATCTAAAAAAGAGATTAATAATTTTTAACAATTTATGTGTGTTGTGTTCTTCAATAGTACAAAAATATGCTTTAAGTTTAGTATATATACATATATATATATATGATTTCATTTTGTTTATTGCCTTTCTGCGATATGTATGTAATAATTTGTGTACACGTATAATTTAATCATGGGATGTTTATAATTATAACAAATCAAGCATGTTTATAATTATAACAAACAAATTCCTGTTTATTATGATAAAATATTTTGAAAGATGTTCTTAAGTCGATCTGACTCATTGAATACTTAACCATACCAGCAGGAAAAAAATTCAATGAACTTAATCCAAACCCGATCCACAAAAAAAAATCGGTCTACTGGACCTGACGCTGGACTCTAATTCAGATTTTCACTTAAAATGAAATCAATCGCAAAGGTAAAATAAAAGTTTAATTTAAAGTTAATTGAACTTCAGAAATTTAAAACAACATTTTATTATTGATTTATTATTATTATTATATATATATATAAAGGATGGCTAACATTAGAAATTTTCCAAATTCACGGACATTTTAAAGACTATTTTTCAGCATGTCTCCTGACTTATGCTGTTTATTTCACAAAATTAACAAACATATTAGCAATTTAGAGGTTTCAAATATGGCTTATTTCCACAAAATTTGTCAAAATTCCCTGACTTTACATGAAATTTCCTGACTATTCCATGACTTTCCCTGACTAGTAGCCATCCTGTCATAATGTAAAACTTATTGACTCAGATGTAAAGGACATAAATCAAGTAGGTTTTTCCACATATAATTTTTATAAATTGGGAAACACATTTTTTTAAGAAAAATTAGTTGCTTAGTTTTTTTTTTTTTTTTTTTTTTGTTACATACATTTATATGTGTGTGTGTATAATATATATCCACACACATTAAAATAATACAGTTAGACAAGTCTAAGGATATATATTCAAGAAAAAAGACTGAAGTATAAAGGAACTTGAAAAGAATATAAGTAATTTCAAATGAATGTGATAGGAAGGGTGTCATTATAATGCTTAAATATTTCAGGATTATTATTTGATTGATTACATGGTTCAAACTTATATTTTTGAAATATAAACATTAAAAAAATCAATGTTTTCATGTAAGAGACTGAACATGAAAAAATATTTCAAGAAAAGAGCATCGGAATAATTTCTAAATACGTTATTTAAATAAAATTAAATTTCAAAATTTTCAATTTTTCCGGGCGGAAATAAACCCCTTTGGAAAAAAAACGAAAAAAACTGTTTTTTTTCCCAAAGTTTCTGGTTTTTTTTCGGACCATTCCCATCTCTTCTTGTGTGTCACTCACACGCCTTTCTCTTATGCTGAATTTTAATATTATAAATACAGATTGGAGATTAGGGGGTAAGAAAACGAGTACTGTTGTGTAAACCTATGTTAAAACAATTGAAATTAGGCTTTGGAGCAGATTTATTTGACAAATAATATGTGAGGGGGCCCCCCGTTACGTTATTATACAATACATTTATATAGATTTTCAAGTCTGTTATTAAGTTCAAAAGTTCATTTAAAATTATTCAGACAACTTTCACACGCAACATTTCTTAAAACTTATCAATTTTGATCAATTTTTTCTACTAACAAACATATTAACTTCTAAATACAACATTTTAAAAAAATTACTTGCTTATTAAAAATTGTTGTTACTTGTTTATTAAAATTTGTTGTTGTTTAAAAATTACTTGTTTATTAAAAATTACTTACCTAAAATTACTTGTTTTTAATTTAAGTGACACAGGCAAAGATCAAGTGTTAAAACTTTACTTCGATATTTAGGAAGCCTCAAAACATTTAAATATAAAAAAAACCCAAGCAATAAATATTTAGCTTCAAAAAATACATTAACCATATGGCCATGTAGAATTAATTTCAATTCCGAGGCAGCTTTCCTGGACATGGTAACAATAATAATAAAAAACTAGTATGTTGTGGCCACCACATGACTTTCTTCTATATTTTCCTATACAAATTCACTCAGTAAAAATAATTTATTAAAATTATTATTTAAAGAAATTATCTTCCATGATAATGCAGATGATTTCCATATTAGAGAAGTAGTATAACACTAAATATCCAAAAAAAAGGTCAATTTTATTGTCAATATTACATAAAACAAAAAATAAAATAAAAAATTCTGTAACTTTATTTTAAATTATCGCAGATCTATGGTTGAAACATTCGTTTTAAAGGTATTGGCGAGCTCTTTTGAAAGATACCCATCATGAAAATTTACTCCCCTCAAGGGGGGACTTCTCCCCCAGAGGAGGAGGCGAAGCTCCTACACATGTAAAAAATTTTTCCCAGTTGACTATCTCTATTATAAATAATTCTTGTGAATTTCATAATGTTTATTAAAAAATAATTCTCTTTATGCATATTTCTACAAAATGTTGTCTATACCACCATGTTAAAAATATAGAAAAAGCGGTATGGCAACGTAACCTGTAAGACAATGTTTACCAAAAGTTGATAGGCACTAATTTATGTCAAGGTGCAACTAAATATGAAATTCTGTGCAGAAGTTCCTGAGGTACAATTGCCACAAAATTTTGTCACACACAGGCTGACAGACAGTCAGACATTTGATAAAAATGGTCAAATCATGTTCTACAGCTCTCAAAACGTGTGAATCCATCAAAAACACGAGGTCGAAAATTTTTACGAATCCAATACTGTCTTCTATTGAATATAGAAGAAAGTAACAATGTTATGGTTTAAATATTGGCAACCCTGTATATCTTCTGAAGATTATATCACCACATGGTGCGCATAAATATAATCCGATATTAATAACAGGCGGCACAACCTGAAATACACTTCCATCTATTTTCAAGTATTGTCGTACTATAATCTAGTTCTTTTGTGTAGCTCTGTAAACAAACAGTGAATGATTTCCATACCATATTCAGTATGAAACATGTTTTTACGTATATAAAAAATATAAATTCGTTTTATTTGGTTTAGTGCAGTTTATAGTTGTTAAACTCTACTTACCTTTAATTTTCCCCATAGATGTAATATATTTGAATTCTCTTGGGTGTCCCTGTACACGAATCATTTGCTTGATATCCACGAAAGGTTTAGTGTAGCATCCCTATATGATACACATTTAGAATACCAAGTTTAAACTTTCTGCTATTATTTTTTCTTGTGATGTGATAATAACAGACACATAAACCAACTGCTAAAAAATAAAAATATTACTTTTGGATTCAGGGTTACCTCAAATTGAGTAAACATAACAAAAACTCGATTTCAAAAATTTGACCCAAAAACAATACTTCTACCATTTACATGGGTAAGAGAAAGTAAAACTAGTGTGTTGTGGCCACCACAAGACTTTCTTCTGTATTTTCCTATATAAATTCACTCAGTTCAAATAAATTACAAAAACTATTATTTATTAAAATTATCTACCATGATGAATTCAGGCGATTTTCATCTTAGAGAAAACTAACAGTAAATATCCAAAGAAACACAGTTTAACTAACATCTTAAAAAATGTGTTTTCTTAATGGTTATCTCATGTATCAAGTTTTGTACAGTTAAATGACATAGAAGTTGAAATATAGCATTCCCGTTCTGAGGAAAAACTGCACTATAGCACTATAGCAGCACAACCTATTGGCAGATATACATCCAGATTCAATCAGCATAATGTCTCATAATGGCTTTCTCACATATCAAGTATACAGGTATTGTTTGGTTATACATATTAGAACCTGAAATATAATCTTCCCTTAAGCTGAGGAAATCGCAGTATAAAAACGCCACCTGTTGATCAATTAGTACCAAAAGTTGATTCGCAATAATTTATATCAAGGTGCATCCACATATAAATTTTTATACAATTTTGCGAAGTAGTTCCTGAGATATAACCCTTCCTTAAACTCTGAAAATTGCTGCATTGCAGCACCACCTGTTGAGTAGTTGACCCCAAAAATTTGTAAGCACTAACACATGTCAAGATACATCTACATCTATATGCAGTAGTTCCTAAGATATAGCCTTTTTTTAACTGTGGAAATTGCTGCATAGCAGAGCCACCTGTTGTGTGGTTACCACCAAAAGTTTATAGGTACTAACTTACATTATGTTGCATCTATATATGAATTTATATGTATTTTTGTGCAATAGTTCCTGAGATATAGCCTTATTTTAAATTGTAGAAATCACTACATAGTAGCCCGACCTATTGAGCTGTCTACACCAAAAGTTGATAGGCACTCTAATTTATATCAAGTTGCATCTATATATGACTTTATATGCAATTTTGTGCAGTAGTTCCTGCCTTCCCTCAAATTGTGGATATCGCTGCATTGCAGCACCACCTGTTGATTGGTTGACACCAACTGTTGATAGGCACTAATTTAGGTCAAGGTCAGTGTTAGAAATAAGAATTTTGAAACTGGGCGTCAAAATGACGCCTGGATTAATTTTTTTGGGCGTCAAAATGAAAAATCTAGGTGCCATCTATAATTAAATATGTATATTAAAAAAAATAATAATAATAAAGCGTCAACTTGTAAATAATATATGCAAGATTATATAAAACATATATATGTAATGAATGTAATTACATTGACAATATTAAACGTACATATTTAAAATAGCAAATTCATTCTTCACCCAGAAGATACATCATTCCACCACAATTTAATAGCATTTTCTGGGCAGAAATCTTCCAATTTAGGGCTGTTTAATTTAATCATTAACAAATCATCAACTACTTTCATAGAGATGTGATTTCTTAAATCAGTTTTTATTAGGTTCAATTGACTTAAAATAGACTTGTTTACAGACTGATGGGATTGGGAAAATTATTAGGTATGATGAGGGAAAAATCCAGGCGTCAAATATGGCACCTATGATTGAAATTCTAGGCGTCAAAATGAAAAAACTGTTCGCAAAATGCGACTGACGACCGCTTATTTCTAACCCTGGTCAAGGTGCATTTACAAATAAAATTATATGTAATTTTGTGCAATAGTTCCAGCCACAAAATGTTTCAGCCACTAAAATTCTAGAAATTAGTTTTTAGGTTTTTTGTCAGCTATATGTTAAAGCAAAAATTTTACTGGTATTTGTTTTTTTTCATTGATATATGAAGGTTTTTTGTGAAATCACATTTTGCCACACACCCCCCTCTTGTAGATCGAATTTCCAAAATTCCAGAAATTAATTTTTAGGTATTATGTTTTAAAGCAAAAAAAATTATGGATATCTGTTTTTCTGTTTGAGGATTTTGTGAAATCACGTTTTTGCCTCCCTCCCCCTCTTCGGGGGCAAATTTTGTAAAATCCCTTCTTAGTGGATGTCTACGTAACAGAAGGAACATTGTCACAAAATTTCATGCTCCTAGGTCCAGGGATTTGGGCTGGGCGATGATGAATCACTCAGGACAAACGATTTATTTATTTTGTGTTGTGTTAAACATTGCTATAAAATATTTAATTGAATGAATTCAACTTATTATTTTATAATTGTTTATGCTATATTGTTCTCTAGTAAAATTGTATTTGTGTATTGTTGCACGAAATCACTACTGTTGTTAAACTCTCTCCCCCCCCCCCAAGATTGCCGCTATAAGCTTTCAGGCTTTTTGAGTGCAAGCCATTTTCACTGCTGATTATATGCAAATTTTGTCGACAGATTATGAAATTTTAAAAGCCTGTTGCAGACAGCTACAAAACTTTCTGCCACTGGGTTTAAAAATAAGTTTAAACTTGTTAAGCTACTTTAATATTTATTTTTGTCTTTTATATATATGTAGGTCATGTTCTTGCACCACTCAATGGCGGGTGTTGCATCCAATGCCCGTTTGTGAATGAGATATTGAGTGGGAGTTTTTCCATTATATGTCTGGTAGTGGAGTGAGAGAAGAACCTTCGACCCGCAGGCTGAGTCAGTTGCTCATTCTGATTTGAACACGGAATGTACCGAATAACTGGATGGAGCCATGGGTGGCTCATACTCTAGATTCTAACAGTGTTATGGTTATGGCACACATTGGTGCTAAACTCGGCTTTACTAATGTTCTTAGCAAGTTGAAAAGCATTTAGCTGTAGAATAAGCACTGTGCTACTATTCAGTGTCTATTTTAATATCATCCTTATGTGTATTTTTTGTTTGTGTATATTTCATCTGTCCTTCATTAAATGTTATGTTATGCATTTATCTTCTCATCATTGAGTTTACCCCTAGATCACTCCTGCCTACCATATATATATGTATATATCTGTGTGTGTGTATATATATGCCTTTTTAAATAATTTTATGCATTTCTTGTTTTGCAGTATTCTTTTCTAATTTGTATTAAATTAATTTGTTGTATATATTTTTCTTAATGTTCTTTTATCTTTCACAGAGCCTCGTGAGATAACCTATGAAATCTTATTTAATGTTGTGAATGCAGATGTAAATAGTAATAAAAAATTGGTATATCTCAATGGTTTAGTAAAGCTATGTATGAAGCAGCCAGAGATCTCTGATTTTGGTGTGTCATACAGAGACTTATTTCGCTGGTAATTTAATTTTTTTTCATAGCATTCAATTAATATAAATTATCTTATTTTTAAAAATTTCAGAGTAAAATAACAAAGCATATTATGATTTCTACTTGCGTATTCTGCTTTTTCATCTGTCTAAATATTTAAAATTTTTCATTTTCTAGTTTAAGAACATCATTCTTTCATGATACTTGCGAAGTACGTGCTGGTGGTTTACGAGCTTGCCGCTACATTCTTAAGAATGATGAGGCTCTTGAGGCATTTCTCCAGATTAAACTTCAATTTCTGGTGTCACGCTCTTTAGACATACTGTTAGACAATCGTATGGAAAGGATACAGGCTCTAAGGCTGATGAGAAAAGTACTGTGTCTAAATCCTGATAAATTTCCCCGTGCCTTTACAAATTGTTTAATTTCAATAATCAATGAAGGAATGCAAGAACGGGATATGCTTCGACCCTGTTTAGCTACTCTGGCTCAGCTAAGTAAGTTTTGATTTCCTGTTTTATGATGTAATTTAAATTTTTGAAATATTAACTAATTTGTTATACATTATTACATAATAATCCAGATCAGAGGTCTGCACTGGCCAAAATTTCGATGCCCAGTCAGGCGAAAGCAAATAATATCATGCCTGATTCGATTAAATAAATAAATAAAATAACAGCAACAAAAATTGCGTGTATTTTCCATGCAAAAATCTTTTAGTAGCTACTTTTCAGAAGTTTTTACACATAGCCAGGCTTTAGATATCCATTAACAAAATTGCTGATGTTTTAGATTTTAGAAGACAATTATATATAAACAAAAATTTATAATTATGAACAAACAGAAGGCACACAGACAGGAAGTCAAATCAAAAATATTAATTAGTATTCACCAAACAATGTTAGAAAAATGATTAGTACTACTAAAAATTTACTTTTATCCTTTTCCACTTATACCAAACTTTCATCAAAATAGCTAAGTCCATTTCCATGTATAACTATTCCAACCATACATTGCAAATGGTCTTTTAAAAGTTTAACAGCAAACATGAATTTTTCTGAAGATGAGCATAAGTTCAATCGCAACTACCAAAAACACTTAACCCCAAACTTTCATCAAAATCACTATATCCATTTTTGAGTAAACCCAATTTCTGCCATATGTTCCAATTGGCATATAAAGGGTTAACAGCTGACGTGAAGTTTTCTGAAGATGAAGGTAAGTCCAGTTATTTTTTTCACACCAAAAAGAATCCCTAACTCTAAACTTTCATCAAAATTGCTATGTCCATTTCTGAGTAAACTATATTCATACATTACAATGCCCTTAACCTTGTCAACTTCCTGAATAAAGATCTGGTTGCGGTTAAGGTTAAACAGAAGTATAGGGTTACTAATGCTGATTTTGTCTTTGTTTCTGCCTATTTTCCTTATGAGGAGACAGACCCTTTGACTGATTTGGCTAAGGCTATTTTCAGTTATTGTTGTTCAGGTTTTATAGGCTCATCTTTGGCTGTGATGCAAATGCTCACCACACTTTGTGGGGAAATAGTGATTGCAACAAGCATGGGGATGTACTGATGGATCACATTTTATTTTACAGCTTGTGTATCCTTAGCAGAGGCAGGGTTGTTATTTTGTCCACTCTTTCGTCAAAATCCACTGAACTGTACATGTTCAGTGCATAAAATTATTCCGTTAAAACAATAAATTGCAATTTCAACTTTAAATTACAATTTTAGCAATAGAAATATTTTATTAAAAATTGATAATTTGATTAATGAAAAGCATAATTTTATTTTAATCACCAAAAAAAAAAAAAAAAATCATGAAAAAATGCTACTGACATTAGTTTACAGTTTGTAGGCATGGGTGTCGGCAGAATGGGGCAAGGGGCTGGAAAATTCTACTAAGCATTTTTTCTTTAAAATTTTAAACTATGTTATCAGAATTTTATTAAAAAAGAATATTTTTTTCAGGTTGTGCCCCCCCCCCCCCCTGAAATTTTTTCTGGCGACGCCACTGTTTGTAGATGTAACAAAGTAAATCTGTTGTGGTGGACTATTATAACATTATCATACTGAATATTAAGAGAAAAAAAAAAGTTATTTAACACTATATCTAAATCCTTTTGTAATATCAACCTGTCATTTTTCAATCCAATAGTTTAAAAAATCAAATTTACATACTTATTATTTAATAATTTTATATTCTTATTTTGATTTTGTAAAAAAAAAAATATTACTTGGTAATAGAAATTCCAGATGAAAAAAATACAAAATTAAATTTTACTTCCACATAGAAAAGTTATTTATTTAAACATTAAAAAGTTTTTAAAAAAGGATTAAGTTCATACTTATTAATTAAAAATACCTTAATAAAATCCTTAAATATTTTGAGCCTTTATATATCTCAGCACACCAGACGGGGCCATTATCAGAGCTCAGGAATGACTTGAAGCTTACTGCTGGGCGGTTTGTTTATTCTTCGTCTTTTCTTCACTCTCCTCTTCACTTCGCTCGCTTTGTTGGTATAGCGGTTGCCACTCGGGTGGAATAATACTGTGCTCGACATCATTATCAGCGTCGTTAGAAGTTAGTATTTCAAGAGCCTCTCTTTTAAGGGCATAATAATGAGTTATAAGGGGCTATTTTTTGATAGTTAATTGAATTAATGTTAATTGGTTTAGTATTGTTAATTCTTGAAAAGGCTGTAGAGTGTTTATTATATTTTAGGTCGGTGAAATGTTCAGAGATCCAGTCTTTAATTTTTCGTTTATTCATACCAATGTACATAGCGTTATTTTATCGTGGAACTGGAAATTAATTTTATAAATACCTGCGGTGTGTTTAAAATGGATGGGATCTTTTTCATTACGTATGCGTTGATATATATTTTTGTTTGGTTTGATTGGAATATTAAAGTTATGTTTTTTGGCTTCATTTTTAACTTTTAGGGAGGCTCCTTTACAATAGGGGATCGTGGGGGTGAAAGATTGTTTTATTTTTTGAGCATTAGGAATACGATTAAGAGATTTTATACATTTTTTGTAAAAAGTGTCTACTATGGCGGGGTTATAATTGGCTTTTTTAGCAATATTTTTTATTAATTTTAATTCAGAATTTAAATATTTTTTATTTGAGCAAATGAGTATAGCGCGGTTGACATAGGAACGAATAGCGGCATATTTGTAAGGGAGGGGGGGTGCGGCATTTATTATTAATAATTTCGTTATTGCTAGTAGTTTTCCTAAAAACGGTAGTGTCAATGGATTGGTCTTTATTTATGATAATGGTGACATCGAGAAAATTTAGAGTATTGTTAGTTTTGGTTTCATGTGTTAATTTAATAAGAGGGTCAATTTTATTAAGGTCAGCAAGGAGGTTTTCAGGATTAATATTATGGAAGTAACAGAAAAAACATCATCGACGTAACATATCCAAAGTTTACAATTGTTGATTATGCTATTGGCAGTATTTTCAAAGATCCTCATTTTTTATTCGGCGACAATCCCTGAAATGGGAGAGCCCATGGGGACGCCCTGGATTTGTTGGTAGTAACACCCATCAAAAAATAAAAACGAATTATTGAGTAAAAGGTTGTTGGTACGTATTAGAGTTTCGCTGATTTTGTTGTCGCCATATTGATTGATTATTAGAGATTGAATTATGTTGTTAATTTCAGAAATGTTGATGGAGGGGTATAAATTTTTAACATCAAAACTTTAAGGGTATCATGATAACATATTTTAGTGTCGCAAAGTTTTTGAATGAAGGATTCAGTGAAGTTAGAGGGGGGGGGGGAAGGAGAGATTTATAAATCTCTCCTTCCCCCCTCTAATTATACAGGGATGAGATTTTTCAGTTTTTCAGCTGATTTTAGCTTTTTTTGTACATTAAGCTTTTCAGCTTTTTAAACATTTTTTTCAGCTTTTTTTATGTTTCTGATGTGCATTTGTTCTTTTTTTATACATTGGAGATTAAAATAAATATTTATTACTCTAATCTAATATAATAGATTTTGTCATCAAAATTCTGGTATTTCATTTCAACGTCTTGCCTTTGCATACAATTTCAACTTTTTTCTATTTTTGCTAATCTCATCCCTGATTATAATAAGTGTTTGATTATTTGCTCCCAAATAATATATTGTTTAATGGAACGGAATGCATCCAAAATCTTTTGTGTATCTGTGTAAAAGAACTAATAGTGTTAGATTCACCAAAATGTATACAGTTTGTGTGACATATACTTATAATTTGTATATGAATTCAAAGCTCAATCAAATGAGGCTTCAGACGCCATCACATTTTAAATAAATTTAGACTATAGGCCATAATATTACAGAATTTTTCGTTATTTCCCTGTAAAAAAACTATAGATGCTAGATTCACCAAAATAAATCTATACAATTCATTCGACAGTGACTGATAACATGTATATAAAAGTTTCAGCTGGATTGAATAAGGAATTCAGATGCTATCACACTTTAAATTATTTGAGCCCATAGACTATAATGATAAAGAATTTATCTTTGTGTCCTGGTTAAAAATAAATAAATAAATAAATAAAACTGTGCTAGATTCTCCAAGATGTATACAGTTTGTAATACGATAACCTATAACATATGCACCAACTTTTAGCTCATTTGAACAAAGCATTTAGACAATATTGTGTTCACTCTACTCAGATATACATACATTATCATAAAATAGCAAAAATAAACTCATGGAACCTCAAAACATGTAGATACACCAACATCACAAGTCAAATTTTTGTCATGATTACAATACTTTCCTTACCTATGTATTTTCAGAAAGTAAAAAATTCCATGAAAGATATGTGAATCATTTATTTCATCATGCTTAATAACAAATTTTTTAAAGGTGTTTACGACTATGAGGGAGGAGATGACAATGTAGTTGAAAGCAGTGGGGGGAAAAAGAGGGGAATTAAAATTGAAACTATAAACTGTCACACTTTTGCATCCAATCCACCCTTAAAAATAGATATATTTATTTATTAAATATTGTTAACTTTGCATGCCAATTTCAATCATTCATGTCTATTTTGAAATATTTAAATTGATTTTATTCACATACACAGGGTTCAGGAATTTATTTAAAAATATGGTCGCCAACAAAAAATTCTGGTAGCCCATAAAAAAATATTCTCCAATGTTTTCTTTCTTTCTTTTTCTTTTCTTTTCTTTTTTTTTTTTTTTTTTTTGTGTTCTGTTTCAAAATTTACTTGAATGTAGAAATTAAAATTCTATATACCAATTACTTATTAGGCTTGAATGATTTTTTTTTTTTTTACATCAGGAAACACCTGTTTAAATTTAACATCATGAAACTGGTTTTATTATTTTCACTAAATCAATACACCATTGGCAATGATACATTATTACACAGGTACAACAATTACGCACCAGGTCGATAGCATGCACAGACAGGAGCAGTGTAAACCAATAACCTAAAACGGTGCAATAATTTAACACTGCGTTGTGAAACATGCATGTAGATGTGTAAATTCTCTAATTCAACACAGTGTCTCAAAAAGTGGTGAGAGAAGCAGGAATCAAAACAGTGAAAGTAGAATTGGAGCCCGATTTTGGGACCAATAATTTCACCAAAATATATATTAAAAAGAAAAGTTTCCTTAAACTTAAAAACATTATTACTAGTTAAAAAAAAATATTGGTCGCCAATGGCGACCAGGTGACCGTATTTCATGAGCTGTCACATACACATAATGATAAAGAATTGTTTTATATATATGGAAAAAACTAGTATGTTGTGGCCACCACAAGACTTTCTTCTATATTTACCTATACATATTCAATCAATAATAATATTTAAAAAAAAAAAAAAAAAAGTATGATTTTTTTTCTAAGTTTTTTTTTTTTTTTTTTTTTTAAAGTAAAAAAAATCGATAACTTTGTTTTAAATTATCACAGATTTATAGTTCAACCATTCGTTTTAAAGGTATTGACGAGAACTTTCGAAAGATACCCATCTTGAAAATTTATCCCCCCCGGGGGGGTACTTCCCCCCCAGGGGGGGAAGCGATGCCCCCCATGCAGAAAATTTTTTTCCTAGTTACATACTACTATTATCAATAATTCATATTAATTTTACAATCACAAGTTTAAAACAATTTTTATTATGCACATTTATACAAATTTTTGTCCTATGCTGCCATATTAAAAATTTAGAAAAAACGCGATCACAGCGCCACCTGATGAGCTATTGATCCCTAAATGTAATCAGGACCAGTTTATGTCGGGGACCAACTAAATACCAAGTTTGGTTAAGTTTCGTAAAAAAAAAAAAAAAAAAAATACGATTTTTTTTTCTGTTTTTTTTTTTTGTTAAAAGTAAAAAAATCGATAACTTTGTTTCAAATTGTCACAGATTTATAGTTCAACCATTCGTTTTAAAGGTATTGACGAGATCTTTCGAAAGATACCCATCTTGAAAATTTAACCCCCCCGGGGGGGTACTTCCCCCCCAGGGGGGGAACCAGTGCCCCCACATGCACAAAATTTTTTTCGTAGTTAACTACTACTATTATCAATAATTCATATTAATTTTACAATCACAAGTTTAAAATAACGCTCATTATGTACATTTATACGAAATTTTGTCCTATTCTGCCATGTTAAAAGTTTACATAAAATACGATCACAGCGCCATCTGCCGGGCGATTGAACCCAAAATCCAATCAGACCCTTTCCATGTCAGGGTCCAACTATACACCAAGTTTGGTTCAATTTCATTCATCGGTTCGTGAGATACGGTGTGACATACGAAATTTTGCGATCACAGCGCCACCTGCTGGACGATTGATCCCCAAATCTAATCAGCACCATGCCCCGTCAGGTTCCAACTATATACCAAGTTTGGTTGAATTTCATTCATTAGTTCGTGAGATACGGTGAAAAATACGAAAATTTGTCCTATACTGCCATGTTAAAAATTTACATAAAATGCGATCACAGCGCCACCTGATGGGCTATTGATCCCAAAATCTAATCAGCACAATGCCCCGCCAGGATCCAACTATATACCAAGTTTGGTTGAATTTCATTCATTGGTTCGTGAGATACGGTGAAAACACTAAACCACAGACAGACATTTTTTAAAAACTATCAATTCGTGTTCAGGAGACCCCAAAACGTGTAGATCCGTCAAAAAACGGAGGTCGAAAATTTTCGCGAATCCAATACTTTCTCTATATTACATATAGAAGAAAGTAATAAAGCTAACTTTTAATTTAGTATTCGTAAATAATTAATAGTGGACAAAACGGTATTTTGTCCGGGATGGTTTTAACCAGGTTTTTCCCAGTGTTTTTTTCCACTATGGGAAAAAAAAGAACAACCCTGAACAGAGGCAGTGAACCTAGTTTTGTTACTGTTTATAGAAGAGAGGTTATTGATCTGACTCTGTGTAACTCTTTATGCTTAGAGTGCATTTCTGATTAGAAGGTTTCTGATGCGGTTACTGCTTCTGATTACCAACTGATCACTTTTTGAGTTAAAGGCCTCTATCATGTAAAGATAGAAAGGAGAAATCCAAGGTCTACTGACTGGGGTTCTTTTGAAAAGATTCTTAGAAGAGGACTTTCCACCTTTTCTGTAAGTTCAACTCTACCGATGATATCGAGTTAACTGTTGACCAGTTGCAACAGATCATTCTCAATTCTTATCATAGTAGCTGTAAGCTTACGATCACTAGCTCCCCAAGGCGCATTCCTTGTTGTCTTCTGAGCTTAGTTCTTTGCATAAGAAATGTAGGAAGCTCTTTAATAGAGCTAAGAAGTCTGGTGAGTGTGAGTGGCAGGCCTATCGGGATGCTCTCACTACCGACAATAAGGCTATTAAGGCTGCTATAAGTGACGTTCTTGGCAGTCTTTCTGTGATGGCATTAATGATATTTCTACCACTGCTAAGGTGGAAAAATTTGACCAGAGACTATAATTCTAGTCTCATTGCTATTCGAATTCCTATTGGTAGATACAGTGAGTCGAGTGAAGAGACTTTAGCTGAAATGCTGTAACTTCATTTTATTGTGATAGCCATAGCTCTTCACATACTTGTGGTAAGGACAATTGGGAAGCTGCTAAACTGGTGGTTACCCTTGATAAGGCCATCTGGGCTATTAAGTCTTTTAGGTCACCGGGGGTGGATGGCATCATTCCTGTGCTTCTTATCAAGGGTATTAATTTTCTTGTCCCCATTCTTTGCAGAATTTTTCGTTCTTGAATTGCTTATGGGTATATATACCACAATCTTGGAGGAATACTAGGGTGATTTTCATTCCTAAGCCTGGGAAGGATAACTACTTTGGTGCCAAGTCCTTTAGGCCTATTAGCCTCTCTTCTTTTTTCTTGAAAGGAATCAAGAAGCTTGTTGACAGATACCTTAGAGATTCTGTTATTGTTGATAGGCCACTAGCATTGATAGGTTGCAAAGGATGGTCTGTATTGCTCTTTCAGGCTGTATTAAGATAAGACTACACCAACTGCTGCCCTTGAGTGTTTGCTTGGGCTTCTTCTGCTTCATTTGCATATTGAAGCTGAGGCTTTAACCTGTATGAAGCATTTCATGTGTCTGGGCTTGTGGAAGGATTATTCTAGACATTTGTCTTGGGGTTCCCTCATTTCATTTGTAGCTGAACTTCCTTCTTTCATTATGCCTAGTGACTACATGGTTATGAAATATGCCTTTCACAATATTACTTACGAACTTTGAATAAACACCATAAAATGCATAAACTCGCAACAATTGTTTCGTGTCGAAAAAACACACAACCCTTCATCAGGCGAATAAAGTAAGCACGAGTGCTGCAATCAAAGCGGCAACGCACAAAATCATTTAAAATGAAAAGAAAAACTTTATAAAGTACAAAGTAAATATAACAACTGGTGTGAGTAGAATTGTACAAGAAAACAAGAAAATAAATAAATGAGTGAGATTAACCATATAACAATCTAAGGATATCAAAAATTAAACGAAAATCTAATTTACGTGAGTAATTTCCAAGCATCAGAGAAGAATGAAGTGGAAGAAATATCATTAACAAGATTTTTCGAATTTTTAACAATTGTTGCAAGTTTATTGCATTTTATGGTGTTTATTCAAAGTTTGTAAGTAATATTTTTTACTACGCCAGTTTTGTGGTGCTTTTTTATTAATTTTATTAATGCCTTTCACAAGCCTTTTAAGATCTTTTTCCCTTCCAGAGAGGATTGGCTTATGTCTCCTAGTTGGCTTGATGACAACTGTTTAGTTTGGTATACTGATGGCTCTAAGCTTGGCTTTCATTCTGGGGCAGGTGTTTGCTGTCCTGGGGATGGAACTCGGCTTTCTTTTCCTCTTGGAAAGTTTGCCACAGTTTTCCAGGCTGAAATCTTTGCTATCATCTTATGCTGTAAGGTGTGCTTAGACAGGGGTTATCATAATTTAACTATCCGTATCTGTTTTAAAACATTTAAATACCTTTAAATATCCCTTTATTTGAGCAGTGTAGATTTATATATTTCAACTCGCAAATTCGCGGTCATCTTCAGATGTTTGTTTTGCTGCAAACATCTGAAGATGACCGTGAATTTGCGAGTTGAAATATATAAATCTACACTGCTCAAATAAAGGGATATTTAAAGGTATTTAAATGTTTTAAAATGATAATTCGTCCTTTTTATATTTATATAAGTATCCGTATCTGTTTTGACAGTCAAACGGTTCTCCTTTCATTGGTGAGGTGAAGTTCACTTCTCTTCTTGTATGGGAGTGCTACAAGGTACTTTGTGAGTTTTCTTCCTATAATAAGATTAGTCTTCACTGGGTACCTGGTCATACGGGTATACCTGGTAATGAGTTGGCTAGGTCTTGTTCCAGCACACTCTTTTGTGGCCCTGAGCCTGTTCTGGGTATTTCTCCCATTGCTTCTAGGGCTTCTATCTTCAAGCTTCTTGGTAAGGAGCACTATAGGCAATGGCGTAATTCTGATGGTCAAAGGCAAGCGAAAGAGCTTAATCATGACTATCCTGGTCTTCGACATAAGAAGCTTTTAAAGCTTAACAGGAATAGTTTGAGGAAGGTTATTGGTCTTCTTACTGGTCACTGTACTCTTAAGAGACATCTGAACATTATGGGTATCAGTTCTGATCCCATTTGTCATGGTTGTTGTCTGGAAGAGGAGACTGCTCGGCACATTTTAAGCGACTATGAGGCCTTTTCTGCGCACAGGTTTGAGCATCTTGGTTGACATCTCATTGAGCCTTGAGAGCTGCAGGATATTCCTGTCAGGTGTCTGCTGAATTTTGCTTCAGCTACGCGACTTTTCTCTTAAGGGTGCATTTGGGTCGGGGTACAATAGACCTCTGGTCGATGTGCCTTGTTCTCAGGTCATGCTGAGAAAGTTTTGTAGCTGTCTGCGACAGGCTTTTAAAATTTCATAATCTGTCTGCAAAATTTGCATGTAATCTGGAGTAATTTCTAAAGTATTTTTTTATAATTAATAGTTGCTCTTTAAATATTCTAAAACTCTGTTTATCTGCCCTTTACAACAAAAAACTGGATTTTAATAATTATTTAGTGTTGCTTTATTAAAATTTTCAGTCATTAGATTCTCATAAAATATTTTTAATTATTGTCCCTCTGCATTACCTAACAGTGTTGTGCTGTTAAAGTTTTCAGAATTTTTTTTAAATTTTATTTTTATTTATATTTTACATTTCTTGAGTCCCACAGTTTTCTTTGCGTTAATAAATAATCTGGTGTGTTACTTACACGACTTTCTCTTATCCTGAAATTTAATACTATACATACAGGTTGGAGATTAAGGGGTGGTAATGAGTTCTGTTATGTAACCCTATGTTAAAACAATTCAAATTAGACTTTGGAAGAGTTTTATATAAAAATTAGTTATGTGTGTGTGTGTGGGGGGGTTATGTGTGAGGGGGGAAGTTCAGCTACTGCCCCCCTCAATCCCCGTTTCATTACTGTACCTATATTTATATAGAATTTTAATCTGTTATTAAAATTAAAAATTCACTTAAAATTATTCAGACAACTTTCACACGCAACATTCCTTGAAACTTATCAATCTTGATCAAACTTTTCCAGCAACAAACTTATATTAACCCCTTCCACTCCAGGGATGTACGTGCGTACGTCCTAGTGTTAATGGCCATTAATACCATGGATGTACGTGCATACGTACAAAGAAAGTATACGATACAATAAACCCAATGTTGTAGTGGTATCAGAGTTATTTTATTTGTCATATGGTATTTTGAAATTGTATTTTCATTACTGACAACTAGATGGCGTTAGTAGTCTCGGTGACCTATTAGTTTTGGCTACGCCAGTTGTTTCGTGATTTCTTGCAGCTGCGGTTGTGTGTAATTTTCGCTCCTCGATTTCGTGTGTTTTGCCGGTGTTTGAAACTGGGAATAATGTCTGATTCTAGTGATTTGGATAGTGATTATATCCCCGATTATGAAGAACTTGAAGATTCCAATGATGACTTTACAAGTGAAGGCGGCGAAAGCGATGACAGTGATGATGAACCACTTACAGCAGTCATTGCTGTAAATAACTGAAATACTTTGATATGTATTCATATTTACTATCTTCATTAATTAAATATATTTACTTCACAACAAAAGGCACATTGTTACTTCGTTATGTATTGCATTATTTCAAAATTATAATCTGGTATTTCACATATTTACACTACAGCTAGTAGCCTGGAGCGAAAGGGGTTAACTTTAAAACACAACATTCGGATCTCCTAAAATTATTCGTTTTTAAGTTATTCTAAGAGACACAGACAAAGATCACATGTTACAAAACTTGACTTTGGTGATCAGGAAGCATCAAAATGTGTAAATATACAAAAAACAAGCAATGAATATTTAGCTGAAAAACTTACATTATTTACCATATCTCTGAGGAATTCGTTTCAGTTCCTTAATAGCTTTCCTCGAAATGGTAAAATATTATAGTAAAGCACATCCACTAACAACAAAAAAGAATGTTATCACTTAAATATTTGCAGCCCTGTGTATCTTTTGAAAATTATGTACAGACCACTTGGTGCACCTAAATATAATCCTATAGTAATAATACAAGGCCCAGTAGGAAATACACTCCCATCAGTTTGCAACTATTGTCGCACTTTTACCTTGTTTAGCCCTGTAAACGAACAGTGAATCATTTTCCTACCATATGCTACATGAGACATGTTTCTACACATATAAAAAATATATATTCGTTTCATTTGGTTTAGTGCAGTCTATAGACGTTAAACTCTGCTTACATGCAATTTCCCCCATAGACGTAATGTATTAGAATTCTCATGGGTGTCCCTGTATACAAACCATTTGTTTGATCTCAACGAAAAGTTTAATGTAACATAACATCCCTATATCATGCACATTTAGAATGCCAAGTTTTATGCTGATAACAGACATACACACATGTAGACCAACCACTAAAAACATGATTTTTGGATTCAAATGACCTCAAAACGTGTAAATATAACAAAAACTCACTTTTGAAAATTTGACCCCAAAACAGTACTTTCTCTACCTTATGAGTAAGAGAAAGTAAAAACTCTTATTTTGCTTTTATCTATATAAATTTTTATTCTATTTCAATAAGATAATTATAATTATTTTCCAAGGGGGATTTTTCAGGATTTTTTTCTACAGAGCAGTTTGAGAACCTTCAATATTTCTGAAAATTCTTTGTTCATGTTCTAATAATGTATATAATATTTGTTTTATATTTATATGTTTATTGTGAGTTAGATAAAAGTGGAATTTTAAATAAGGATTTTGAAAAATTCCATTTGGGTTTTTTCAAGTAGGTATTATTAAAAAGAAATCCACCTGGGTTTTTTCGGGTTGAGCAAAATCTAGCCAACCTTGTGTAATAGCCTCTTTTACAGGGAAGCATGAATGAATTTTCATGTATCATGTCCTATAGGAGCGAAAAACTAAAGTGCTTTTAATTACTTAAAAGAGAATAAAACTGATTTGGAACTAATTTTTTTGTTTGGCTGTTACTGAAGACTGCATGCTTACCAGTCCTAGTGCTTTTACCAGGGACACACTATAAATTCAAATAAATTGCATTTCATTGTATTCACACACAAACTTTGGTAGAGATACTCGAATTTTTCTGTTCCTTTTGGGTACTTTTATATTAGATGATTTTCATTTGACATTCTTTCACAGCCCATGTGATAAACTTTCAAATTAAGTTTGAAACATTTAGCTATATTCAAGGCCGTAGCTAAGGGCCCAGTGGCAGAAACACCATGACACGGCGACATAGTCGCGGACAGAGAAAAATGGCTTGCAGACAGTTTTTGTCTGTATTAATAAAAAAAATTAGTCCGCAATTTTTGGACACTCTTTGTCTGTACTACTAAAAAAAAAATTGCCTGCAACTTTTGGACAGTCTTTGTCTGCAATCATAAAAAATTGTCTGCAATTTGCAGACATTTTTCGCCCCCAACAATGCACTACTGATGTATGATGTCTTAGACGCTCTCTGGTAGGAACTCTAGCGCCCCTTATAGGTGCCTTGGTAGGAACACACAAAGCAGTGCTTAACAACGGTGACCTAGATCTCCCTTGATAGGCAGCATTATGCATGTATTCTTTTCTCCTGTTACCGAGATTCTATGGGAACGTAGAAAAGTGCTAATTTCATTTTAAACTGTTCCAAAACTTCTCCTCCACTTCAAAATTGACTTATAAAAATTTCTGTATCAAAACTAAAACTAATACTTTTATTATTTAAAATTATTTATATTGTGTTGTGTCAAAGATTGTTATAAAATATTTATTTGGATGAGTTCAACTTATTATTTTATAATTGTTTATACTTTATATTGCTCTGTAGTAAAATTGTATTTGTGTATTGTTGCACGAGATCATCACTGTTTTTTTTTTTTTTTTAATTTTAGTGTTGAAGTACACCGAATGTTTTTCGACAAGAAGTTTAATGTAGCAACAGCCATTTTAATCTAAGCAGCACATAAAAAAAAAGAAAAAAAAATATATTAAACCTAAATAGTAGTCTCATAAATGATTTATTTTTATTGAAAGTTTATAGAAAAAATGCATTTTTAAAGATAGCAAATTTATTTCAGCAAGCACTATTTTAAACCTAAAAACCATAAAACCTGAAAACCTTCCCTTTTTCATAAAAAAAAAAAAAAAAAACCATCGCTAATATAGCGACAAAAATTCAAAAGCCACCAATGGAGCAACATAATAAAGTTGTGTAGCACGATAATGTTTACCTATTTATTATTTTTTTTTTATATACTAATCACTATGCTAATTTATCATACAAATAAATGAGCCTTTGTGTGTGACTGCACTTACACACTAGCGAACAGAAATATTTGATTAATTCAAATTAATATTTAAATAAATAAAAATATGTTTAATGGGAAATATATATAACCATGAAAAGATTAGTTGTCTAAAATACGGCAGAAATAGCGCTCATAGCATATTGTTACAGGGGATTAAGTCTAAAATGGTGACAAAAATTCAAAAGTCGCCAAAGAAAACTATATTAAACAGTGCTGTGATCAGGTTTAAAAACCATGAGTTATATACAACCACAAAAATTAACTGTCTCATGCAACAGACGTAGCCGGTCATAGCATATTGTAATACTTGGCGTGAAATTGCTGTCATTTTATTTTTGATCGGATAAACAAAATAAACATAGGAAATAACGTAAAAGCAAATATATGCACTACGTATAGTGTTGTTCATGTGCAACTGGGATTCAAATATAAAAGGGATACTTCAGTTTTTTTGATACTATCTATTTCAAAACTGTTATCTAATAAGCACCTATATGGAAGCCGATTTTAAACCAATGTCACAAATAATAGGGACAGACGCTCGAGTTTTAGCAGATGGCCAAATCACTGCCGAAGGCAGCAGGGACCTGAAGCGAGCTTTTGAGCAATCTCAGTATTTTGTTTTATTTTATTTTTAAAAAGCTATATAGAAAAGAGTTTCCTTTAAATTTAGTGATTAGTGAAGTGGGCAAAGCCTGCTAGTAACATAATATAGGAAGGAGCTGTCACTAGTATCAAAATCCAAACTGTAATGCTTGACTTTAAATCAAGAGTCGGAAATGATCATTTGAAAAGTTTTTTCCCCCTTGTACACAGTTTTGGAGTTTCAAACATCCCCAAAATTTTTCACATTAAAAAAAAAAATTTTGACAAATTTCATTTTTTAACACTGACCATTACCTCTATATATTAAAAAAAAGTAGCTGTTGCTGGCGTCAAAATTTTCTGCTTGCAACAGCAACTTCTCGCAGAGGGCAGGGTTCTCCGCATCATGAGATAAATCAGTGTATTCAGACTACTTCAAGGAAGTCATTTCAGCTGCTTAGAAATTTCTATCATTTTAATTAACGAAGTTATTAACTAAAAATGTCGGATTTATAAAGGTACTCTATTTGTCACCGTACAAAAAGTTTCTATTATTACGTTTTTTTCTCTGTCTCTGATGTCACTTTCCTCAGGAAAATTAAAATGTGATTAATGGTGTAAATGAGAAAATTGAAAAATTGGCATCTTTTGAGAATGCTGGAGAGAAGAAAAGAATTATTTAGAATAATGGAACATTTGAAAATAACCGATATTTTTAAAATATTAAGTAAAAAATTAATGAAGATGAAATGAAAATTAGTTTATATTTTTATCTTAGTATATATTATTAGTTTATATTATTATTTTATATTAGTTAAGTTTATACAATTAGTTTAGTTTATATTATTAGTTTTTATTTTAACGTTAGGCGAAAAAGATTTAGTAATGAATAACATGATTATGTTAAACAACTATTGGTATAGAGTTAGAGGATAAGTCCAGAAATTTTTTAAATGAAATTTACGAGACAAAAATTTATATTAGTTTATATAAAGGTTTAGTTTTTTAACTCAAAACATATTTTAAAGAATAGATCTTTACTATGACCAATTTAGCGATTTTTAAAATTTAGAAATGAAGAAGCTTGTACGTTTTTTGCCAAGGAGTTCATTTACGCAACCACAATAGCCATTTTAACTCTAGCCATGCCTTAAATATAGAGATAAATTATAAAATGTTGCAATAATAATGATCTCCTTATATTATTAAAATCTGTGCGTCTGTGCATAATAATAAAATCCGCAGCCTATCTTTGTTTTTTAAGCATTGATATAAAATTTTGCAGGAAACAGAATTTAATACGACAGGACATTTTTTATTTTTATTTATTTATTTATTTTTTTTGGAGGGGGGGGTCTGTTTTTCCATATAAAGGCATGCAGTAACTGCATTGCTAAAATATTTTAGTTACGGCTATGTAGGACCACACTGGCAGATTTTTAAATTTTCATTTATTTTGACGATACTTGATTTATCTATTGCAATTATGCATTTTTCGCGAGAAACGTCGAAGCTATTTCGGTGCCATTTCAAATTTCGCCAACTGTACCACTGCTTTAGCACATTTTTTTTTTTTTTTTTAATTTTTAAATATTTTTTAACTTAATGCAAGAGGGGGGAAAAGAACATTTTTTTTTATTTGGTCTAAATGTACAAAATGTCTCCAGGTAAAACATTATCCATTTTTAGTTCTGTGTATTATTAGAAAGAAAATGTCTAAAGTATTTTTTCCTATACCATTGATGTCTCTTTAAATTAAATTAAATCAAATTATCCAGTATCATTATATTTCATTCTCAATGTACATTTTTTATTTTCTAAATTCAATATTACATAATACATACATGGGTCGATCCAGGCAAAAATTGGGTCCTCTTTGCTTCACAAAATTCCACACCATAAAAGAGGACCCTTCACAAAATTCAGATTTATGAAATGAGTCCTTCACAAGATTTGTTTTAGAAAAGCGAATTTTTTCAAGAATGTTTCCATGTTTTCTGTATTATTTTTAATTAATTGGTTCAATGAAACTATGTTAATTTGATATTAAACATTATTTAGAATGGCAGTTAAAATGGAAGGTTTTAAACATGATTTTTTTTTTTCGCAAAAATAAAAATTTCACAAAAATATTTTGTTTTTCACAAAAAGGGGATCCAAAATTTAAAATCTGGATTGACCACTGATATATGTAAAACAATCAAGGTGTAATCAGTACATTCCCAGAAGGTGTAGCCAACAACTATTCAGAAGTCATTATTTACACAAGTTTAGGAGATATCGCCATTAACTATTAAGATAACATTATCAATATATATCCAGTAGATATCACCAACAACAATAATTATTCAGAAGATATCGCCAACAAGTATTCAGGAGCCGTTATCAATACTTATTCAGAAAATATTGCCAACAAATATTCAAAAGCCATTCAATTTATGAATGGTGATAGTCTGTCTCGAATACTTCAAACCGTCAATTCGTTTTTACAATAATACAATCAAGGATGAATTTTTCACTTATCATTAGGTTTCGAAAAATGTGAAATTTTTTTTTCTCTCTGATTTAACTTACAAGGAAACATTCAAAAGTGTCGTCTTAAAAAAATATTGAAAAATATATATATATAGTATGTGATTCTACTCTTCCTAAAACACCAAAAAGTGAAAATATTATTGGCTGAAATGAATTACAGCGACCACAAAAAATGATCAAAATTAAGCATATTTGGCGATTTCAAATTGTTAGGTGATTGATTTTGAGTTCTTGGCAGAGAAACAAAACACGGTTCTGTTCGTACACGGCAATCTCTGTGCTAGTGAACTGAACGTCTAACAGTGCTAAATCGCCAAATATGCTTAATTTTGATAATTTTTTGGGGTCGCTGTAATTCATTTTAGCCGATAATTTTTTCACTTCCTGGTGTTTTGTGGAGAGTAGAATCACATATATTTTGTTTCAATATTTTTTGAAGACGACATCTTTTGAATGTTTCCTTGTTAGTATTTAATATAGTTTAAGAAATTAAATGGTGAAATCAGATATTAGTGGACATCTTGGCAAATTCAAAATGTAATACAATAAATGGTGACCATGTAAAATCGCTATCTCAAAGAAACTGTTCTGTCGTGCTACGACTACTACTAATGAAATGTTTAAAATATTTACATTAATCACATAAGATATTTATTTTCAATGTATCTGACTAAATCATATTTTAGAAAAAATGCACTTTAAAAAGTTGCATCTTTACTGTTATAAACACTATTTTAAACCTAGCTGTACATTGGAAATAAATGCAGAGGATTACATATTGTCCTAAATTAATTAAAAAATTTCAATAGTAAAAAATATAGGCAGTAGAAAAAATAAGTTCATAATTTCTTTATTCAATCAATAATACACAGAAAATTCATCGTCAAACAGCGACAAAAATTTAACAATTGAATCATATACTAAAGCTGTAATGCTAAATGGTTTAGGTGTTAAGAATTTCTCTCTGTTCTAAAAAGTTAGCACTATAGTTGTTTATTTTGTGTGCCTAGCTGTCTAGCATATGTTTTCTTTCAAACTAATGGCAAATTGGTATTAAATTGTCGAACGTCAAAACAGATCTTTCACATATTGTGTATTTCAATGTGATACCAAATGTGGTGGATTTCTGTAATGTTGTTCAACTTTTCTCTTGTGTTATGTAATATTAATATTTCAATTCAGTGGAAGGCAAAGTTGCGAATAGTCGGGTAGAATCCCACAAGGGTTAATGAGCAAAGCGAGTCGGGGGGGAGGTTAAGCCTTCTTTGAGGGTTGGTGAGCAGAGCGAGCAGGGGACAGAGCCCCTCAGTATACTAAAATTTAAACCCCATCTAAAAAATTTTTATGTTGTACAACTTCCTTAAAAGTTTTTCATATATTTTACATAATGGAATTTATTATGTTTGTCGTGGAGTTGCAAAACCGACCAACTGCTTAAAAATCTGATTTCCCCCCCCCCCCCCCCCCTCCTTCATTTACTGAAGCTTTAAGTAAACTTTCCATCATCTGGAAACAAGAAACCTTGTTAAAGCCAGTCAAACCCCTGTGTTATATGAGTTTGAAAATCATGATGTGCTGCAAAATGGTCAAACACTACAGCTGGTAAGTTTCAAAATCGGTCATTGTTATATCCATTAGACGAAATATCTCCTAATCAATCATATTACATAGGAATTTGCTGACTTTTGCATAGTTTCTAGTTTCCAGATAGTGGAAACTTTTACTTATATCTTTAAAAAAAATAAAAAAAAAGTGTTTTCAGAGTTCAAGGAGGTGACAGTTTTGCAACTAGACGACACATGTGACCTATTCTTTTTTTTAAATAAAATTTTATATTTGTTTTTAGTTCTCCTCAATCCAAAAGTGAGCACAGAAGCATCCAGCATTGATGCACTTTTAAGATGTGTTGTTGACTGCTCTCAAGTACAAACTTTAGAAGCTGTTCTTGGTGTTGTGTTTTTCATCCTTAATCATCCATCAACTAGAAGTTTATTGAAAGAAAACTTTGGCCTTGAGGTGACATGTATAAGCTTAACTTTCTTTTTGCTATTTTCTATTAACCATGTATGGTAGAGAAATTATTGATGGTTGTTCTCTGAATAGTTTCAAATAATTTTTAAAATTTAATAACATCTTTAAATGTTTTATAAATGTAGCTACAATATTAAAAATGGGGGATTGAAGGGTTGACAGCATCCTCCCACACAGTTTTTTGCCAAATTGCTTTGAAATGGTTTTTACTGAACTTCGGAAATGTTAAAATACAGTATACCATTTATCTTCCACCTTAAATTATAAATAACTTAAGATATAAGAAAGTAGTGTGAGATTTTTTTAGAAACAGATTTTTTTTCTTCATGACTGCATTAGTTTGATTTTATAAAAAATTTTATAATTAAACCTTAATTGTCAGTTTTTAATTTTATTCTCCACAGCCCAGTGACTGAAAGCTTTGTAGCTGTCTGTGACAGGCTTTTAAAATTTCATATAATCTATCTGCAAAATTTGCATGTAATCAGGGATATAAATAATTATAAATAATGAAAGTATTAGTTTTAGTTTTGATACAGAAATGTTTACAAGTGAATTTTGAAGTGGAGGAGCAGTTTTAAATGAAATTAGCACTTTTGGAGCAGGTGTGTGACCTTTGGGTAATGCACTTTGCAATAATTTGGAAACATCGGTAGTGCATTGATGCGGGCAAAAAATGTCTGTAAATTGCAGACGATTTTTGTTATGACTGCAGACAAAGACTGGCCAAAAGTTGTGGGCAATTTTTTTTATTAGTGCAGACAAAGGCTGTCCGCAAGCCATTTTTCTGTGTCTGCAACCAGGCCCCGACTTACGGCAGGGCATACGGGGCAAATGCCCTGGGCCCCCCTTCTGGAAGGGGCCCCCTACAGGCGAATACAGAAATTCTGCAACCTAAAGACCTCTTATGCCACTGCAAGGGGGCCCCCCAGAATAGGCTTGCCCCGGGGCTGCAGGTAGTCTAAGTCGGGCCCTGTCTGCAACTATGTCGTGGTGTTTCTGCCACTGGGCTCCACAGTTTCTCTTCTGAAGATAGTTTGCACAGATCAGGGTATGACCTGGCGAAAAAGTTTCTTTAGCATTTTAGCTAAAATGACCAATTAGTATTTTAGCTTTTTTAAAAGTACTTTAGCTTTTTCTTTTCGGGAAAGAAGAGGAGGGGGGGGGGAGAGGGTTTATAAAAATACTTAAATACTTTAAGGGGGAAAAAGAACTTTAATCTGAAATTATAATTTGCTACTTTTATTTTGACATACACAAATTTTACACTCTCCATTTTCCCTCTGATGAGGGATATGATTGTTCTGCATGGAGGGAAAAAAACGTCATTATTGAATTTTTTTCAAAATAATTTTAACTAAAATACATGACTTCACCTTTAAATAAATATTGTGGTTTAAATCCAGTTAGCTGCATTACAAATGTTAAAACTAAATAGGCTTATGGCAATTCCTTGGCTTTGAAGAACACCAATTTTTGAAAGCTTTTTGAAAATTGAATTCTTTGCTTGGAAGTCTTTCTATGTTTATCATAAGTAATCGACTTACATTTTCTGTTGTTAAACGATTTCTTATGACTGTTTTTATTAAATTCATTTGAGGAAAAGCTCTTTCACAGTCTGCTATGTGTAATGGAGCTTGAAGCATATTCCACTATAGAGCATAAAAGAGGATATTCATCATGCGTTTTCATTTTCATTTAGAAATTGTAAATTGCAAAATATTCAATTAGAAATTGTAAATCGCGTGGCCCCATTAAAACTTAACCTATTGAAAATCGAAATTAAATCAAAATATACTAAATAAATGAAACAATTTTCGATATTTTTCAGTAGTTTTGTAATTTTTTGCCAGGGATTATTTTAATTAAATTAGAGATTTTTATGTTGAGAAATTTTGTGAAATCATCTTGTTTTTGCTTTTTAGCGAAATTCTGTCTGGCATATTTTCACAAAATACGATATCCTTTCGCAAAATGCGAAAAAAGCGAACGGCAGTTTAAACCCTGGCACAGATTCTTGGCAAAATAATAAAGTTCAATTCCTTAACATGCTGTGAAATAATAATGGGATATAAATCATGATGATGACTGATACATTCTATTTACAAATCATACAGCAATTTGTGGGATAAAATTTATTTATCATGAAATAGGACAGTATATGGTTCTAATAAGTGCTTCATGTGCTTGAACAAATTTTCATAAAAACTGGCTAAAAATCGTAAAAGCAACTTGAAAATACACTAGAATGCCAGCAACATGCATTTTATGTGATATTACTACTAAATTGCCATTTGAAATGTTACCTGTCTAATAAAAGTAACATCTAATAAGGTTTTAGTGACCAATGCAAGAAGCTGCATTTGATCCTGTGAACTCAGGATTAGGAATCAAAGGACATACCTCTGGACAAAAGGTTAACCTATTGTTTATAGTAAGCTCTGATAATCTATCTGAGAAATAATGTCTACTACGACAATCCCCCTCCCCCTTTCCTTACACTAATACATTATCAATTGAGCAATACAATTCTTTCGTTACTGGGTAATGGTTGAATGGCACTGCCATCTGTTGTCCCAGATTTAAGTTGCTTGTTTTGTATTTTATTTCCCTGTGACGCAAAAGATGCAAGAATGAAATGCTGAATCAAAATTGAAACAGTATTCATTTTGAATTAATGTTTTAAATGTGGTATGAGGTTCAGTATTTCAATGATTTAAAATAACAGGACTTTCAATTAGTGTAAACAAACCAAAAATAAATGAAAGTTGATTAATAACAAAAGAATAAAATAAAAGTTTATTTACATATGAGAGAGCATATCCTCTCTTGTTCATTATCAAAACAGAACTGAATTTCTATAGCTGTTGCTAAACATAGCAACTTAACTTAAAAAATTTAATACCTTAAATTTAACCTTTTAATAGCAACGGATATATTTCAGCGTGCTATCGCAGCCCTCTTCATCATAAGGTAAAAATGGTTCACATTCGTTTTAACGGTATTAGCGAGCTCTTTTGAAAGATACCCATCATGAAAATTTACTCCCCTCAAGGGGGGTGGCGAGGCTCCTACATACACAAAATTTTTACTTTCCGAACACTATAGTGAGGAAAGTATTGTAATCATGTCAAAAATCTGAATTCGAGATTTTGATGTTTCTATACGTTTTGAGGTCCCCTGAGTCCGTTTTCACTATTTTTACGATGATGTATGTATGTGTGTGTGTATGTGTGTGTGTATGTATGTGTGTATGTCTGTGGGTGAACACGCTAGCGTCTAAACGCTTCGTTCGATTAACCTGAAAGTTGGTACGCATATTGTAAGTCACCATAGTACGAACTCTATAGATTTTGGTGAATCTAGCACTTATAGTTTTTTTACAGGGACACAAAGAAAAATTCTTTATCATTATGGCCTATGGGAGCAAAATCTTAAAAGTGCGATAGCATCTAAACGCCTTATTCAATTGAGCAAAAATTTTATACACATATTATAGATCACAAATACTCAATCTGTATAGATTTTGGAGAATCTAGCACTTATAGTTTTTTTACAGGGACACAAAGAAAAATTCTTTATCATTATGCCTATGGGGCCAAATTTTTAAAAATGTGATAGTGTCTAAACGCCTTATTAATCCGAGCAAAAAAATTGTACACATGTTATAGATCACAGTTGAACTAACTGTATAGATTTTGGTGAATCTAGCACTTACAGTTTTTTTACAGGGACACAAAGAAAAATTCTTTATCATTATGGCCTATGGGACTAAATTTTTAAAAGTACGATAGCATCTAAACGCCTTATTGAATTCAGCTGAAAATTTATATGAGTATTATAAATCACTGTTGCACTAACTATAAGCATTTTGGTGAATCTAACATTTATAGGTTTTTACAGGGACACAACAAAAATTTCTTTGTCATTATGATCTATGGGCTCAAAGTTCAGTAGCGTTAAATAAAACAACGTGTAATAGATGGAGAAAAATACTCACACTCTATTATGGTTTTCTCTCTTTTGTTTGTTTAACAACTACTCTTTCTTTACTTTATCTACAAAACTGTTAATTACTCAATGTTCGGAAAGTCGAGTGGAGTCACTCCAGATTTTTTTCCCAGTTGACTATCTCTATTACAAAAAATATATATTCATTTCATTTGGTTTAGTGCAGTCTATAGATTTTAAACTCTACTTACTTGCAATTTCCCCCATAGACGTATTTGAATACTTTTGAGTGTCCCTGTACACAAACCATTTACTTCATCTCAATGAAAAGCTTTCTGTTGTATCCCTATATGATACACATTTAGAATACAGAGTTTGAAATTTCTGCTACTATTTGTTCTTGAGATATGCTAATAACAGACACACAGACCATTCGCTAAAAACATGATTTTTGTATTCAGGGGACCTCAGAACATGTAAATATAACAAAAACTCACGTTCGAAAATTTGACCCTAAAACAATACTTTCTCGACCCTATGGGTAAGAAAAAGTAAAAATTAAGAGTTAATTTTCTTTCGACATAAAAATAAATACATTTAATTAAACGTGAGCATTAAAAAATTGTAAAAAGTTAAATTATGCATCTGGCAAAAATTGACGTAATTATCACTTTAAAGATTTTCTACACATTGATAAAGTGCTAATGTAGTTCATGATGCAAATATATGTTGTTCTGAAAGGATTAATATTTTATTTTTAAAACCAACTTTTTTTAAAATTCAAATTTCCCTTAACTCTTTAACCAATCACATTAGAACGTCCATCTTTGGAATATCGATAATAAGGATTTTCTTGCCAAAAGTCACCAAAGTTTGGCGCCAAATCCATTACCTGCCTATTGGAGCTTTTTAATGCATTTTAAAGAGAAAATTAAGCTATTTTAATGCGAAAAATAGTTAGAAATGCAGAAAATTGACATTTTATCAACTTACTATAAGCCTCTTTGAAAGAATTTAAAAATAAATAAAAACAGTTATTTACAATTTCGTAACAATATGCATTGATATAGTGCCATACCTGCCAACATTTGAAAATGACAATTAGTAGCACACCAATTTTAAAAATAGATTGGATGGTTGATTGGTTCATTTTTATCATGCGACACATAAATCCTGAACAAATAAATGTATGTATATTACTGTATTTTCTTGCATATAATTCACGGGGTACTATTTTCAGCTCTGATGAAAAAATTTCCACAGATAATATGTACTGCTGGATGCCAGACTTTTTTGTTGTGTGTTTAATTATGTGTATAATTTAAAAAAATATAAATTATAATGATTGCAAAAAATTCTAATCTTAGCATTGGGATAATTGTTTTAAAAATGTTAAAATATAAATATTAAACACATTCAACAGTTTCTGTAGGCGTTTGATCATGGATTGGTAGGGAAGGGGGGGGGGGTTAAAAAAATAAAAATAAAAAGAGAGAAATATTGAACAACTCTACTTCCTTATAGATTTTAGCATCTAATAAAGTAAGTTTAAGAAGAACATTGACATTTATGTTGCAGATGGAAAAAGATTAGAAAACCCAAGGCTTTCTTGAGGTGTTTGTTTGCCGATCGTAGGGGGTGGGTGGGGAGCGAGGAGGGCACAAAAAAAAAATACACGAATGAGAAATATTTAACAATTCTATCTCTTTATGCATTCTAGAAGCTAATAAAGCAAGTTTAAAATGAAAATTGACATTTATGGCGTGGATGGAAAAAGATTGAAAATCGCAAGGTAAAACGTCAGAAATGTTGCAGTTTTGGTGCTAGATAAAAATTCGTAATTTTGAGCCGATTTTCGTAGCGTCGTAGTTTACGGCCCAAATTCGTAGCAATTACGAAATATTCGTAGCAGTTGGCAGGTCTGATAGTGCTAATGTAGTTAGTTCTATAGCTATGATTCAACAGAAAATTTAAAAACATGGTTTATAAAAAGTTTTTTATCTTATAATTATTTAAAATAAGTTTATGAATTGCTGCTTTCATGCAGCACTTAGAATTCTGGACCTGACTAAATAAAATAAAAAATGTATTTCTTTCAGATGGGGTTGGTAGGATGTCACCACCATTTTCAACATGCCACTTTGCTTAGCTGACAGCTTTTCATATTTTTTATCACCACATTTTTTAGATTAGTTTGTTCATTTAATCTAATTGCATACTTTACATTCGCCAGGATTGGCAACTGTGACCTTGCCTTTAAATAATATGAAACAGTCTATTACAGAATCTAAGAGTTTCAAGTCCTAAATTAAATTCTGTCCAGGGAAAAAAAAAAAAAAAAATGTTCATTTTGGTCTGAAAATAATTTTTATTTTTTGTCTGTGTAAAGTGGGGTAATTTTGCATCACTAGAAAATGCCAGGAAAAGATGTTGGGATGTGTCTAATGTGTAACTGCTAAATGTCGCATGCCAAAGAGGGGAAAAACAAACAAACAAACAAACAAAAAACATGAAAATTTACCTGGGAGAGGCAGGGATAAACAAAATATTCAAATATTAGTCATTTTTCAGGAAAATTGGGTTATTTTAATTCTAAACAATTACTGAGTATATCTGTAAATGATATCTTTATATATATATATATACATAATAAAGATGATCTATTAAGCATAGTAGAAGCCAAGCAACAGATACAAGATCACTGAAACACCAATGACCAATAAGATTTAAATAAAAAATCATCAGTGGATGAAATACACTAATGTAAAGAAACCAGATCTATTAATTAACAGCCTGCAAAACAAACGAATCAATAAAGTAAAACAACAAATCTTAACTTAAAACCATAAACTTATCAAAATTAATGAAAAAACAACCCAAGAAACACAAGATAGGAAGAAGGAGGCAGGCGGCAAGACTTGTGACTTGCCTGTGGGGTTACACTAGTTTTACGCCGGCAACACTCCCCCAGCCTGTCACAACCAGAACAGGAACCATATGGATTTAAAAATGCAAAATTTCAAAGCAGATGAACAACAATGAAGCCACGAAGCCACAATGAAATTCACCGATTGATCACATTGTGTTTAACAGTATAATTAGAACATTAAATATAGTTGACAACTCATAAAGGAAAAATCTGAAATTTTATTGGAAAATGAAAGTTTGCATAGTAATACAAAGCAAATGCAACAAGCCTTCTACTTTTTTTTTTTTAAATTTAATTTCACAAACCCACCCAACCATCCAGCCTTACAACACCACCCCACCTCCGTAATCAAACATCTGCCCACCCAACCGCCACCTTTTTTATTGTCTTTTATTATTTTATAATTTTTTTGTTGATACACAAGAGTGTACACAGCTTTTTTTTTTTGTACTGACAGAGACATGGTTAAGGATATAAAATAGAAAATACAAAGTTTTTAGGAAAACCCATTTTAGCAGTGGCTGTGATCAGTTTATTAATATTCTTGTTTTTAAACTTTGCAGAGCATAAATTATTAATTCGAAATAAATGGTTAATGATGATGTTTCTAAATACCGAAAGATGCAGACATGAATTAAAATGTGTAAATAAGTTTACATTAAAACAAAAATCTTGCCATTTGTCATAGATATCTGTGTAAAGTTTATTACCATCGATGATTATTTTGAGATCTAAAAAGTTAATTGATTGATTAGTCAGAGTATTTTGAGTTAGCTTTAAATTAGGTGGATAATTGAAGGAAAAGCCATTTTGTGAGTTCTTGTTGAGATAAAATACAATAATATCATCGATGTAACGATAAAATCGAACATCATCATTGCAAATTTGCTTTTCCTAATAATAAAGATAGAGATCTGCCAAAATACTGGAGCTACAACCTCCTTGTGGGATGCCTAATTGTTGCAAATAGATATCGTTGTTGTGGAAGATATAATTATTATGGATAACAAAGTTAAGAAGTGTTTTAAATTTTTCTGCTTTAAAATTGTAAGGAAGATTAATTTGAGCTTTATATTCTTGAAAAAGACTGTAAATGATATTACTAAGATCTGATAACTCAATATTATTGAAAAGATCTTGAAAGTCAAAAGTCATAATATTGTCTATTGAATCGAGCGATTTGATGTATTGAATTAATTGAAAGCTATTTTTAAGACAGTGTAAATTATCAACTTTGCAAGTACATTTGTAAATTTGTTTTAGAATATCCAGTAGAGTTTTATTAGCATTGTTGTTATAAGTGTTACACCCAACAGTGACAGTGCAAAATTTAATTGGAGATTTGTGAAACTTAGGTATGAGAACTATATAAGGATAATTAAAGTTATTGAAGGGAAGTTGAAGAAGTTTATAGTAATTATGTATTTTTCGGTTATTAATAATAAGGTTATTATTAGTTAAACTGAAGATGTTACTATTATTGATTGAAGAGTTTAAAATAGAGAGATAGTAGGATTTACAAATAATGGCATAATTATTAGGTGATTTGTCAACATAAGTGATCACAAAGTCATCCTGTAGTGATTTGATTGAGTTAAGAAGTACAGATTTTTTAAATAACACCAGATTTGAAGAATTGATAAATAATGCATTTTTGATTTTTTGTAACACTAAAACTTTCCATTGAGTGAAGTAGGCAATAGGTTTATTATGAGTAATAGATATTTTATAAATAAATAAATCTAGGTCATAAGAAAACTGTTGAAAGATTTGTGGAATGCTAGTTTTAAATGGAAGTCTAAATTTGGTGCCAAATTTCATGAATTGTTTTAATTGATAATTATCAATAATATTGAGATTACCCGTGATAATGTGTCCATGGTCTCTGTCAATAAATTTTGAGAAAGAAGGATCATTGCATTTACAGGTTACAGTGTTAGTAAAAGAGGTAGACTTAGATACAGAATTATAATTGAATATCTTTCTGCCAAGAGGAAGAGGATATTTGAAGGTACGAGATAGATTTAAATCTTTAATCGGAAACAAACATTCTTTGTCATTAATGATAGACGTAATGTTAATACTGTTCAATATTTGATTTGTAAAATTCACAATTAATTGAGTATTTGTTTAAATTTGTTGGGCTTTTTATTAATTTTTAAATTAAATTGTTTGATTTTGTACATTATAATATCATAAAAAATGTCTGAAAAATGTTTATTATAGGATTGGCTTTGAAAGACATTCAGAAAGTTTACTAAGTATTTCTTTTTAATTGCAAAAATAAATTTTCGAATAATGAACCAGTTATAGTTAGATAAGTAATTAGTCTGTAGATCTGAAATGAGTTTAATAATGGCACTTTTAGAAAAGATTAAATCTGTTTTTTTACTACCTCGTTTAGTTCTAGAAGTTTTATTGTTAATTTTGTGATTGAGTTGTGCATAAATAGTCGAATAATCATGTAGAGGGTTGATGTTAGAATATGCTTTAATAGTTTTACTAAAGTATTCGGAATTTAGGCCATATGGATAAATTGTATTATAATATTGCATAAATTTTGATTCAAGAAATAGATGCTCACTTTTATTTTTCTGAATTTTTACAATCTCTATGGTACATGAATTAAAATTATGTGATTTAAAGTGTTGTAATTCTATAGTTGATTTAGAAGGTGCAGCTGAAAGGTTTTTAGAATCTGATCGATGCTGATTAATGCGTAGATGTAGAGGAGTTGAAGTTTCACCAATATAACTAAGTTTACAATGACCACAACTGATTTTATAAATAACATTGTATGCCTGACAAAATGGAACCAAAGAGGGATTATTATTCAATTGTGTGTGAGAGGCCATAGGGCAAGTTTTACATTCCTGTCACGATGTTTGTCCGCGATGAACTCCTAAACTGATGAACCGATTTTAATGAAACTTAGCACACTGTGTGCAAGTTTCATTCAACTTGAGAGACAGGATAGTTTTTATCTGAATTTATAGTCACAATATTTTTTATTGCAAATTATTTGTTAATTATATCTCTTTGTTAAATAATCTGCGAGTTCCATAAGTTTAATTGTTGCCCAAAAAAATTTTACGAGTTCATTTTCTTTCGACATAAAAATAAATGCATTTAATCAAACGTGAACATTAAAAAATTATAAAAAGTTAAATTATTCATCTCACAAAAATTGACGTCATAATCACTTTAAAAATTTTATACACATTGATACAGTACTAATGTTGTTCTATACGTAAGTGAAGTGTGACGTCACTGACCGTCTGTGGAGCCAAGAAAAAGATTTCCTCTGTTAATTGGATTTTTTGTAAAAAGTTATTAAAATCCGAGGAAAATTATTTCCTGATTTTAATCCCCATTTTTGGATATAGATATGTATTATTTATCGTATGCATGGATTAGATTGAGTTATTTTGCTTTCAAATTGACAAAATTTTTAATTTCAAAACTGTCGTCCTTGGTGTTTCTTGTATTTGGCGATCAAAAACGTAATACGAAAATATGCATGCCAGATGTATATTTTCATAACATTATTGTACAAAATATTGTTTCATATTATTTATTACTCTTTTAATATAAGTTATTAAACTAACCATGATTTTTGAAAAGAATTAAATGTGATCGCCAGATAGTTTGGCGAAATTTTTTTTTCCGCCAAGGATGACAGATATGAAATCTCTATTTCGCTGCAACATATTAGTATCTTATATCAGATACTTTATTTAGACATTTGAAAACAAATTTGACTTCAAGATATGATAGAATATTTATCATTTTCCTTTTAATTAGTATATTAGTTGGATATTTATTGTATAAATGTCATCCTTTGAAAGGAAATGTTTGTTTTCAGTCGAATACGGAAGTTTGCCATTTTTTTTTCTAGATTTTTGAAATTTAAAATTCAAATTTTATCAATTTTGCAGCAAAAACAATTTTATCTAAAGCATGCACACAATAACTAATATATATTTTAGAGCTGCCAACTTTCCCGCTTTTCACGGGAGACTCCCGTTTTTTGTCCTAGTTTTCCGTTTTTACATTTCAGTATTAATATCTCCTGTTTTTCTTTAATAATAATAATTTTTAAAAAATTGAAATTTGTGTTCGTTTAAGGAAATTTATTCTTTATATCACCGATAGATGGCGCCACATTGCATCTCACATATTTTGATCGCTCTCATACATTTGCTCCATTCTACCCCGCGTCACCCGTAGGTATTCCTCTTTTCATACTGCGTTCGGTGAGCTATGACGCACGCGTGAGCGCCGGAGATCTGATCTAGTTTAGCCTTGACCCTTTTCTCCAGTTCACGTATAACTGACTTCACGTGTGCAATAGGCAGCTTTGAGATACACGTGCGTCTTCCTGTTTATGTGAATTTACACTTATGTTTTGTTTGCGTCTTTCATTTTGTGTGCATTTCGGTATTGTTAATTTCGATCAGTGTGGTTTTGTTTCTCTTACGATATCGAAACCAAAGAAACAGAAATATCTACAGACATTTAAAAGTGAGTATTCCAATGAATTTCCATTTATAAAAAAATCCAACTGGAGTGTATATCATACTTTTTGTGAAGAATGTTCGTCTGATATAAATATCAGTCATGATGGTAGGAACGATATTGTGCAGCATATTGGAATGAAGAAGCATGTCAGCAATGTGGAAAACAATGCCAAAAATGCTAAACTCAGTCATTTTTTTAATAACAAAGATGAAGTAATTAAAGCAGGATGCTTATTTATGGCATTCCTTGTAGAGCATAATTTGCCATTGAGTTGCGGGGACCTTATTAGGCCACTGTTCCGCAAAATGTTTCCAAAAAACGATATTGCAGAAAAATATAGCTGAGCACAGACTAAAACAACCACTATTATTAGTGAATGGGCATCATCAAGCCAGAAGAAATTAATTACTAATTTGCAATCTTGCCCATTCTCTTTGGCTACAGATGGTAGCAACGACTACAACAGCAAACTATACCCAATTGTTGTGACTTATTTCAACACAAACAGCAAGCAAATCGAAAATAACTTATTAGCATATCTTATTAGTGTTAAAAGAATATTCTACAGGAATAAATATTTGCAACCTTATTCTAAACAAGCTAAAAAAACTGGATGTGGGATGTGCCAATATTGAATTGCTTAGCTTTTTCCTCTGATAATGCTCCTGTGATGGTGGGCAAAAAATCTAGTGTTTTATCTATATTAAGAGGACAACAATAAAATAGAGGGTGTCCAAGAATTATCTTTACAATTTTAAACTTTAATAACTTCTCAAATAAAAAAGATATTTACATTCTGTTTTCTGCAGTTAATAGGGCAACTCATCAAGTTTATTTATTTATTTCTTTTAATTTTTTTTACCTCAACATGTGCACCATGTGTGGCCCTAAGTCTGTATCTTACCAGTCTGTATTTTACAGACTGGATGTTGCAATTGTCTAGCAACATCCAGACCTTCTGCCAAATACGCTGTGGGGTTTCTGAGCCCCATATTTGTTCGTTATGATAGTTTAACTGGCCAGACACATGAAATGTTGCCTCTTCACTAAAGAACACCTGTTTCAAGAACCCTTCATCTTCATCGATATGGTGTAATTTCTTTATGGCAAACTCTGCACATTTTGGTTTGTCTGTTGGTAACAATGCTTGCAGCTACTGTACCTTATAGGCATAGAGGCACAACAGTTTGTGAAGCACTATGTAGACTGTGGACCTGAGTTACTTGCAATTGTCTAGCAGCTGAACGAACTGAACTTTTCAGATTGCGTGGGAATGCATCACATACCCACTCAAAATTTTCAGCACTTGTTCTGGGTCGTCATGCTCCTTTATTATGCAACACAGAGCCTATGATCATGAAGCTGGTGTGCCATGCACGGATGGTGAGCCTGGATGGTGGGTCCTTTTGAAATTTGGTCTGGAATTTCCGTTGAACCTGTGTGTCCGATTTGCTCTCTATGAACAATGCCACACATTGTGATTTCTCCTGTGTGGCCACATGCTTATTTAAAACTGGTTAACCTAAACTGGAAAAAAATTTAGAAGTTTCACTGATAACTGCAGAAAACAGAATGTAAATATCTTTTTTATTTTAGAAGTTATTAAAGTTTAAAGTTGTAAAGATAATTCTTGGACACCCTGTATTATAAGCATAGGCTGCCCATGCCATTTGCTAGATTTAGCCTCAGAAAAAGGAGCCTCTACCCTACCATTAAATGTGGACGAATTATTAGTAGATTTGTTCTACTATTTTAATAAAAGGTCTAAACGAAAAGAACAGCTTGAAAAATTTCAAGAATTATACAATGATGATGTTAGACAGATTCTAAAACATGTGCAGACTAAATGGTTATCAACAACCTTGTGTCTTCAGAGAGTGTTACATTTATGGGAAGCTTTGATTGCCCTTTTTAAGGAGGAAATTGATAAAAACACCAAAAATGTATCAAAACAAAGTAGTAATTTAAATTTTTTTATGATTCCTAACAAAAGTAGTGAAAATAGCTCTATTGTAAATAAGAGTACAATTGTTGAAAAAAAGGAGCACTAAGGGAAAACAAAATAATAATGAGGGTAGTGGAAATAGCTGTAATGTAATTAAGCAGAGTACAATTATTGAAAGAAAATGTACAAGTGTTAAGAGAAAACATAATAATAAGATAGCTGCAGATTCTAAAAAAAAAAAAATCCAGAAATTGGAGAAAATGTCAATTTTGTCAAGAGAAAAAAAACTCTTTTATATATTGACATCAGATGTTAACAAAGCGTATTGCTTCTTTTTCATTGTATATCTCACCAACTTTTGAAAAGCTAAATGTTGTTTTGCAAGGGCAAACACCTTTAATCCATAAGTTATTGTCATTATTATTTGATTTATTAAAAGAGATTTTAGTCAAATTTATAAAAATCAGTGTCATCAAAGAAAATTCAAATTTACTAACTTTAAATTATCATAATGTTGATAATCCGAAAAGTGATGATGAACTGCTTATTGGGGAAAAAACAAATGGAGTTATTCAAACTCTAAAATCAGATGAAAAAAAGAAATTTTTTTCAACTACAAAAAATTATTATGTAAGATGTTGTGATTATATAATTCTGAAGTTTCCTTTAAAAGATGAAACATGGTGCCATGCACACGTATGCAACCTTGAAAACATTGAAACTGCATCTTTTTCAAGTGTGAAGTATCTTATTGATAGATTCCCTGTGTCTTTGAAAGAAAATCAAGAAATTGACCAAATACATGCAGAATTTTGTGCTTTGCAAGTTGCAGAGCTACCAACCCACATTATTCAAGAAAAGAGAGCAAACATTTAGTGGAACTTAGTGAGCAAAATTAGAAATCCAGTAAATGAGCAGCTGTACAAAAATATATCTTATGTAATGCTTGGTATTTTATCAATACCACACAGTAATGCTGTGTGTGAGAGAATTTTTAGTATAGTTCGAAGGAATAGAACGGATTTTCGTCCATGCATGTCTGATGACAGTTTAACTCTGTTAATTCTCAACAATAACTTCTCAGGCCGATGTTATGAACAAAGTTTTGTTCCAAAATTTTTAAATTGTGCAAAGTCTGCAACTGTCTCACGTTTGAAATTCTAAATTTGTAAAGTACGTTAAATAAATGCTTTTAATGTTTTTTTTTTTTTTTTTTTTTTTTTTTAATTTAAAATGTGTTTTCAAATTTTGTTGTTTATTGATTTGATTTTTAATGATACCTCATGTTTAGAAATTTTGATAAATCATATAAGATGATCTACTTGTAATTGATTTCTCAGTATTTTTTTTTTTTTTTTTTTAAAGATTCAAATTTCATAATACAATTTATTCACAAAACTTCTAAGTAGCTGTCAGTAATAATCAAAATGTTAGGGATGTTTATTAGAATGTAGGTTCACAAGTCAAGTTTATGAGTCAGGTATGTATATTATTTGTGTTTGTAAATTTTTGAATTATAATTTTTCTTGATCATTTATATTGGAAAAGAATAAAGAGTAATCAGTCACTGGTTATCTAAAATGTCATTTGTATTAGTAAATGATCAACAAATGAATTTTGATATATATTTTTTTATAAACCAACTAGCAAGCTTTGCCCGCTTTGCTGGTCACTAAATTTAAAGGAAACTCTTCTCTATATAGCTTTATAAAAATAAAATACTGAAATTGCTCAAAAGCTCGCTTCAGGTCCCTGCTTCCTTCGGCAGCAATTTGGTCATCCGCTGAAACTAGGATGCCTTTCCCTATTACCTGCGACAATGGTTTACCAATAAGCTTCAGGGTTCATACTCCTCAGGGAAAACCTGGAAAACAGGGAATACTCAGGGAATTTGGAATTTGTTAAAAAAAGTCAGGGAAAATAAAAATTTTCATTAAAAGTCAGGGAAAATCAATTATAAAACCTGGAAAAACAAATGTTTTTTTCTCTCAAGTTATGTTGTTCTTGTTTAGCTTCGTATCAAAATTTAAATCATTAGGTATTGTGAAGATACGCATGTAAATAATGATTTCTACCTGCATTTCTATCATGATCGGCAGTAATATGACATCATACAGTGGAAGTAGCTGTATTTTGTCCTGTCTAGAGGAGCGTTTCTTGTAATATGTCGCTAATATTTTCTTGAAAATTGTCTGGGAACTCAGGGAAAACTCAGGGAATTTTTTTCCCATATTTGAGTATGAACCCTGATGCTTCCATTTAGGTGCTTATTATATAACAGTTTCGAAATATAAAGTATCGAAAAAATTGGAGTGTCCCTTTTATATTTGAATCCCAGTTACATGTGTACAACACTATACGTGATGCACATAATATTTGCTTTTACGTTAATTCCTATGTTTATTTTGTTTATCCAATCAACCATAAAATGACAGCAATTTCACGCCAAATATTACAATATGCTATGACCGGCTACGTCTGTTGCATCAAACAATTAATTTTTTGTGGTTATATATAATTCATGGTTTGTAAACCTGATTATAGTACAGCCTTAATATAGTTCTCTTTGCCGACTTTTGAATTTTTTTCACCATTTTAGACTTAATCCCTTGTAACAATATGCTATGAGTGCTATTTCTGCCATATTTTAGACAACTAATCTTTTTGATATATAGACAATAAGACTTCTTCACACACCATAAATTTTAATCCAGCACAACCGGTTTCGAAAGGACGTAGCCTTCCTTCATCAGGTGCAAAAAAACACGTGCTACTGCCTTGGATGCAAAAGCAAGACTGAAAGCAGGGCAAAATCCAGAGGGGGAGGAGCAACACAAACAACCAATAGGAAGCATCATGCAGGACCAATCAGAGAGGAACTAACGTGCACACACAAAAACAAAGGGAGGGAGGGAAGGAATAAACAATTAATTTTTTTTTTTTTCTTAATGATTTATTTATAATTCATTTTTATTATTTATTTATTTATTATTTATTTATTTTTTTAAATTAATATTATACTAATAAGTAAATTTAATAAAATTAATTAATTTATTATTATTATTATTTATTTATTTTATTTATTTATTTAGAATTATTATGTTATAAACCTAATAGAGGAATAAACAAATTTTTCCAGGCTGTAGACAGCAAAGTGGAATCACATTTTTCATTGACAATTTTATCACGATTAAGATAAATAGCTAAATTTTCCAAAAAATCCAGTTCAGAAATGCGTTTGGCATGAAAGATAATTTTGGCACTCTTAAAATTAAAACTATGATCAAATTCCCAACTGTGCTTCGCAATAGAAGATTTAGAAATTTCTTGATTAACAACATACCGAGAATGTTCACGTAAACGGACTTCAAGATTTCTTTTTGTTTGACCAATATAAGATAAATCACAATTATTACAAGGGACATTATAGATACCCCACTTATGAAGCTCGGGAACAGGGGATTTGGTTGAAAGGAATTGGAATTTATTGACAGGTTTAAAAATAACGTGAAAATTGAAACGCTTCAAAACTTTGGCTAATTTAAAACATAAGGGGGGATAAAAAGGCAAGACAACAAGATTATCAGGTTTAATTTTATCATCAATGGAAAGAGTAGAATTATAAGTTGGCCTACTGAACTTTTTGTTAGCTTTATCAATTATAGAGGGTCAGAAACCTCTTTTAATAGCAACGGACTTTAAATAATTGAGTTCTTCTTTAAGAGAAGAAGTATCAGAACAAATTTTAAGGGCACGATACACGTAAGTGTAAAAGGTGCCAATTTTTTGTTTAGCCGGATGATTAGAGAGAGCATGGGGAGGGTTAGAAACAGAGAAAGGTTTCCTGTACACAGAGGTTTTAAAAGAGGATCCATCCTCTTTTAAAATCCTCTTTTAGTCCGTTTCTATTAAATTATAGTCCGTTGCTATTAAAATAGGTTTCAGACCCTCTATAATTGATAAAGCTGTTTAGTCCATCGGATTCACAAAAATGTTCCTTGTCATTTGGTACCTTATTTGTAACGATACGACTGATATTTCTAATTTATTTTCCTCATTTTATAAATGTTTTTTTTTTTTTTATTCTGTCGAAAAAAAAAAAAAATTGGCAACAATTGAATTATGGATAAAATTTAAATGGCTTATTTATCAGAAATTAGAAGGTTATTATTTTCACATCTTAATTAATTAAGAAAAAACTAATCAAAAATTCGAAAATCGGGCCTCACAAGAATAAGGCACAAATGTGACTTCAAAGCAGCAATGCACCATTTTACTTTAGAAAATGTGTTATAAAAGTTCTTATTTTTGATTTTTCAACATCAATTGTTGGCACTTTTTATTGCATAAGTACTTATATTTTAATTTTTACTAAGTGTTTGGGGGGGGGGGAGGAATAGTTCATTAATAACATGATTTATTATGGTAATTAGAATTATTAGCAAGATCATGATTTTGTGTATGTTATACAATTATTAAAAAAGAAAATTCAGTCAATAACTTTGATACACTAAATGATTTACATTTTATCCCAGTATAAATGTTTACATTTTAGATGTTGGATAAATATTTGTTTATGATGCATGATCTTGATAGTAAAATTCTAGTAAAATTTTTAAGTGCTACGCTATGTTTATTTCTAAATAACTAATAGAAAAACATTTTTTCTTCAGTATAAAGAAATTTAAAAATCTCCCTTTTTCTCCCTTGAAACTATGGAAATTCTCTCTCTTTTTTTTTTTTTTTTTAACAAATTTGGCGGCACTGTTATCTATACCCAAATATGGGCATTAAAATCTGGAAATAATTTTCCTCGATTTTTGATAATTTTTTACAAAAAATAAAATTGGTGATTAACATAGGAAATCTTTCTTGGCTTCACAGACGGTCAGTGACATCGTCATTTCAACAGAAAATTTAAAAACATGGTATATAATTTTTTTTTTTTTTTTTTTTTTAAATCTTATAATTATTCTTATCTTGATCCTCAATGTTTCCCCCTCTTCATTAACTTGAATTTACTATTAAAATTTTAACATACTTAATCACTTCATTAAAACATATTAATCTTTTCCAAAATCTTTTTATATTTAAAATAATACCTGTATTTACTTTAAATGCCCAATATTTCATAAGATATCCTATTTTAAAGTTTAAAAATATTTATCAAATTTACTTATTTTTCTGGCTTAGCCATATTGTTTTCCTTTTTATAACTACAGCTGTTGCCACCTTAGCATTAGAAATAATATATTTCACTTCTCCATTAAAATTTATAGGACCCTACAATAACATTAATTTGTGCTTAATATCAACGCTGCGGAAATTTTTATCAATCGCTTCCGAGTTTTTGACTTAAGGTTCACATCTCAATCCCGTGGGTTTTTACATCGGTTACAGCGTTTTATAACATAGCCACAGCAACACGTGGCACCAGTCTTTCCCCCCCTCCTCCTTTTATTACTGCTTATATATCCCTGTTTTCTTAAAAATGTTCTATGGTGACTCACTTTTATAATATGTTATTGAGTATGTTTTTCTTTTTTTAACGGAATTTAATTTTACTTCTAGGGCTTACTTGCGCCGTTCACTGACTGTCATTATCGCTTTCCAAATTCATCTGAAGGATCTTCAAAGTAATTAAACTTCCAATTCTGTTTCATGCCATATTATTTTTGTAGATGCATTTCTAATTGAATTCTTGTATGTTCATATTTATAGTGAAGATAGAGATCCAAATTTAAGTGCCAGTAAATCAGCGATTGTTTGTGTATTGCATTCTTGGCCAGGTATGTAATTATTATGCTATATATTTTGTATATTTATGGATTTGCATACAACTGCATTTCTATGTAGTAATTGTCTAGGCAAAAATTGCTTCTGTTTTTATCTATGTCATTTATGTCTGCAGTTTAAAGCATTTAAAAAAGTAAATGGTTCAAAAGCTAAAATTTCGCAACTTAAAAGAAAAAAAATCTGGGGAGACTTCACTTGATTTTCTGAACATTTGTAATTAACAATTGTTTAATTAAATTTAAATAAGTCACATAATTAAGTAAACAAAAGGGAAAATTATTTTAGCATATTTGAATATTTCTTCCCAAGTTGCCTGCTGTTTAATGGATTATAATGAATTAAATAAAATTCACTTGTACATCCCTGAAAAAACTGTAAATAGTAAGCTAATAATAGTAAATATTTATCTATTCTTTTATTTTTTAAATATTTTAACAGTACTAAAGCAATCTTTAAGTAAATTGTATCCCTAAATCACAATGTATAAACATTCATACCAGTAAAAGAAAAAAATAAAAATAAAAAAACAAGTCCTTCTGGCTCATTCGGAAAGGTAGGTTGATTTCTTTCTCCTTATCAAGTAGCCGTCATTTTGTTTCAAAATGTCACCTACAAATTATTAATGGACTTAGTAGAAACATTGATGTAGGCTATCAACATATGGAGTTTTAAGGAAATTGGTTCATGAATACCTTTTTATGTGAATTTAAAATTTTCAACTGGCCGGCGCTTGGAAACAAGATGGTGGGCCAAGCTGACAAATATATCAAATGCATTTGTGAGATAAGTCTACTGTACACATATAGTTCGAATTAACTCAAAATCTCAAAAGTCATCGTGTTGAAAAATTAAGTGGCTGCCACTTTGATCAAAATGGCAGAGAAAGTTGCTCATCTAAGATATCATTGCAAATTTGAAAAAAAAAAAAAAAAAATTGTAGAAATTCTTTCAAAGAGGCTTAGTAAGTTGATAAAATGTTAGTTTTCTGCATTTCTAGTTTGTTTTAGCATTAAAATAGCCTAATTTTTTGCTTAAAAACGCATTAAAAAGATCCAGTAACGCAGGTAATGGATTTGGCGACTTTTTCCCTATGGTGACTTTTTTGGCGACTTTTGGCGAGAAAAATACTTATTATCGATATACCAAAGATGTACGCAATAACGTGATTGGTTCACGAGTTACGTGAATTTTCTAGATTTTTGTTGTTTGAATGATGAATCCATTTTTCAATTTTGATTTGTATTTCTAAAGTTACTGTGATAACAAATTTTCAAGTGGCCGCCACTTGGAAACAATACAGTGGAACAAGTTGCCCACAAAACACATCCAAGATATTTGAAGCATAGGTCCACTGTCCAACTGTGGTTAAAATCAGTGCCGTGTTTAAAAAGTTATTATTACAGCAAATTTTCAAGTGGCAGTCTAAGTGGCTGCGACTTGGAAACAAAATGGCAAAACAACTTGCCCATCGAAATCATCCAGTATATTTGTATGATAAGTTCATTGCCTAGTTCTAGTTTAAATCAAATCAGTATTTCAAAAATTATCGTCATAAGAAATTTTCAGGTGGCACCACTTGTAAAAAAACTAGTATGCTGTGGCCACCACAAGACTTTCTTCTATATTTTCCTATACATATTCAATCAGTAACAATATTTAAAAAAAAAAGAAATACGATTTCATATAAATTTAATGAAAAGCAAACTAATTTATTTCATTTTAAAATATACCTTATATAAGCTTTTCAATTTTGGCTGATCAATTTCGATCACAATCGTGATCATCTTCAGAGCCACTTGTTACGCCTTCGTCCTTCGTTTTATAGTTTCGCGGTTTGTTGTCAGAGTTACTTCGCTTCACTTCGGATTCTTGTAAGAGGTGTTGCCATGCAGCTGGGATGATGGAATGTTCTCTATTGTTTACTGTGTTGGGGTTAGTGATAATTTCAATAAACTCAAATGAAATGTTTCTAGATAAACTCCGTAATACAAATATAAATTATACCGATAAACTCGTTAGTTTTGATGTAAAAGATCTCTACCCCTCCATCAATATTTCAGAAATCACGACAATTATTAATACTAAATTAACCAACATATTTGGGGACAATAAAACCAGTGAAACTTTAATTAGAGCAAATAACCTCCTCCTTAATGAATCATACTTTAACTTTAATAATAATACTTACCATCAAAATCAAGGCGTCCCTATGGGGTCCCCTATCTCAGGTATCATTGCCGAATTGAAACTCCGCCTTATTGAAAATTCAGCCAACCATATAATCAAAAATTGTAAACTTTGGACTAGATATGTGGACGACATCTTTGCCATCATTCCCGACACTGAAAATCCAGATAACCTTCTAACAAACCTTAATTCCTTAGATAATAACATTAAATTCACAATTGAAAAAGAAACAAACAATACTCTAAACTTTCTTGATATAAAAATCATAAAAAACCCTAATAACACCATCGACACTACCGTTTACAGAAAACCCACTACTAACACTGAAATTATAAACAAAAATTGTAAAACCCCCCTCACTTACAAATTATCCGCCATTCAATCTTATATCAACCGCGCTATTTTAATCTGCTCTAACAAACAATTACTAAATAAAGAACTTAACAATATCAAAAAAATCGCCGCAAAAGCTAACTACTCTAAAAATCTTATAAATAAATTATACAAAAAACGCCTAAAATCTCTTAACAAAATCAATAACGCCCAGAAACCTAAACCTAATTTTACCACCGCAATACCTTTTTGTAACGGCGCCAGCATTAAAATAAAAAATGAAGCTAAAAATAATAACGTAAACATTCCAATAAAACCTGACAAAAATATCTTTCAACACATCCGGAACGAAAAAGACCCCATTCCACAAAACCACACCTCCGGAATTTATAAAATCAACTTCGAACATATCAATAGTAAAAAAGCCTGCTACATCGGGATGACTAAACGAAAAATAGCCGATCGTGAAAAAGAACACCGTGCAGACCTTAAACTAGGAAAAACCTCTACCGCTTTCTCCACTACCCATAATAATAACCCAATAAACATTAACTCTATTAACATCCAAAAAATAGCTCCCTACAATAACCATAACTACGCTCTAAAACGGGAGGCCCTTGAAATTATCACTAACCCCAACACAGTAAACAATAGAGAACATTCCATCATCCCAGCTGCATGGCAACACCTCTTACAAGAATCCGAAGTGAAGCGAAGTAACTCTGACAACAAACCGCGAAACTATAAAACGAAGGACGAAGGCGTAACAAGTGGCTCTGAAGATGATCACGATTGTGATCGAAATTGATCAGCCAAAATTGAAAAGCTTATATAAGGTATATTTTAAAATGAAATAAAGAAATACGATTTTTTTTTCTAAGTTTTTTTTTTTTTTTTTTTTTTTTGTAAAAATTAATACATATTCAATCACTAACAATATTTAAAAAAAAAAAAAAAAAAAAAAAAAAATGCGAATTTTTTTTTTTTTTGGTTAAAAGTAAAAAAAATCGATAACTTTGTTTTAAATTATCACAGATTTATAGTTCAACCATTCGTTTTAAAGGTATTGACGAGATCTTTCAAATGATACCCGTCTTCAAAATTTAACCCCCCCAGGGGGGGAACCGATACCCCCACCCCATGCACAATTTTTTTTTCCTAGTTAACTACTACTATTATCAATAATTCATATTAATTTTACAATCACAAGTTTAAAATAACTCTCATTATGCCCATTTATACTGAATTTTGTCCTATGCTGCCATGTTAAAAATTTGCATAAAATGCGATCACAGCGCCACCTGTTGAGCTATTGATCCCCAAATCTAATGGGCACCAGTTCATGTCAGGGTGCAACTAAATACCAAGTTTGGTTAAATTTCATTCATTGGTTCGTGAGATACAGCGTCCACAAAAAAATGATACAGACAGACAGACACACAGACAGACAATTTTTAAAAACTATCAATTCGTGTTCAGAACATCCCAAAACGTGTAGATCCGTCATAAACGGAGGTAGAAAATTTTCGCGAATCCAATACTTTCACTTTCTCTATATTACATATAGAAGAAAGTAAAAAAGTGGAGTGAGATGCCCAGCGAACTTATCTGAAATATTTGAATGGTAAATCCACTACCCAAATTTGATGCGAATTGATTCTGATTACTAAAGTTACCATAATGACAAATTTTCAAGTGGCCGCCACTTGGAAATATAATTGCGGATCAAGTCACCAACTTAACTTATCCTAGATATTTGAACCATAAGTTCACTATCGAACTTTTATTTGAATGAGTTTAGTATTTTAAAAGTTATCGTGATGGCATATTTTCAAGTGGCTGGAACTTAGAAACAAGATGTTGGGACAAGTTGCCCAGTGAAAACATTCAAAATAATTATATGATAATATCACTGTCCAAATTTGGTTCGATTTGGTGTATTATTTCAGAAGTTATCGTGATTTTAAATTTTCAAGTGGGAGCCTGATTTCAAGTTTCCCAGTGGCCCCGCTTAAGGGCCCTCTTCACTCACCGCCGTCGGAAGCCTGAGCCAATGTTTTTCTATGGGGAAATTTTCTTTACAAATAACTTATTAACTAATACATATTTTTAAATTCTGTTTTCACATTCTGAAAGTTCCCAGCTGTTAAATTGACGCACCTTTTCTAAAAAATTATTTTTTTAATTTTTTATATTTTATTTTGAAGCTGCAAAATACGAATTTTCAATATGTGAAATTTTTTCATTTTGCAATTTCGAAATAAAATATTAAAAATTAAAAAAATACATTTTTAAAAAAGGTCCGTCAATTTAACAGTTGGGAATTTTCTGAATGTGAAAACAGAATTTAAAAATATGTATTAGTTAATAAGTTATTTGTAAAGAAAATTTCCCCATAGAAAAACATTGGCTCGGGCTTCCGGCGATGGTGAGTGAAGAGGGCCGTTAACTTAAGATATCTGCCACTTTATTAAAAATGGCGGATATAGTTTATTAGTAAACTTCATTGAGATCCTTATATGGTCTGTATTTACATCAAAATTCAAACAGTTTCGGAATAAGCTTTTTACAATTTAAATTTGAAATTTTCAAGTGGTCTCCACTTGAAAACAAAATGGCGGAGCAACTTGGTTGACAAACTCATCTAAGATATTTATAAGATATGTTAAGACACTGTTCAAATTTGGTGCCATCTGGAGTATTATTTCGGAAGTTATGTTTTTAAATTTTCAAGTGGTAGCCGGATTTCAAGTGGTTCCGCTTAACTTAAGATATCCACCATATTACTAAAAATGGCGGATAAAGATAATTAATAAAGTTATACACTTGTATAATCTATGTATACGTCAAAAAAAAAAAAAAAAAAAAATTCAGAATACGCTTTTTACAATTTGAATTTGAAATTTTCAAATGGTCTCCACTTGAAAACAAAATGGCGGAGCAACTTGGTTAATAAACTCATCTAAGATATTTATTTAAGACACTGTCTGAATTTGGTTCGATTTGGAGTATTATTTCGGAAGTTATAGTGATTTTAAATTTTCAAGTGGTAGCCTGATTTCAAGTGGTCCCGCTTAACTTAAAATATCTGCCACTTCATTAAAAATGGCAGATAAACTTCATTAATAAACTTCATTGAGACCCTTATGTGGTCTATATTTACATCAAATTTCAAACAAATCCGGAATATGCTTTTAACAATTTGAATTTGAAATTTTCAAGTGGTCTCCACTTGAAAACAAAATGGCAGAGCAACTTGGTTAATAAACTCATCTAAGATATTTATAAGATAAGTTAAGACACTGTCTAAATTTGGTTCGATTTGGAGTATTATTTCGGAAGTTATAGTGATTTTAAATTTTTAAGTCGTAGCCTGATTTCAAGTGGTCCCGCTTAACTTAAATGCCACTTTATTAAAAATAGCCGATAAACTTCATTAATTAACTTCATTAAGACCCTTATGTGGCCTGTATTTATTTACATCAAAATTCAAGCAAATCTTGCTTTAAATATGCTTTTTACAATGTCGGTTTGAAAATTTCAAGTGGCTGCCACTTGAAAACAAAAAGGCGGAGCAACTTGGTTCACGAACTCATCCAAGATATTTATAAGATCAGTTCACTGTCCAAATTTGGTTCGATTTGGAGTTTTATTTCGGGAGTTATCGTGATGACAAAATTTTTATTATAGATAGATAGATAGATAGATAAACGAAGTGATTGCAATAGGTCGATTTCTAAAGAAATCAACCTAAAAAACTGAGTCCTATACTTATGTAAATCTGTATGGCTATTGTGATGATAATCTAACACATGGCTACCTACTTATATCTTAATCGAATGCAGAGTTTAGATGCTAGCACAATTCAAATAATTTGAGTCTATAACATTGTTCAGCATAAAAATTGCCCCCAACACCATTTTAGATTGATTTCTTTAGAAATGGACCTATTGCAATCACTTCGTTTATCTATCTATCTATCTCTATATATATATCTACTAGCAGACCCGGCCACGCGTTGCTGTGACTAAGTTATACGTTGAATTATATGGCTGTAAACTATTTAGTACAGTTAAATTATTATTTACGAACAAAGACGAAAACGTTGTAGCCGATGTAAAAACCCACAGGGTTGAGATTTGAAACTTAGGTCAAAATTTGGAAGCGATTGATAAAAATTTTCGTTGTGTTGATATTAAGCACAAATTAATTTTATTGTAGGGTCCTATAAATTTTAATGGAGAAGTGATATATATTATTTCTAATGCTACTTTGGATAAAATTGCTAAAATGACTAATATATAAATTAAATTCTATTAAAATTCTATTAAAATAAAAGTATAAAAGAAACAGACGATTTTAAAATCAATTTTTATGGAGGAGTGAAATATAATATATGCTATAATGGATAATTTTACTATTAAATGACCTCATCATTTTAAATATTTTAAAGAGGGCAACAACTGTAGTTATAAAAGGGAAAACAATAAGGCTAAACCAGAAAAATAAGTAAATTTGATAAATATTTTAAAACTTTAAAATTGGAAATCTTATGAAATATTGGACATTTAAAGTAAATACATGTATCATTTTAAATACAAAAAGATTTTGGAAAAGTTTAGTGTATTTTAACGAAGTGATGAGAAGTTTTTGAGTATGTTAAAATTTTAATAGTAAATTCAAGTCAATAAAGATGGGAAACATTGAGGATTAAGATAAGAATAATTATAAGATTTAAAAAAAAAAAAAAAAAAACTTTTTATATACCATGCTTTTAAATTTTAATATACTAATAATATACAAATTAAAAGGAAAATGATAAATATTCTATCATAGTTTGAAGTCAAATTTGTTTTCAAATGTCTAAATAAAATATCTGATGTAAGATACTAATATTTTGCAGCGGAATAGATTTCATTTCTGTCATCCTTGGCGAAAAAAAAAGAATATCGCCAAATTATCTGGCGAAAATATTTAATTCCTTTCAAAAATCATGGTTATTTTAACAACTTATATTAAAAGAGTAATGAATAATATGAAACAATATTTCGTACAATACATATTACATGTCATACATACGTACAATGAATAATACATATTACATTTCGTACAATGCATACATCTGGCATGTATATTTTCGTGTTACGCTTTTGATTGCCAAATAATAATAATAATAATAAAAAAAGCCAAGGGCGACAGAGTTTAAAAATTTAAAATAAAAATTTTGTCAATTTGACAGCAAAATAATTCAATCTAACACCCGCGATAACTAATACATATCTATACCCAAATATAAGGATTAAAATCGGGAAATAAATTTCCTCGATTTTTAATAATTTCTTACAAAAAATCCAGTGGGCAATTAACATAGGAAATCTTTTTCTTGGCTGCACAGACGGTCAGTGAGTCACACTTCGCTTGCGTATAGAACTCATAGATATAGTATAGCATATATAGAATAGAGTGATCATTGGGGAGAAAAAAGTTATTCCTTTTCATTTGGGAAAAGACGACGTTTTTACCAAAATATGGCCGTCTTTCCCCGAGTGAATACACACGGGAATACATACTAATATTTTAGCAAATAAAATTTATGAATAATTTATTTGCTAAAGGGGAATGGAAGACTCCAGATACAGTTTCAAATTCATATTTCTTTCTTTCTTTTCTTTTTTTCTTTTCTTTTTTTTTTTTTTTCAATACCACTTAATGGCTGTTTCCAAAGCTTTTATTTATTTATTTTTTCGGCATCAAAAATCTTTGTACGATAACATGGGGATGAGAGATCTATATATATTACTATATCTATGATAGAACTACATTAGCACTTTATCAATGTGTATAAAATCTTTAAATTGATTATGACGTCAATTTTCGTGAGATGCATAATTTAACTTTTTATAATTTTTTAACGTTCACGTTTGATTAAATGTATTTATTTTTATGTCGAAAGAAAATGAACTCGTATTTTTTTTTTTTTTTTTTTTTTTTTTTGGCAACAATTAAATTAATGGAACTCACAGATATTTTGGAGCAACTTTAATAAAGGTCTATAATTAACAAATAATTGCAATAAAACAATATTGTGACAATAAATTGAGATAAAAACTATCCTATCTCTCAAGTTGGATCAAACTGCACACAGTGTGCAAAATTTCATCAAAATCAGTTCCTTAGTTTAGGAGTTTACCCCGGACAAACATCGTGACACGTAATTTATATATATATACAGATTAAATTATAAAGTTTTGATCAATGAAGCACAAATAAGTAAAAAACAGGATTAATTTCACTGTATTATCTTCATTATAATATGAATTCAATTTACACTTCAGTCTAAGTAACACGTGGCCGGCTATGCTAACACCAAAAATTTAAAAAGTGGAAATAATTGAATTATACGAAATTTATTAATAGGTTAAAAAGTTGAAGATTCTTTGTGTAGATGGCAGCACCAAATATATTTCAGCTTTCATTTCAACCCAGTCGAAAGGTATCGACATCTGTTAGAATCATTTGGAGTTAACAGATAATTGTGACTGTCAAATAATAACAGACAAATAATTAGCAATAAATTAAAATTGCGACTATAATTTGAGATTTAAACTATCCTATCTCTCAAGTTGGATCGAACTTCACATGGTGTGCGAATTTTATTATAATCGGTTAAGTGGTTTAGGAGTCCATTAAAGACAAACATTGTGACACGAGATTTATATATATTAAGATAATGAAAATTTTGTCATCACGATAACTCCCGAAATAATACTCCAAATCGAACCAAATTTGAACAGTGAACTGATCTTAGAAATATCTTGGATGAGTTCATTAACCAAGCTGCTCCGACTTTTTGTTTTCAAGTGGCAGCCACTTGAAAATTTCAAACCCACAATGTAAAAAGCAGATTTAAAGCAAGATTTGCTTGAATTTTGATGTAAATACAAGCTACATAAAGGTCTCAATGAAGTTTATTAATGAAGTTTATCCGCCATTTTTAATAAAGTGGCAGATATTTTAAGTTAAGCGGTCTACCACTTGAAATCAGTCTGCCACTTGAAAATTTAAAATCAATATCACTTCCGGAATAATACTCCAAATCGAACCAAATTTGATAGTGTCTTAACTTATTTTATAAATATCTTAGATGAATTTGATAACAAAGTTGCTCCGCCATTTCATTTTCAAGTGGAGACCACTTGAAAATTTCAAATTCAAATTGTAAAAAACATATTCCGAATTTTTTTAAATTTTGATGTATATATAGTTTATACAAGTGTCTCAAAAAACTTTATTAATGAACTTTATTCATCATTTTTAATAAAGTGGTGTATATCTTAAGTTAAGCGGGACCACTTGAAATCAGGCTACCACTTGAAAATTTAAAACCATAATAACTTCCAAAATACTACTCCAAATGGAATCAAATTTGAACAGTGTCTTAACTTACCTTATAAATATCTTAGATGAGTTTGTTAACCAAGTTGTTCAGCCATTTTGATTTCAAGTGGAGACCACTTGAAAATTTAAATTATAAAAACCGTATTCCGAATTTGTTTGAATTTTGATGTAAATACAGACCACATAAGTATCTCAATAAAGTTTATTAATGAACTATATCCACCATTGTTAATAAAGTGGCAGATATCTTAAGTTAAGCAGTGCCACTTGAAATCAGGCTACCACTTGAAAATTTAAAATCATAATAACTTCTGAAATAATACTCCAAATTGAACCAAATTTGGACAGTGATTTGGGCAAATTTGGACAGTTTCTTGAATGTATTCACTGGGCAACTTGTCCCGACATCTTGTTTCTAAGTTGCAGCCACTTAAAATCACACTGCCACCTGAAAATTATGCCATTATGATAACTTTTAAAATACTAAACTGGTTCAAATAAAAGTTGGATAGTGAACTTATGGTTCAAATATCTAGGATAAGTTCACTTGGTGACTTGATCCGCAATTTTATTTCCAAGTGTCATCCACTTGAAAATTTGTCATTATGGTAACTTTAGTAATACTGAATCAATTTGCATCAAATTTGGGTAGTGAATTTATCATTCAAATATCTCAGATAAGTTCACTGGTCATCTCACTACGCTTTTTTTTTCCAAGTGGTGCCACCTGAAAATTTCTTATGACGGTAATTTTTGAAATACTGTTTTAATTTAAACTAGAACTGGACAATGAACTTATACAAATATATTGAATGTTTTCGCTGGGCAAGTTGTTTCACCATTATGTTTCCAAGTTGCAGCCACTTATACTGCCACTTGAAAATTTACCATAACGATAACTTTTGAAGCATGGCACTGATTTGAACCACAGTTGAACAGTGAACCTGTGCTTCAAATATCTTGCATGTGTTTTCTGAGCAACTTGTTCCACTGTATTCTTTCCAAGTGGCGGCCACTTGAAAATTTGTTATCATGGTAACTTTTGAAATACTTAATCAATTCAAATCAAAGTTAAAAAATGGATTTATCATTCAAACAACAAAAATCTAGAAAATTCACGTAACTCGTGAACCAATCTAGTTATTGCGTCCATCTTTGGTATATCGATAATAAGTATTTTCTCGCCAAAAAAGTCGCCAAATCCATTACCTGTCTTATTGGATCTTTTTAATGCGTTTTTAAGGAAAAATTATGCTATTTTAATGCTAAAACAAACTAGAAATGCAGAAAACTAACATTTTATCAACTTACTCTTTGAAAGAATTTCTATAATTTTTTTTTTTTTTTTTTTTTTCAAATTTGCAACGATAGATGAGCAACTTTCTCTGCCATTTTGATCCAAGTGGCAGCCACTTAATTTTTCAACACGATGACTTTTGAGATTTTGAATTAATTCAAACTATATTTGTACAGCAGACTTATCTCACAAATGCATTTGATGGACTTGTCAACTTAACCCACCATTTTGTTTCCAAGTGCCGGCCACTTGAAAATTTAATATTCACATAAAAAGGTATTTATGAACCGATTTGCTTAAAACTCCATATGTGCATAGCCTACATCAGTATTTCTACCAAGTCCATTAATAATTTGTAGCTGCCATTTTGAAACAAATGACGGCTACTTGATTAGAACAAAGAAACCAATCTACCCTTCCGAATAAGCCGGAAGGACTTGTTTGCAAATTGTTACGTAAAATGACCTCCTGATTCCGAATATGACGGCTATTTTGCCCTATCACCCACATTTTTTGCGGACCCCCCCCCCCCCTATTTTCACCACTTTTCGGTAATTTTATGACTTTAAATTTTATTTATAGTGGAGAAAAGAAATATCTTCTGAGGGCCTAGAGAGGTGAAAAATTCTATAACATGAACATTTGCAGCAAGGGGAGGATTTAGGGGGAGGGATTCGCGACTGAATATATAGTTAAATTTATTATATTTAATTAATTAATATTATCACTTATTGTACATAATATTATTTTTAGGAGTTAAAATAATTATTTTCCATTCTCCAAATCAAATTCATAGCCATAAAATTAACGAAGAGTGATAAAAATTGGGGGAGCAGGTGATGTCCCGAAAAAATGGTGGGTGATGGGGCAAAATGGGGGTCATATTCGGATTCAGGAGGTCGTTTTACTTAAGAATCAGCAAGAATAATATCAGTGCTCGATTTTTTTTTTTTTTTTTCAAGCGTAGTGTAATTTGTAATGATTAAAGAATTTCTTACTGTGTCTTTGTAAGTGAACTGTACTATAAGTTCTACACTCATAAAAAAACTGTATAAATTGTGTGATGAGCTCTAACATACCGATGAATTTTAACTCAATCAGATAAAGCATTTTGATGCTATTACACTTCAAATAAAGTTCATTAGCCATAATGATGAAGAATTTTTCTTTGTGTCCCTGTAAAAGAATTATAAGTTCTGCACTCATTAAAATCCATAGAAGTCAGGCAACAGTAATCTATAACATACCTACTAATATTTAGCTCAATCGAACAAGGCATTTAGTTTATATGCTATCGCATTTTAAGCAATTTGAGTCCATAGGTCAATAATGATAAAGAATTTTTCTTTGTGTCTTTGTAAAAAATATATATATATGTATATATATATATAAGTGCTGGAAAGTTCATGTGACTGTGAACTTTTTTATTTTCTTTAATTTGAAATTGCAAAATATTTGAAATTGTAAGTATTATTAATATTATTATTTATTTTTTTCCCCAATCAATTTTTATTCTCTGTAAAAGATAAAACATGCTTTTATATTTTGCTGTGAGTAACTTTGCAAATGAGAGAGAAATTATATCTGAACATTTAGGGAAATTTAGTGCAGAATTTTCATCAAAATATCTGAGAGGAAGAAAACATTATTTCTTTTTAAATATCTTAGAAGGTAAACCCTTTTTTTCCCCTAGTTTCACACACTGCTTTCCTCAAATATTAAATATTGAAACTACATAAAAAAAAAGTTTAATTTAATCATTATTTTTATTTTTATTTTTTATTTTTTTTTTAAACAGGACTTATATATCTTTGCCGAACAGATTGTACCCATTTGCAGTCACTTGTTGAAATGTTATATTTACCATATTCTGAATTACGTGTAAGTTCCATTCAAATATCTTAATTTTATTTATGATTGTTTTATGTATATGTATGTCCTTATCTGTTTATAGGTATTATTTTCTCTAATGCTTTTATTTTGCAATATCTACAATAACTAGCAAATTAAAACCTGTTAAATATGTTGAAATGTATATGAATGTTGTTAATGGCATAATTTAAAATTATAAAATTTAAATTTTGCTATTAATTGTGAAGCAATAGAAATATTTGCCTACGAAATGCATATAATAGAGGTCGTTAAAAAATATTGATCGTTAAAAAAAAAGAATCCCCACTAACGATCGACGATAAAACGCACAACGGAAGCCTTCCACTTCACAATCTTTATCCATCCACAACATAAATATCAATAATCATTTTAAACTTGCTTCATTAGATTTTAGAAACTATAAAGAAGTAGAACTATACAATATTTCTCGCTGATGTATTTTTTTTTTTTTTTAACCCCTCATCCCCTTTTTTTCTTAACTCCAACTAGCCATCGACGATTAAATGTTCTGCAGAAGCCTTTAGTTTCCCAATCTTTCTCCATCAGCAACATAAATGTCAATATTCATTTTAAACTTGCTTTATTAGATTCTAGAACCTATAAAGAAGTAGAATTGTTTCATTTCTCATTCATCTAATTATTTATATTTTGACTGCCCCTCCCCAGCTAATGATCAAGGCTTACTTCTAGAACCAAAAAAAAACCCTTTTCGGCAAGCTTAAAGGCAAAGGCAGATTCCTTTACATTAATCTTACAAAAGTAAAGAAATATTACATATACATTAACACGTACTTAGCTAGTGGCTTTGTTCCCACACATTGCATTATTTACATCGCTATTCTGTTTTCAAGAAATTTAATTTTCAACTACTAAAGGGTTTTATTCATTCTACTTAAAATTTTAGGCTAGATTTATTGGTCAGTAAATGTTTGTTTTTTAAAATTCAAGCTGATAATCATTCAACAAATAGAAGTCATAAAGATATACAATCCCAGCAATGGTGAATCTGGGAAGAGGCTATTGGGCTACAGCCCTATTCAAGCTGAATCAGAATTGTAAATTTTATTTGAAATCCATATAACTGTCGGTTCAATATCTCTCTTCTAAAGAAAAAATAATAGAAACGTGAAAATGCGCTTGAGACCTTACTATGGTCAAGCACTGGTGAGCCTGGCATTGCTATGGTCAAGTCAAATACAGTTAAGTTGTAGCAGTTTTTAGATAGTTATGTCATTATAATTTTTATCGAATTACTAGTATATAATCCTGCCAAAAATGATGGAATGTGAAATCAATTAAGGTAGTGAATCATCGAATGCTTTGCCAGCTTCGCTGGTCAGTATATTTAAAGGGGACTAATGTGAAAGTTGTACCTTTCGGGACTAATGTGTAAGTTTCACTGAACGAACAAACTATTTCTTTCAACAAAAATACCTACTATCCCTGAACGATAGGTCTAATATATCTTATCATATTATATCTGTACTGATAAGTACAAAGGATTTAAGTCCATATTCTTAATTTTTCGGGAGATGAAAAATAAAGTTTAAAAAAATTCTGTATAAAAACTTACTGTTCAATATAGTTTTAAACAGGATATTATCATAATGTACAATTTTGTTAATAAACTACATACATTTAATTTTGAAGTTTGTTTATTTTTAACAAATTTATGTACCGTATATTTCCGTGTATAAGCCGAGAATTTTTGGAAATTTTTCGGAAGCTGTATTATAATGGTCGGCTTATATACGGATCTACATTTCTAGCAAAAAACGTACTTCAGAAACAATGATTGAATACATATATTTTAAGCTTTAAAAGTATATATAAAGTAAAATAGTTATATTAAACCTTATTTTTAAATAATTATCACATATAAAACTCTTAAATTAGCAATTTTAAATTTATTTCACGAAACGCTCGATGTAGTCACGTTTGTTTACATTTCTTTTTGACCTGCCGGTAACTGAAGTCATTGGCAGAGTGCACGAACAGAGTAAATTCTCTGTCTGATTCAGAAATAGTATAAGAGAAACTTGAAAAAAACAGGACTCCCGATCATATTTTTAATTTATACAATTAAATTTAAATCATCTCTGTTTAAAATGTTTCTAGGCTTACACTAGCAAAAGCGGCAAAGCTTCGTTTTTTTTTATAGAAGTATTTTTATTTTGTTGAAGATTACCTTGAAGCACTGATAAAAATACTGAAAAGTAGAAATATACAAAATAATTTAGATACGTCATTAAAAAAAATCGATGCAATCTGACTTTACACGGCTTATTTATGTAAACATCCAGCGGCGGCATTGCTTCATCGACGTTAGGGTTAGGTCTCCGGTCTCCCGGCCCGGTATTACGGTAGCCATCGCTTTCCGCTGCCGGGACTTGCGTTCGCGTCTGTGTTTGCCTCTCTTCTGATAGGGTTGCCAGAGTTAAAACTATCGCCGTTGACGAACAATCTGCAAACGTTTTACGTTATGGCTAAGCAAGGTAAGGAATTCTATTGGATAAGCAGGCATTTCGCGCAATTTCATTGGACAGATTATCCTGAAGGTTGTATAGATTGGCAATATTTTCTCCATTTTGGCGATATACTCAAACTTTAAAAAGAGTATTTTTTCAATTCGGCTTATACACGGGTTTGCAATTTTGGGCAAATTTCTGCAGGGAAAAATGTACTCTCGGCTTATATACGGATCGGCTTATATTCGGAAATATACGGTATATAATATTTGTATATAATATATACAAACATGAATGATAAATTTCTAACTTGAATCTTTTTTACCAATGATTTTCTCAAAGACTAAATGACATGGATTTAAATCCTTTATACCAATCAATAGATAATTTTTTTCTGAGTCTGGCTATGTACTTAACTAAAAATCGACACTTTTGGACTTAAATCCTTTATACTTATCAGTACAGATATATTGTACTTATCGTAATATAACTCAATACTTATTTCGCTTCCTTCTTCGACTCGTTTTAATAAGTATTTTTTATATGCATGGACAAATTTAATATTTTATAATTTTTCGTGTGAAAGCATTATTTCATCTTATGCACCCCCCCCCCCTCCCCAAAAATAAAAATAAAATAAATAAATAAACAAAAAAATAACTGGTAGGTTTTTTTTGGCAGCAATCATAAATTTAAATACCCAATTTTGAGGTTATTTTCATATTTTAAATAATTTAAAAAATCTAATCAAAACTTCATTACAAATAAGGTACCAAATGAAGGGGTGAATTTTCCGAATCCGTTGGACTAAACAGCTTATCGATCGGACAATTAGATTTTAAAAAATTAACTAAAGTGGGAAAATTGGATTAAAATTAACTAAAGTATGAAAATTGGATGGCAACTTGCTATACAGATGAGTAAGAACAAGACCATAAGGCTTTTATTATATACGATTGAAAGTTTTATATCGTGTTTTTGTGATTCTTACTGTCAGATGAGTAAAAATTGTAAAGTGAAACTGTTTTGGTTCACATAAGCTGGAACATTAACATTAGTTAACATTGGATCATTTGGGCGGCACAAAATTTTAATGTTAATTGTTACGAATTTAGTAAAGTGTATGATTTGGCGAGATTTTGGTGACAAAACTTGCGATTTAGCAATGAAATTTGTGATTTCGCGGCAAAATTTGATAGTTGAAGACGCAATTTTTGACTTGACGACGAAATTTGTTATTTTACTACAAAATTTGGCGAGTTTGGCGATGGAGAATGGCAGCTATGGTTCATTATATTTTCTCCCCATGCGAAAACCTCATATCTCTTCTCAGACCAATATCTTGTTTCCACAAGATAAAAAGTCAAAGGTATCTGTAACGTATTACTCTCAATTTCAATCGTAAATTTTAAATTGTTGCCTAAACCAGCATTCTAAACTATTCACCACAAACAATATTTGTATCAAGATTAATGTAATTATTTTAATTTTATAATTTTAAATGATTAATTAAAGCGGTTAACATGGTTTTTATATTTTCAGTGATCTTTTTTATTATCGTTTGCACGTGACGTAAGCATCAGATTATAAATTTAAGTAATTAAAGCTATAGAAAATGTCGGCTTCATCACAATTGATGGAAAATCACTTTTTAACTTGTAACTTTTAAGCAATTGAATCTATCGAAAAAGTTTAAATACAAAAATTGTTCTTTAGGGTATGGCGGTAATTCGCCTGATTTGAAGTTTTTTCCTATTTTCAATATTAAAGAAATTATGGGCAAAGGAAAGCGTGTCAGATATTCAGAGAGGATGTTAAGTGAACCCGAAAGAAGCTCCCATTCAAAAGACTGACGATTCGGACATGACACAAGCTCATGGTGGCTTTTTGAAAATGAAAAAAATATAAATAAAAATCGCCATTTTGAAATACTCAAGCGTGTTAGGTTATTATACAGACGATTCAGCTTGATGTAATAATCATGTAATAATCATGCTGACCATTAATCTAACGATTATTTGGAGGGATTTTCTTAATCTGATGATTTGGAAAAAAAAAAAAAATTAAAAAAAAAAAAATATTATTATTATTATTTTTTTTTTTAATCACTAAATGTCACAAGTAAAATGCATGGAAAATAGCATGCAAATAAAAAAAATCTATTTTTTAAAATTATAATATACATCCAGAAAAAAATAACACAAGAAAATAAAAAATTTAAAAATATTTTTTTTTTTTCAATCTTCATCTGTGGAATTATCGTCACACTCCAAGTCTGGTTCGATTTAGGCTGTTATTCACCAGTAACTTCAACTCCCGGTTGAACACGAAAATTTTCAGAAAATTTTTATGCTTTATTTCTGCCATCTAGAGGTATAAGATTTTTCAGGGGAAAATAACCAGTAAGAGATTATATGAAATGTTCGACTGGAAATCTGCTCCCTGCCTTTAGATGCTTTTCAAGTTTTTGCATTGAACCGGGAGTTGAAGTTAATGGTGAATACCAGGCCACTGGTTATCAATTTCATCTTAAGCTTGCATATCTGTAAGAACTAGAAATCGTTATAATACTTAACAATATTTTGTTTATTTCATGAAAAGCATATTATTAAAGTTTTAAAAAGGAAATATACCTGAATCTGGAGTACTTCTTAGAATATCAGGTTAGTTATGACTACATCTTACTGCAGCTTTTGAAGAGATTGTGTCAGGGAGTGTTGTGCAGACAAAGACTTTTTTTTCTGCGACACGCTTTAATGATTTGTCTTCTTTTTTTAAATTTTTTTTCCCTATATATTCTTCTTAAAAAAAAAAAAAAGTGGTAGCATAAAAATTGACATTTTGATAACTGCAGAGTTGGAGTATTTGCCAAGATGTTAATGTTTCTACTTCTGAAAAAATATTGCAACTATTTCAGCCTGTTCAATGTAAACTATTTTATTATTGCAGTTCTCATTATTTGCATTATATTCGAGATATCTGCTAATTTCTTTTTTGCATCTTGCTGTAAGTAGAAATTGTTAATAATATCATGATTTGTTAGTATAAATGTCTTTACATCATCTAGATTTTCTTTTTTTTAATCGAGCTGATGTTACTTCAGTTGAATATCATTTTCACATCTTTAATGTAATCTGAACTATATACATTACTAGTTTAAATATTCAAGATAAATTTTAGAGACTGTATATATAATTACTCTTTTCTATTTTTTTTTTTTTTTTCTTGCTTTCTTTTTCTTTGTTTGAGCAATTTATTTAATATAAATATTGTTTAATGCATATTTCTTTATTTATTGATTAATTATACAAACTGTGTATTTTTTCTTTTTAATTTAAAGTCATTATTATTTTTAGAAAAATATTTTAGATTTATTATATCAAGTCTTTGACATCTTGATTCCTGAATGGACAGATGATTTTTCCATTGCTTTGGCTTCAGCAGGTATGTGTGTAGTTTTATCGTTAATGTTTACCCTTTTTAAAAAACATTAAATATAATGAAAAAAATAAAAAATCTACAGAAAAGTTAAAATTGTGTGATATTTTTTTTTGTAATTCCTGTTATTTTTAATTAGTACTAAAATTGTTATTGCATTAAAGAAAATATTTGTTTCTAAAAAGACATAATACAGTGAAACATCAATAATGTGGAGATTTATAATTCCAGCAGCATTTTGTAAACTGTCATTGATGACGTTTTTTCTTCCCCCCCCCCCTTTTTTTTTTTTTTTTTTCTGCAGCCCGTCCCAAAATTTTGTAGAAAGTTTAAAAAAATAAAGATTAAGAGTAATATGCATGATTGCTGGACACTATGACATATTATAATAGCAGGAGACTTGGCGTTGGAATATTAAAACAGGAATAAACTACTGCATCAGAAACGCCAAAGAAAAATTATTGAGGTGCATACAGCTGTTTCGGTAGCCTAAAGTGTATCGTCTTCAGTGCAGTACCGTTTCTGACGTAGTAGTTTATTCCTGTTTTACTATGACATATTGTCAAACTTAATTCAGCCCTCCCCGTAATAAAATTCTGGATACACCACTGACAGATCATGTATCAAGTTTACAGAGTTTCATTTAATTTTATTAATTTACAGATTAATAAAGATGATGGCAAAAATTCTGAAAAAAAATGATTTTTTTTTGTCTCGCAATTGCAAATCCAAAAATTATTGAAAAAAAAAGTCATTTCTGTTTCCGATACCAAAAACCAAAATAAACACAAGGGCTGAAATCTGTTTCTCCCTGTAACATCTACACTGCACAACAAGAAATTATTTAAGAAATATTTCTTTGGATACTGTGATTGATCGACAATTTCTACATGTTTTCAGAGTACCTATAATCCAGAAAAACTGGTAATCTAGTAATGCTCATTTCTTGCCTATGCTGAATTATCGATGCTTCATTGTACTTAAAAATCAGATTGCAATGTTCATTTGAAATGATGTACATGATTCATGTGATTGGTTGAAATGATTCATGTGATTGATTAAAATGTTTCATGTTCATGTTTAAAATGATGTAAAATAATCCAATTGCAAAGCTTTATAGAACCATTAGTAATGGAATAGTGCCAAAAATATGATGTATTTGTGTAAGAAAATTACTCTTTCAATTAGTTTCTAAGGCTGTTGCTGCAATCATTAGCATCCTGCTGCTTTAATGTATTTTTCTGCTCTGTTATTGTCTGTACTTGTATTGGACTGGGTTTTATAGGAGCTCAGCAGTAGATGTATTTCTGTTTAACATTTTTTTTTTTTTCACTATTTCTGAAAAAGCTGTTGTAAAAGAGTCAATTAAAATTCCTTATAAAATAATATGGGTTTATTGTATATTGGAAATTGTAAATCTTCTTTTTATTTTCATCTGTATTACTACTACAGTAAAATGTTTCATTAGGTAATTGGTTTAATTAATGTATTTCTTAATTTATGATTTTTAAAATTATATTTTTGCATCTGCTTATATGTTGTGTTAGTAATTAAACATTCATTTTAAGAAATGTATGCAAATGATTGATATAAAATATTTTGTATTGTTTTATAAATTGTAATGTATTTAAAATTTTATAATTATTTGTTCAAAATAAAATGAAAATTTTGACTGTAAATAAGTTAATTTTTAATGAAACAATTTTTAGATCCTTCTGCTGTTAAATCTTCTTGGCTACTGTTCGAAGGTTATGTTGTGGCTGAAGGAATGGATATTCTTCCATATACATCGAATGACAGGTTGAATTTTTGTTATTTATAAAATAATGTATTATTATTTATGTTAACACTGGGTTGTCAAAATTTCAAATTCATTCAACAGCATTGTTAGTACCTATCTTTTTTTTACAACATTTTTTTAAAAGTAATTTTTCTTCTTATTTAATCATAATTATATATTAGAGAATTCTTCTACAAAAGAAAGTGGAGTTTGAATAAAGGCAGGTGAAAAAAAAAAAAAAAAATATTATTATTATAATAATAAAATAAATTAAATGAATTATTGTATTTTGAATTTTGAGGTTGGTGCACGTTATGAAATGACCAGTTGAAAAATAATACAAATATTATTAATTAAATATTAAATAGCCACGTTGTGACCACATTCTTAAATAACCCAGTTGGTACTCTAATATCAGTAAAACCTAAATTGCACTATGAATTTAATCAAGCTGAAAAATGAAACACATAACAAATAGTAAAGGATTCTTGCTTACCAAGAGTTAAATAAAACAAACACAAATTCGATTACAAAAGACAATTTTAATTAAAATAAAAGATATTAGAAAAATAGTTACCACTTACTTAGATATTATATGAATGCATTCATAAATCCCTTTAATAAAATAAGAGTGAATAAAATGAATAAATAAAATAAAGATACATTTAACACTCATTTTTTTAAGGAAATTTTCGTTTGATTAATGTCAAATAGATTTTTTAATAAAAGAATTCATTCCTCAAAGTTTGTGATCACATTTTATTCGACACCTAGCATAATGAAATTTCAGATTGAAAGTTCCTTATTATTATTGTGCATGATAGTTCCAATAGTCAATGTGTTTAATGGTGATTTATACTTCTATTAATAAATAAGATAACTTGCCATCATGTTGGAAATAGTTATATTAAATCCTCTATATGGAGAAGGCATCATACAGAGTGCAAAATATACAGTGGAGCACCTTTTATACGTTTTTCTCATTTATACATTTTTCATTTTTGGTCTCAAATCATTCCATTAAATTCTAATGTTAAAATATTTCGTTTATATGACACGAGTAAATTCTTAATTTTACTTATACGTTTTTTTTCCCCTTGTAGAATCCCAAGTTCGAGTTTCATTCCAGGATAAAAAAAAAAAAAAAAAAAAAAAGATGTATGCTTTGTATGTTTTATTCTTATCGATTTCGATTATTTTTTCTTAGAACTATAGTACATACAAAGTGCGATCTGCATCGATAGCCTGGGGGAAGGGGGGTGGGTGTTAGAGAAATTTTCAGAAACAAGCAGTTGGGGACTGGTTTGATTGGTAGGTATACAAGTTGCCGAGATTTCTAAAATTGACCATTTGTAGACCTCCCATTCTCTCCTTTAATTGATTTCAGGGGTGGTGTGTAAAAGAAAAAAAACCTACAACTTTATAGGCATTTTCTGAACTTGAAGATTTATTACTCACTTCTGTTGGGCGACGTGAATAGAATACTGAAAGATTTTCTTATTTCTTGTGTTTATTTGTCATTACAGTTGAAGAGACAAGGACTTTTCCCCCCTTTTAATCATTTATAAAAATGTCATCTTCATTTAGAGAACGAAAGGCTTTGTCTTTAAAGGTTAAAATCGAAATCTTGAGGAATTTTTCTGAATTTCTATATTTTTAATTATCATTTAATTCTTATCCTACCTTTTAAAAATATTTTAAATTTATTTAAATCAAATTGGAGTGTAAAGGTTGATATTTTTATTTATTACCAACTATGCGAAAAATACCAGAGCCAGGAATCGAACCCGGGCAACGAATATTATGCGAAAAGTGCCTAGCTGGTTGTCAGCCAGGGTAGCTCAGTGGTATAGCATCCGCGCGTTAAGCGGAGGTGCCCGGGTTTGATTCCTGGCTCTGGTATTTTTCGCATAGTTGGTAATAAATAAAAATATCAACCTTTACACTTCAATTTGACTTAAATAAATATTCACAGTTGATGAATTCATGAATAAAAATTTCTAAATTGAAATTTTGTGGTCTATGGAGTTGTGCTACGATTATTATTCTCTCACCTGATATATCTGTGTTTGCAGACTCGGTGACTTTGCCAACGAATATTATGCGAGAAGTGCCTAGCTGGTTGTCAGCCAGGGTAGCTCAGTGGTAGAGCATCCGCACGTTAAGAGGAGGTGCCCGGGTTCGATTCCTGGCTCTGGTATTTTTCGCATAGTTGGTAATAAATAAAAATATCAACCTTTACACTCCAGTTTGATTTAAATAAATATTCACGGTTGATGAATTCATGAATTGAAATTTCGTGGTCTATGGAGTTGTGCTACGATTATTATTCTCTCACCTGATATATCTGCGTTTGCAGACTCGGTGACTTTGCCAACGAATATTATGCGAGAAGTGCCTAGCTGGTTGTCAGCCAGGGTAGCTCAGTGGTAGTGCATCCGCGTGTTAAGCGGAGGTGCCCGGGTTCGATTCCTGGCTCTGGTATTTTTCGCATAGTTGGTAATAAATAAAAATATCAACCTTTACACTCCAATTTGATTTCACGGTTGATGAATTCATGAATAAAAATTTCTAAATTGAAATTTTGTGGTCTATGGAGTTGTGCTACGATTATTATTCTCTCACCTGATATATCTGCGTTTGCAGACTCGGTGACTTTGACAACAAATATTATGGGAGAAGTGCCTAGCTGGTTGTCAGCCAGGGTAGCTCAGTGGTAGAGCATCCGCGCGTTAAGCGGAGGTGCCCGGGTTCGATTCCTGGCTCTGGTATTTTTCGCATAGTTGGTAATAAATAAAAATATCAACCTTTACACTTCAATTTGATTTAAATAAATATTCACGGTTGATGAATTCATGAATAAAAATTTCTAAATTGAAATTTTGTGGTCTATGGGGTTGTGCTACGATTATTATTCTCTCACCTGATATATCTGCGTTTGCAGACTCGGTGACTTTGCCAATGAATATTATGCAAGAAGTGCCTAGCTGGTTGTCAGCCAGGATAGCTCAGTGGTAGAGCATCCGCGCGTTAAGCGGAGGTGCCCGGGTTCGATTCCTGGCTCTGGTATTTTTTGCATAGTTGGTAATAAATAAAAATATCAACCTTTACATTCTAATTTGAATTAAATAAATATTCACGGTTGATGAATTCATGAATAAAAATTTCTAAATTGAAATTTCATGGTCTATGGAGTTGTGCTACGATTATTATTCTCTCACCTGATATATCTTTGTTTGCAGATTCGGTGACTTTTGTTGATATTGGATGCGGGTTTTAACTGAGCATCCAATCTTTTATTGAAAGCACAAAAGTAAATAAAAAAAAATACTTAAATATATATTGACAGATTAGCAGAGTTATACGCAGGGAACCGTTTTGGTTTAAATGCTTTCTCTTTTAAAATAAAATATGAGTTGTAACTAAACTTGTAAATAAAACAGAGAAGGTTTTAAAAACGAAATATAAATTTATTGATATAAAACAAAAACAAAAAAAAATATATATATATATAAACTTTTAAATTAAACAAGGAAATAGATAAATAAACATATTTAATTTAATTAACTTCTGACTGTAACAATGGCCAGTACACAGCCTTGAAACTATATTCATATTATAAGCAGTTAATCTTCATCACTAGACAATGGAGCTTTTATCATATAAAAATAAAGATAGAATAAAACTGTTATTTTATAAATACATCTTCTAATACGATGAAATCTTTTACTTATTATAAACAACTGCCGGAGATTCCAATATCTTATTACTATAACATGACAGCTGAACTTTAACACAAAACAAACAAAAACGGAAAATGAAGTACATAACAGCAAAAGTAAAACAAAAGCCGGAACCGCCCCTAGCCACGTTCCTCAACACCTTTTATACTATTAAGAGAGGATTGTGGTTAGAGTGACGTAATCACCGTGGCGTCGAATTAGCGTGATGATTTCATCCGCGAAATTTGATGCCGCCTAGTGAGTGATAAAATAAACAGTCATTTGCATTTACCGGTAAGCTGGTGTAACATGATATCACAGCTAAAGAAAAACAACATATTTTCCTAGTAATTAAAGAACAGATAAAGCTGTCAACTAAAATGCCGTAAGTAACAAAAACATATTTTATTTTTAATAAAGAAAATAAATAAAGTTACTTCACTTAAATTAACTGAATATTTTCTTTTAATAACATGTTTAACTTAAACTTTAGACTTGATACCTTTTATACTTTCAATCCATATAAATTAAATAAGTTTATACATTTTATATATATCAACTGTATATGCAAATTGCACAAAGTGATAAGATTAAATATATTACCAGGCCAACATGGCCCCCCCTCTTATCACTTTGGGTGAAAAAGAGAGGAAAAAAAAACTAGTTAACTCCACTAGCAGTATCCACATGGATAAAAAAAACCATATCTATAAATGACACAGCAAGTCTTCTTTAAAATTCATCAACCCAATTCCATCACTAATTTAATCTACTTTTATCCTTACCAATACACACTCCAAATTAATTAGTCAACTGTAAAATTAACAAACTCCATTAGTCTATTACAAGAAAAGAAGATACATACAATGATTTCAATAATAAGGTTAACAGAAAACAATAAACTAGTGGATAATTTATCATATATTTCTTGACAAAGGTTCTTCACAGTCTTTAAATTACAGGTACAGACGCAACAACAGAAAATTAACCTAAAAATCAAATAACACATTCCTCACTATCATACTACACATTTATTCTTCAACTGTTGTACGGGGGCCCCCATTCTCACTCCATGTACACATAAACTACATATGTACCTGCAATACAGAAAAGAATATATAAATATAATGCAAATTACGTCAATTTCTATTATAAAGAGTATAACTACAATACAATACAGTAATACAGAAATATTACACATCACAGACAAGTGACAAACATGAGTTTCAAGATTACTTTAAGTTAACATTTTTAAAGAGAGAAAAAAAAAACTTTATACTATAAGCGGGACATAGTGGCATTTCCATTATCAACATAATAAAACAGGGACTTACAAAAATATAATACTTAACATGCCCGCAAAAAGGCCATAAGATGGCAATAACCACACGGTGGGCACTATCCCATGGAGGTTATCTGGCAATTACATTTGCACTCCTGCGAGTCGCTTCTTGGAGCTGCTCTAACCAACTGTGAGTGACCCTGTGAGTGGCATTAACCACCCTCTGACGGGAATTAATTTGCTTAAGTATAAAGATACAATAACAGAATAATTAAATATCACATGAATTCATATTATAAATATACTTTTATAAAACAAGGTGCATTACAATATAAAACAATGTGCAATACTAATAAAAAATATAATAAGATGCAATTTTCATAATATATATATACATAAGCATATAAAACAATGTGCCCAACAAGAAATATGTCTAAAACAATGTTCAAGACATTTCAAAAAGGAGTTTTACTAATATAATTTTACATAATTCATTTTAAAAATATTTGACAAATAAATTGTTGCAGTTGCTGTTTAGTGAGTGGTTTGGTAAAAGGATCTGCAACATTATCCTTACTTCTAGTAAAACTAAGTTTAAATTTATTTTGAAATACTAAGTCCCTTACAAAAAATAATTTCACATCAATATGCTTTGATCTATAATTCTCAATAGGAGATTTTGTAAAATCTATTGTAGCAATATTATCCACATATAAAACAGGTTTTAACTTATTACCAGAAATTAATTTAAAATTGTAACATTCATTTAGAATTTCATCAAACCATAAAAGTATTCTAGTGGCCTCAGTCATAGCAATAAATTCCGCCTCCATTGTTGAGAGACTTACACATTTTTCTTTAAAGGTTCTCCAACTAATGGGGGAATTGTCAAGAAAAATTAACTGGCCACCAAGTGATGTCCTATCGTCTCGATTTGATGCAAAATCTGCATCAGAAAATGCTATAAGATGTGGTTTATTACAAGATAGATTTAATTTCAGTTCTTTTGTATGCACAACATAACCAAGTAATTTCAACAATCCATCCCAATGAGCTAAACCTGGGTTGCTTTGGAACTGGCTTAGAATATTTACTGCATACGCAATATCTGGACGTGTTCTATTTGCTAGGAATGAAAGACATCCAAGAACACTCCGATATGGATAAACTGACATATCCTTAATTTCAGATTCTGTTTTTGGACAAGATTGTTTACTATACACAGTACCTTTACTAATTGGCAAAGAACAAATAGGGATTTTAAATTTCTGAAATCTTTCATACACTTCACTAATATAGGTATTTTGGTGAATTAACAGATTTCCCTTTTCTTCCTCAAATTCTACTCCTAGAAGTTTTCTGGTACACCCCAGAACTTTAATATCAAAACGTTTTCTTAGGAGAGATAAAACTTTATCTATTAAACTTTGGTTCTTGCCAAAAACAACAAAATCGTCAACATATAAAACTAATACAATATTATTATCAAAAACATATGTACAATTACACCAAGCAAATTTAGTAAAACCAATTTCAACTAAAACATTATTCATTTCGTAATACCATTGCCGACCGCTCTGGTGTAAGCCATAAAGAGCACGGTCTAACTTACAATATTTATTTTCAGATCCTGGTATTACAAAACCTGGTGGCTGAGTCATGTAGATGTCTTCATCAAGTGGGGCATATAAGTATGCACCTGTAACATCACATTGTGTATGTGACCAACCTTGTAAAGATACTAGAAAAGAAAAGAAGAAACGAATAACGCCAAAGTCTGCTACAGGGCTGAAAGTTTCATCAAAGCTTTCACCTTTTACTTGTTTAAATCCCTGTGCGACTAACCTGGCCTTAAAACGTACAACTTTTCCCTTGTCATTTCTTTTCACAGTGTATACCCACCTACAACCTATTGGTGTTGTATTTGGGGGTAAACTTTCAAGGTGCCAAACACTACGATCATACATGACTTTCATTTCAGTTTCCATAGCCTTTTGCCATTCAGTACGTTGATCAGATTTTACAGCTTGGTTAAAAGTTCGAGGAATTACAACATGATCTAGTCAACTAGAAACATTAAAACTAGCATCTATTTCATCATCACTATTACTTGAAGTAGTACCTCGAGCACCTGTTACTATTCCTCTGTAAGTATTACTACCAGTAAAATTAAAAATATCAGGATTAAATAAAATTTTATGTTTTGCACAATACTGTTTTACATCTCCAAGTGATCTCAACCTTAAAGTTTTTCCTTCTTCAAAATAATAGATATCAGTGCGTGACCCATCACGCCTTAACACTGGCTTTCTAATCCAATTTACAACTTTTAAACCTGTATCACCATCGCTTTCATCATCCGATGAAGATGTCACATCCCTACTAGTAGAAGGCCTCACTCGATCAACAGGGGACTGAGAACTATCACTATTACTATCATCATCCTCCTCGTCCTCACTAAGAGAGTCATAATGGCCTATAGGGACAACAGATTTAGATTGTAAATCAGGGCCCAGCACTGCTCCATCAGGCGCACCTTTATAAAAATTTTCCTCATCGAAAGACACATTTATTGTTTCAACGACTTTATTCTCATTCGGAAACCAAATGCGATAACCTTTTGTTCTGAAAGCATAGCCTATGAGAAAACCTTTACTAGCACGTGGTTCAAGCTTTTTACGAAGTTGCCTCGGGATTCCTACATATGCAGTTATGCCAAAAGGTTTTAAGTGTTTAACAGACGGTTTAGTCCCACCAAACAATTCGAAAGGAGTCTTATCTAGTTTGCCATGGCACACACGATTCCATGTATAAGTGAAATGCAACATGGCATCGGGCCAAAAACTAACAGGTAAACCAGACTCACTTAACATTGTTCGAGCAGCACCAGTGACGGTTTGATTATACCTTTCACAGACTCCGTTCTGTTCTGGAGTATAGGTATTCGTCACCTCATGAGCAATACCCTTTTCAGTAAAGAACTTTTCAAGCAAACTATTTAGAAATTCGCTTCCATTGTCAGAACGGAAAGCCTTTACCTTTAGACCAAGAAAATTTTCAGCTCGTAGAATGTGGTGCTTCACCTTTTCAAACACTTCAGATTTCTCTTTTAAAGGGTACAAAGCTACTTTCCTACTGAAGTCGTCAATAATAGTTAAATAATACCTTTCACCATTTCTACCTTTTACACTATAAGGCCCCCACAAGTCTGCATACAGTAACTCTAATGGTTTTCTGGACCTTATTTGTTGAATGGAACTAAAGGATACACGCCTGTATTTATTCAGTATACAATTTTCACATTTAAAATCTTTACAATTAAAATCTGATTTATATTTGAAACCCCTCACTTTATCACAAGTTTTTACCAAAGTTGAAGGACTAATGTGGGCAAACCTCCTATGCCAGAGTTCCACATTTTTATCTACACTAGTCGACGCAGAGAAAGAAACTTTCTTTTGTGGACCATTTAAAACTTTAGGAGTGACAACATAAATACCATTTTTTAAAACAGCTTTAAACAATAATTTACCATATTCATAAATTTTTACACAGCCATCTCCACCAACAAATTCTGCCCCAGCAAGGTCAAATTTAGGACCCGATATCAAGTTACGCCTTAACTTAGATGAATACATTACATTAATTAAATTTATACACCTCAATCCAAACCTAAGTTTGATAGATCCTATTCCCTCAATTGGAAAGTTAACACCATCTACAGCTACATTCATATTAGTATCAGACACAGGATTAAGTTCATAAAAAAAGTTCTTGTCTTTACAAAAATGATGACTTGCCGCCGTATCGAAGATGAATTCTTCCACTAAGTCAGACTCGTTTAAGTAATTACAGGAAATAAAATAGTTTGTAAAAGACTTACAGTTTGGTTGAAACAATGAGGATGACTCAGGTCGTTGTCGTTGGGGACTCTGTCGCTGTCGTCTGCCTCTACCAGGATAGGGAGATGGACGTCGCTGTCTAGAAGAGTCACGGGATGGTGTCCGTCTGGACTGTGTCTGTCTCCTGGATCTTCGGAATCTGGGCTTGAATGGAGTGGTGTCAGTGTCGGAACTGGACTCAGAAGGGTATGAGTAGACTGGGCAGGTACGTGTGGTGGACTCCTGTTTTCCTGGCTTCCTCCAGCATTTATTGGCATAGTGTCCAGGCTTGTTACACTTAAAACAAACTTTAGAAACACTGGAACTAGATGCTTGTACTGCAGAAAGTGTAATGCTATCAACACCAGAGTCTGCCTCTTTCAAAAGAATGCGGCTTTCTTCAGCACTAAGTGCCTCTAGTATTGACTTGTAGTTAAAATTTACATCTTCACTTCTCAAAATAATCTGCACGATGGAATTATATTTTTCAGGTAAAAATCTTATAAGCTGGAAGCACAGGTATTTTTCATCAAAATTCTTGTCCAGAGCTTTCAATTTTTGAAAAGTTCGAGATAATCTAGCAGCGAAAATTTTAATGGATTCCTTATCTTTAATTTTTGTAGCACATAACTCACTAAATACAGTTATGTGGTAGGCTCTGGAGTCGGGCTGATAGAAAGATTTCAATTTGTTCCAGGCTTCATTCACATCATCAATATTTTCTATAATTTTACGGAACTGCTCAGAAATGTTTAAATATATTAAGGATAAAGCAGTATTAGCTTTTAGCTTCCATTTCTTCAAACTGCTTAAATAGAGAGGATCATCAGGCTTGTCTGGAGGTTGAATAGGTTTAGGGTCAGAACCATCAACAATTTCCCATACTTGCTTTTCCATCAACACATATTTCATATCATTTCTCCAGCTCTCATAATTTGATTCAGCTAATTTTTCAATAGTATAATTACTGGCCATAGTCAGAAGTTTTTAATTTTTTTCTAATTTAATTCAATAAGAGAAAAAAAATCAATAGAAATGTCAAATTGAAAAAAAATTTCTATTCCTGACAATTTCTAAAAAAAACTTAAAGTTCTATTAAATATATATCTATAAATAGAACATAAACTACTTATTAATAAAAAAAAAACTAATTAAACTGACAGCCCCCCCGTCTAAAATTATCTAATACACACTAAAAGGGATGTCATAACATTAAATATCTAACAGAAAGAAAACCCTCATTTAATAAAGTAGACAGAGTTCAATGACCTCCTTTCATACACCGGGAGTAGAGAGAAAAGAGGAACAGTTATCACCTAACACAGTGACCTACTTTCACCGGCTTCAGAACTGATAAACAAGTTAATCAAAGATTCTTTCCCCCTCTCTTTTACAGATCAAAACAGATGTTCAAATAACTGATAAAGGAAAAGAAAAACAAGTTTAGGAATGATTTATTTACTTTATGTAATTACTATAGCCCATAACCTTTAAAGATGTTGATATTGGATGCGGGTTTTAACTGAGCATCCAATCTTTTATTGAAAGCACAAAAGTAAATAAAAAAAAATACTTAAATATATATTGACAGATTAGCAGAGTTATATGCAGGGAACCGTTTTGGTTTAAATGCTTTCTCTTTTAAAATAAAATATGAGTTGTAACTAAACTTGTAAATAAAACAGAGAAGGTTTTAAAAACGAAATATAAATTTATTGATATAAAACAAAAACAAAAAAAATATATATATATATAAACTTTTAAATTAAACAAGGAAATAGATAAATAAACATATTTAATTTAATTAACTTCTGACTGTAACAATGGCCAGTACACAGCCTTGAAACTATATTCATATTATAAGCAGTTAATCTTCATCACTAGACAATGGAGCTTTTATCATATAAAAATAAAGATAGAATAAAACTGTTATTTTATAAATACATCTTCTAATACGATGAAATCTTTTACTTATTATAAACAACTGCAATGAAATCTTTTACTTATTATAAACAACTGCCGGAGATTCCAATATCTTATTACTATAACATGACAGCTGAACTTTAACACAAAACAAACAAAAACGGAAAATGAAGTACATAACAGCAAAAGTAAAACAAAAGCCGGAACCGCCCCTAGCCACGTTCCTCAACACCTTTTATACTATTAAGAGAGGATTGTGGTTAGAGTGACGTAATCACCGTGGCGTCGAATTAGCGTGATGATTTCATCCGCGAAATTTGATGCCGCCTAGTGAGTGATAAAGTAAACAGTCATTTGCATTTACCGGTAAGCTGGTGTAACATGATATCACAGCTAAAGAAAAACAACATATTTTCCTAGTAATTAAAGAACAGATAAAGCTGTCAACTAAAATGCCGTAAGTAACAAAAACATATTTTATTTTTAATAAAGAAAATAAATAAATAAAGTTACTTCACTTAAATTAACTGAATATTTTCTTTTAATAACATGTTTAACTTAAACTTTAGACTTGATACCTTTTATACTTTCAATCCATATAAATTAAATAAGTTTATACATTTTATATATATCAACTGTATATGCAAATTGCACAAAGTGATAAGATTAAATATATTACCAGGCCAACAACTTTGCCAACGAATATTATGCGAGAAGTGCCTAGCTGGTTGTCAGCCAGGGTAGCTCAGTGGTAGAGCATCCGCGCGTTAAGCGGAGGTGCCCGGGTTCGATTCCTTGCTCTGGTATTTTTCGCATAGTTGGTAATAAATAAAAATATCAACCTTTACACTCCAATTTGATTTAAATAAATATTCACGGTTGATGAATTCATGAATAAAAATTTCTAAATTGAAATTTTGTGGTCTATGGAGTTGTGCTGCGATTATTATTCTCTCACCTGATATATCTGCGTTTGCAGACTCGGTGACTTTGCCAATGAATATTATGCGAGAAGTGCCTAGCTGGTTGTCAGCCAGGGTAGCTCAGTGGTAGAGCATCCGCGCATTAAGCAGAGGTGCCCGGGTTCGATTCCTGGCTCTGGTATTTTTCGCATAGTTGGTAATAAATAAAAATATCAACCTTTACACTCCAATTTGATTTAAATAAATATTCACGGTTGATGAATTCATGAATAAAAGTTTCTAAATATTTTAAATTTAATTAAAAATATATCTTAGTCGAATAAATGTAAAGGAAATCAGGAAAATTTATTCGACTTTTATTATTAATATGACACTTTACTGTGTATCAATGTTGAAACAAATTTTCAGTTGTATAAACGGTGCTCCACTGTAATATATATAAAAAAAGTCATATCTCATGCTAAATAATTACTTAAATAATGCTTGAATTCAGATAACAAATGATATATTTGAAGATTTTAAGAACTATTGGGAACACAGCATCACTGTCAGCCAAGATTGAAGCAGATTGAAATTAGTACTTGTTTTACCTTTCTTCTCCAGATTGTATACCACACATTTTCACTTTAATTTTAATACTATACCAATAGAAAATTTATTTAACTAACTTCTTGACTAGCTAGCTTTCAGAATAGCTAAGAACACTGTGACAATGCATTTTTAAAAATACTTTTAGCCAATTGTTTCTGGTCTTCGCTGCTTTTGGTAGCGTTTATATGTTTTAACAATCATGCAACTTCCCGACTAGCTAGAAACTTGAAACTTTTAGAAAAAGCTCAGAAAATGATGACAATGCACTTTTTCAATACTTGACTAATTGTGATTCAACAATTATATAACTTTCGGACTAGCTAGATATTTGAAACTTTTAGAATAAATCAGAAAACAATGACAATGTGTTTTTTTTTAAAAATACTTTTAGCCAATTATTTCGGGTCCCCACTAGCTACTTTTAGGCAATTACTTCGGGTCCGCACTGCCTTCAGGGGCAAAAAGTTGCCAAATTTGGCACCAAATCGATTACCTGCCTGTTGGAGCTTTTTAATGCATTTTAAAGGGAAAATTAAGCTAGTTTAACGCGGAAAAGAGCTGGAAATGCAGAAAATTGACATTTTATCAATTTACTAAGCCTCCTTGAAAGAATCTATACAAAAATAAATACAATTATTTACAATTTCGTAACAATACACATTGATAAAGTGCTAATGTAGTTAGTTCTATAGCTATGATTCAACAGAAAATTTAAAAACATGGTTTATAAAAAGTTTTTTATCGTATTAATTATTTTAAAATACTTTTAGCCAATTGCTTCAGGTCCCCACTGCCTTCGGTAGTGTTTATATCATTCAACAGAAAATTTAAAAATATGGTATATAAAAAGTTCTTTTTATCTTGTAATTATTTGCAATAAATTCAAACAGATGAATTTTTAACAAGTCTTTATTTTTAATCAATGGTGTAATCACCCTCATTATCAAAAACCTTTTGCCATCTAGCATGCACATTTCAGTATCAAATCAATAAAAATCAATTGGTTTTTGTGCATAATATTAGGAGGTCACATTTTAGACATCACCCAAATTTTCAAAATTTTTGACACTTGGAAAATATTATAGCAATCAGAATAAATGAAAATTCGATGGTATATTATTAGACAATTATGGTGGGTGAGGCAGTACCTCCAACCCCAATTCATTATTTTTTTCAAGGGTTTGTCTTGCGCAGTGCAGTCTTGCATTATCATGTTGCAGAATAACGTCTTTTCTGTTGACAATCACTGAGAACTCTTCAGTTAAAAATTGATTTATTCAATCCAATTGTACACATTAAAGGTCTGTATTCACAGTTTGACCAGGTTTCAACAATTCAGAATGAACACCCTGCAAAATCTCCATCAAACATATGCACACAAAACTTTTTTGATATAAACCTGACTTTGTGGTGATTCATTCGGAGCAAGACACTGCCTTTTGCACTTTGGGTTATCATAAAAAGCTTATTTTTTATCTCCCGTGATCAAGCCTTCCAGGGCTCCCAAATGGTCCTCTTTTCCCTCCAAAGTCCGTTTTTCATAGTGAGGTCCGTTTTTGTCCTCTTTTTAATGTTTTGGTCCGTTTAGTCCTCTTTTGAATGACTTAAAAATAAGTTTTTAAAAATGCTTAACTCCAATAACGATCAGTGTTCAAACGCTCCATGAAAAACTTTAGATTCTTAATCTTTTCCCATTCAAAATATAAATGCCAATATTCATTTTAAACATGCTTTATCAGATTCTATAACATATAAAAGAACAGAATTATTCAATATTTCTCACTCGTGTAATTTTTTTTGTCCTCCCCCCCCCCCCTTTTTCATCTCTAACCATTGCCGATCAAACATTCTGTGGGAAGCCTTTTATTTTTGAATATTTATCCATCCACAATATTAATTTTAAACTTACTTTATGATATTTTAGAACCTATAAAGAAGTAGAATTGTGTTTAATATTTCTCCCATGAACTACTTTTTACCCCCCCCCCCCTTCTTTCCCACTTTCCACCACCAGCCAATGATTAAATGTTGATTGGTAGCTCACGTTTTTTTTTTTTTTTTTTAAACACATAATTTATCATGTTGATGTGCATTATTCTTTTAGTTTAATTTGTCACTTTTAAAATATTTTGTATAGTTTTCCCTGCGAGCGTTACTTTTCTTTTAAAATTAATTTTATGAACATGCGTGTTTCCTCTTTTTTTAATTTTCTGCACTCTCATGCCTGAATCTAGAAAGACCTACCTGGCCATATATTCTACTATATTATTTATTCTACATACTACTACTATTAGAGGTGAAGGAACGCCGTCCCTAGGAACTCTGAAAAGTTAATTTTGATGATGATGATGAGTGTAGAATAATTTTTCTCCACCCACAATGTAAATGCTACTTTTAAATTTAGTTTATTATAACTCCAGAACCTATAAGAAAAGATTTTTTCAGGGACTACAAATATTTTAAATTATTTCCAAATAATCTCACAATCTTCCATCTTATTTATTTATATCATTTAGTAAAAGTGTTATTTCATAATCTGTGTATAACTTCCAAATAATCTTGTATATATATATATTTTTTTTTTTTCTTTTTGGAATTTCATTATATCATTTAGAAAATCAAATGTGTTATTTCATAATCTGTGTAATTTCCAAATAATCTCACAATCTGCTGCGTAATTTTCGTTTTTTGTTTTTTCTCCCAGTGTATCATTGTAGAATTATAAGAATAAATCTTTAATAATTAAATAAGTTTGGAAAACTTACTCAGGAATTAAACTGCCTTACTTTTTCTTCAAATAACTACTACTACTATGTTTTTTTTTTTTTTCCCCATAAATTTAAGAAGTTTCCAATGCAGCAGTATAGATGCCTTTATAAATGGTAAATAAAAATTATTGGATATTTTTTCCTCGTTGGTATTAGCTATTGTTATGTTATATTTAATATGTTTTATGATTAAATGATTGTTTAACGAGGTGTTTGAAACGATGATAGTGTAAAATGTTTACATTTGTTATAATTTTTGGATAAAAAAAAAATCCCTCTGAAGTCCTCTTATTTTTATTATAAATGGTCCTCCTAAGTCCTCTTTTGAACTGTAAATGGTCCTCTTTTGCCCTTTTCGGTAGCTAAAATATGTTGGGAGCCCTGAGCCTTCAAGAAATACTTTTATATTGTGTCGCAGAAGCAATAAGTTTCATATGGTCAATCAGTTTGCTTTGTTTCCTTCGGACAGATTATGCAAGACCTAAACACTTAGGTCCTGCTTACTTTACCAGTCTTCTTCAAATGTTCTTGGGGAGGTTTAAGAGTGTTTGACAGTTCTTCAACAGTCTGACACGGATTTGCTTTCACTTCTGCCTTTAGCATGTCATTGTCTAACATTATTGGTCTTCCTCATCAATACGAATCAGAAAGATAAAAATTAATAGATTTGAACTTAGAAAACCACCATTGGAATTTACGAATGTTTAATGTACTTGAATAAACATCACAAATGTTTTTGGTTGCAATTCTTGCATTACTTTCCTTTCAAAACTCAAAAAGCCTACAATGCCAAATATCTACTACTTCTGATATTTGGCTGGCCATTTCACTGTAAATTACAAAAAAAATTATTAAGCTTTAATTATTTAGGAGTAAACAAGTTACTCTAACTCTGAAATGTCTCCGGCACAAGTTTAAGAACAGAATAAGCTAATAAATGACAACCAAATTGCGACATAACATAAAAACATTACTTTTTGTCCTCTCTAATATGTCTAAATTAAATAAACTGTGACATTTTTGACAAAGATATGAAAAGAATTAACAAGTAATACTTTTTGTTTCAATAAAAATGTTGAAAAATTCTCTATATTTAGCAAAACAGCATTCCTAGAAATATATATACAGTTGAACTTCGGAAATCCAGACATTTTTCTGGTTTTAGTTTTACTTTTAAAATAAGTTTTTACTGTACCGTTATTTCTACACTTCTCCTGGAATGCAGTTTAAAATCATTTTAATTGAACACTGTATACATAAATATAGTCATAATCTTACATTTTTTGTACTACTTGATTGTTGATTAAAAGATTTTTTTTTTTTTTATAAACAGGTAAGTAAAAAAAGGAATTAAAAAAAAAATCCTATTAGAGTTAAACAGCTTTAAATTGCTGAAATGTTTTTAAATAAAAATTACTTTGTTTTATTTGAGTATTTTTTTAATGAATGAACAGTTTATTAGCAGTTATTTAGCAGCAGTTGTCTGTAACATTTTAGTTTAATGTGTTTATATTTTAATTCAAAATTATTAATTGTTTTAATTCTAAATTAATCTATTATATTTCGATTTTATAATTTAATTAGCCAACTTAATCATCATTTATTTTTACTAGCATAAAAATTGCATTTCGTATATTATTATAATATCATAAAAAATTAGTTTTTCATAAATCTCTAAAATCTGGAAAAATTGAAAATCCGGAATCGCCGTTGTCCCTCCGATTCCAGATTTTTGAGGTTGAAATGTATATGTCTATACATAAACTACTGATAAACTACTATAAGAAATACTTCTATTTTAAAAATTCTACGTTGCACAAAAGTGTGGCTTTAATCGATTGTGGCATAATTAGCACTAATGCTTGATTTCATGGTCACAAAAATTTTTTTTAATACTTTTAGGACATAGCTGAAAAATAGCTTTATGTGCATTTTCAGTTTATTTTAATTAATTATTTATTTTTTATTACTTTCTTCTATAGAGAGAGAAAGTATTAGATTCGTGAAAATTTTTGAACTCCAGTTTTTGATGAATTTACATGTTTTGGAGTATCCTGAACATGATTTGACTGTTTTTAGAAAATGCCTGCATGTCTGCGTGTGTATCACAAATTTTGTGGACGCTGTATCTCACGAACCAATCAACAAAATTTAACCAAACTAGGTATTTAGTTAGACCCTCCCTGACATAATCTGTTGCTGATTAGATTTGGGGATGAATCGCTCAACAGGTGGCACTGTGATCCTATTTTTTCTAAATTTTTAACATGGCAGTATATAGGGCAAAATTTCATATAAATGTACATAATGAGAGTTATTTTTAACATGTGTTTATAAAATTTATATGAATTTATTATTGATAATAGTAGTAGTAAACTAAAAAAAAAAAAACATTTGTGCATGTAGGAGTATCTCTCTCCCTCCCCTGAGGGTGTGTAAATTTTCAGTATGGTTATCTTTCAAAAGATCTTGTCAATACCTTTAAAATGAATGGTTGAACCATAGCTCTGTGATTATTTAAAACTAAGTTATCAATTTTTTAACAAGCAAAAAAAAAAAAAAATCATTTCTTTTAGTTGGCACAAAATTGGATTTTCTTTTGGTATTTAGTGTTATAATTCTGAAAGATCAAAATTATCTGCATTTATCATGGCAAATAATTTTCATAAATAGTAATTTAATTAGTTCTGCATGAATTTGTGTAAAATTATATAGAAGAAAGTCTTGTGGTGGTCACATCAAACTAGTTTTCATTATATTAAATGTTAAGTACACTATATAATATGTATGCAATTTTTATGCAATATACAAGGTCAACAGGAGCAATCTATTTTATGCTTACTTTTTAAAAGTAAAACTGTAAATATACCATTGTAGTTTTATTGATAAGTTTGAAAAAAAAAAAAAAAAAAAGTTTAGAAAGTTTACCTTTAATAACTTTATCATAAACGTTTTTGCACTCGACATGATGAGGAATGTTCAGTTAAGTTTCCTGGTTGACATTCGTTGATATTTTTGATTCTTTCTTTTTTCTTTATAGCATTTCAGGTGATCTCATGTCTGCAAAATTCGGGACATATTGGTTGAAAACACCTGAATTGCAAATTACTTCCAAGAATTTGACATTGCAATGAAACTAATTGTAAAATTTTGGTTATCTTTAGTTAAGGCTGTAGTTATTTTTCTAAATTTATTGTCATTTTGGTGTTCTTTGACTATTTAAATTAAAGAAAAACAAACTTTTTGAATTATTTTCAATAGCCCAATTAAACTTTCAAATTACGAAAATTAAACTTACACACTGCAACGTCAAACTGTAAAGGTAATTTCTAATTCAGCTGTTTGCAATCAACTTTTATAGAGGTCAGATAATGCGGAATGTTACAGAGAAAAAGAGGTATAGCCAGAAATCTTAATGAACATTAATTAGAAAATTTACTTAAAAATGCCTCAGCATATCAAGAGCAAAAACGTTTATGATAAATTTATTGAAGTTAAACTTTCTGAACTACTTTTGTAAAAATACTTTTTGTGAGATTTATTCTGCTATAATTAAATTCAAAATACATTTGAAGTGCTCAGATAAAATATATTGAAAGTTACAATGTAATAGTTAAAAAAAAAAAAAAAAACGCAAACTGTTTGATTCTCCTTTCTTCTTTTAAGAAAAGAAAAATGTACTTAAAATCTGTTTTATGAATGCAATACATTTGTTTCTTCTGTCTAATGCAGGATGAAAATAACTGCAATATCATTTTTGTAGTTTTTTTTTTTTTATATACCAATCCTCTAAATTTACATTAAAAATAAATAGTTTTATATCATGTAAATGTTATCAAATTTCTTTTTCTTATTTCTTTAATGGAATAACGGATCGTTAAATTCTGAATAGTTTTGTGCAAAATCTGTAACAAATTATACCATTGTTTAATAGTTCATATTTCAGGGCTCATATAATAGAGAAACACAACTTATTACAAATTTATATAAATGAAAAGGCAAATGTAACAATATTTTAAAATCTATTGTAATTTTTTCTCATAAATAAATATGTAGATTATTCAAATGCTAAGTAATTATTTATTGTTAGGTTAGCTATTATTCAGCACATCACCAAATAGATATGCAAATTTATTTTCAAATACTAAAACATTAAAGTTTCATGGATTTCTTTTTTATTTTCTTATACAAAGTATAAGAAAGTATTGTATCCCGATTTTCAAAATGGATTTTATATCCCACACAGCTCTAAAACAATTGGTTGTAGAATGTGGCAAATTTGTATTGTGACGCATGATGTCTAGTTGTAAACTTCCTACTTTGGTCTTGACACAAGCTCTCACCTTCTAGAAATTTTACAATTTTACATAACGTTTTGTATGTGTATCTTATATAACTCAAAAAAGCTTGGATGTAGAACATTGCAAATTTGTGTAAAGGTTTGTCATAATATCTAGTTGTGCACCTCCTTTTTTGATTTTTCCGTGACTTTCTGTTTTGGAGATATTTACAAAAATTATATTCATAATGACCAAAAATACAAAATTTTTGGTTTTTATATATCACCTTAATGATTGAGCCTGTAATGATATTGTTATGAGAGTTGCTAACATTTTTGTGTGTAGAAAGTAGTTTAAGACATAAGCAGGTTCTAGTCGACAGATGCATTTTATTTAATGAATATTTCGGGAACAGTCAAATAAAGCTGTTCTTTATAGGGGTTGTAGAATATGTTTGAACAACCGAATTAGGTTTGGGGAAAATTTGAATATTTTCTTAGTAGAAAATAAAAATATCTACCTAAAATAACAATTTTCTACTTTTTAATGTGTATAAAATAAACTAATAGCCGTATTTTTATGTTACAGTGTATACTTATTCTCTTAAACATTTATTACATACACAAATGACTTTGTATAATAAAAATAGATAGATTTTTGTGTCATTGAGAGAAATTTGGATTGTGTTTGGGAAAAAATATCCAAGATTTGAACATTTTCTGCATCTCTGCTTTGTACCACAAAAGAATTAAAGTATCAACTTTCAAATGTTTGATTATCATATCAGTGGCTTTACTTAACACAAGTCAGTGATCAATTAGTTATCTAATAACACTCTTTAAAAATTTTCTTTAAGTTTTATTCCTAGAGTATTTTATTATTTTTAAAAATATTAATTTTAAAATGAAGTATTCATTTAAAAAAGTATATAATTCTTCTTCCACATTTTAATTTTAATTACGTTTTTTATTGCAGGACAAACTTAGTTCACAACTTCTATGCGCTCCTATTGCTAATATTTATGCAATATGGATTATTAGAAGTAAGTTAGTGTATTATGTCATGTATTGCATACTTATCTAGATTACCTTTCTTTATGTACCTTCATTTTAGAACTAACAAAATTAATTTTAAAAGTGTAAAGCTCTTTTTAGCTACTAATTTGATATTTTTTCTTTTTTTTTTTTTTTTTTTTTAAAATATGCAATATTTTTACAGTTGATTGCAAAAGTATGAGATCATTTCACTGCTATATGAGGGAATAAGTTGATAGCTAATAATTTTTGATATAAGTGATTTTTATTTAACCACAAATTCTTGAAATAGCAAAATTATTTTGCTGTTAATTATAAAAAATGTGCACTAATTTCAAAGCTGATTCCAGAAGTAAGGTTATTTTAGTGCAAAATAAAATTCCTGCTTTTTTTGTAGCAAATTTTTGAAATATGCAATAATTTCAGAGTTGATTGTGGAATTATAAGTTCATTTCACTGCTTTTTTTTTTTTTTTTTTCTTTGTGGGAGGGGGGGGGAGTGGAATCACAATTAAATATTGAAATTTCAGATAATTTTTACTGCTAATTTCTGAAATACATAAATATTTTGGCATCACTTGGGAATTTTTTTTTTTCAATGTGTGTGTGTCTGAGATATGTAATTGATGCTTTTTTAAAATGTCTCTTTAACAAATGAGCAGTAATTGTTAATTTATTTATTTATTTTTTTTTTCTTTCTGCCCACAATTCCTGAATTAAGTGATTATTAACAATTGTACATTTTTTGTATCTAATTTCCAAAATAAGCAATATTTTTTCATTATGTTATGGTAATTTTGTATCACACACAAGTTCAGACTTTTAGGCAGATTTGTACTTTCTTGCCTGTTAAAATATAACTCTTAAATGTTCAATATAAGTAGTGAATAAGATAAGATTTCTGTATTCTGCTGACAAATTTGTACTCAGATGTTAAAATATAAAGTAATCAAAAGTTTTATCTTATATTAACAAAGGCTAATTAAAATTTTAGTTTAATTCTAATTGTGTTTAATATTAGTCTATTCCAGTGTAATTATTTTATAAAAAGATTTGATTTTTACATGCATTTGCAATTTGTATATACTTAATTGATACATCAGAAATAGATTATTTAAAAAGTAAAATCATATAAGTTATAAAAATATTTATATTATATCAATATTTAATTATTTTTATTGTTTAGTGTTTCTACTTATAATATTTTTGCATCGATTCTTTGTTTTCTAGGCTCTTTCAGAAGTAATTGTTTCTAGTGACATTCATTTATCTGTCAGAGCTACTATTTTTCTTGGAGAGTTCATTTATTTAGTGAGTTTCTCTTTTCTTTTTTATTTGATTATTTTGGAGGGGAGGTGAAGAAAGAGAAGAATTATTAAGTTAATCACTTAAATATATGTCTTAATCTATTTGAAATATTCTATCAACTTTTTTATATAAGTGTTATAACACACGTTTCTATTTAATCATATATATTTCGATAAAATAAATTTTACAAGTAATTATAAAGAAAAAAAAATCTTCTTACCTGTATTCATCAATCAAGCCTCCGTTCACAGTATTCTTTATTTAGACAGCTGAATCACTGAATTATTATTCTGTAAAGAAAACTGTATTAATTTCCAAATAAGTAAGTCTATTACTCAATGATGACATGATGAGTACTTTGTAGACATTTAATGAATGAATTAAAGAAAACAAGAAAAACATAAATTTGAATTACGGAACTAATAAATGCTCCTAACATTAAGAGATCTACATAACGACTACAGATGAAACTAGTTGGCATAGGTGGACTCTGCTCAGTTCCCCATCATATTTATGTTCTCATAAATTTCTAGTTTGAGAGATATAATCATGTTAAAAGAAATGAATTTGACAAAAGCTTGATACAGTGACAGAATGAAAACCCCGCCTAATAGGCTATCCACCGTTCACTTCGATATATTTATCTTATTCTAATCTATTAATTTATTTTATCAGGGTCAATTCCGTTGTTTAGTTTTCATGCTACTATTTCCAATGCAATAATCCTCAAAATTCATATTTATATGAAAAATTTACAATTTCGCTATGTTGGTAAAATCGTAAATTACAAATAATTTATGAAATTTTCCTATTAGAATATTTGTATTCAATCATGTTCAAACAAATATCATAAATGTAATTTTGAAGTTGTCTAATGTATTTATGAGCCTCAAAATGAAAGTTTATGCTCAATTTTACCTTATTCTGGCATGTTAAGTAAATCGTAAATTCCAAATAACTTACGAATTTTTTAAATTGGAAAAACCATAGTCTATGATATTCATGCCAGTATCCTAAATATTTCGAAAGTGGTTTAACATCTTTACGATGAAAATATCCCTCAAGATTGAAGTTTATGTGAAATTTTGCTCTATGCTGCAATGTTAAGAAATTCGTAAATTTCCAATAACTTACGAAATTTTTATATTGGAAAATTCATAGTCATTAATATTCATACCAGTGTCCTAAATAATATTTCAAAAGTAGTGTGACATCTTTACGATGAAAATATCTCTCAAAATTGACGTTTATGTGAAATTTTGCCCTATATTGCCATGTTAAGAAATTCGTACATTTCCAATAACTTGCGAAATTTTCAAAGTAGCATATTTATAGTTACTGATGTTCATTCCGGCATCAAAACTGATATTTTAAAACTGGTCTGACATTTTTACAGTAAAAAGTTTCCATTTAATGCACGTTTAAGTGAATTTTTGTCCTATTCTCCCATGTTAAGAAAATCGTAAATTTCTAATAACTTACGAAGTTTTTAAATTCGAATGTTGCAAATATATAGGGTTCTTGCCAGTGTTGAAAGTAATATTTTAAAACTGATCTGACCTCTCTGCGACAATTTGTTCTTGAGATATCGTGTACACAGACTAACAAACTAACGGACCTACACACTAACAGACTAACAGACACCCTACAGACAGACACCATAGAAATTTCGTCATTTTCGGATTCCTCACACCTGAAAACGTGTAAAAAAGTCAAAAAACCGAGGTCGAAAATTTTCACGATTACCTAAGTTCCCCATACCTATAGTATGATGGGGAACTAAAAATACATCTACACTGAAGCAGGTGCAAACGGTTTCGTAGGATAGATAATAACTAGTTTATTGATAGTAGATAATAACTGGTTTATTGGGATTTATGATAAAAGGCAAGATTTTAACTTTAAAGTTTGTAATTTAACAAATTGGTTCTCCTATATTAGTCATAGAGTTTTAAAAAATATTATGTTCACCCAAATAAACAGAATTAAAATGATTTTCAATAACAATTTAGATTTGAATCTGGCTATGAAAAATCTCAAAAACATACTAACTGTTAACCGCTATCCTGATATTTTAATCAATAAACATTTCAGTATTCTTGATGACAATCCCACTTAAGGTTTGTTGTTCCATTTTGGGCGACATTTAAGTGCTGGTAAGTGGCCCTACTAGCTGAAGCGGATTCTATGTTTATAATGGGGGGTGGTTTTCAATTTTCCATGTTCTAGTGACTATTCGAGTTTGTCCAGGTATGTATTTATATATTCTTGTATTTTATATAGATGTATTATATTTTGTGCTTGATTTCTGAATTTAAGTGCTTTTTTATGCTTTGTTTTAGTTAAAATTCGTTTGCTGTTTGGTCTTGCTTCCATCAGTGAGAAATTGGGGGGCTAGAAACGTGTTTTTTGATTAAATTACCAGTGTTTCGTCAGAAACTTCTCATATTCCCTTCCCTACATGTGGAAGGTCCCCTGATGAAGGCCCTCATGTGTTTTGGGATTAAATTTTCATCTGGCTTTAGTTATTTTGCTTATTTATTATAGTTTTATATTTCCTCTTGCTGCATTTGTGCATTGGTTTATAAAAACTTTGTTCTAGTTATATATATTTAATAATTCAAGTTTTACTCCATCCTATATTTAAATTTTAACTTATATATGTGTGTGTGTGTGTGTGTAAGTTTATTGCTCAGTAAGTTTTAATGCAGATTATTTTTCAGTTTTCCACATATTTTTATTTAATTATTAAATGAACACAATAAATTATACTGGTTATTAATGATTATAAAATTGTTTTATTATAATAATTCCTACTTATCACCTGCATAATTAACTTTTAGAATTTAGAGGCATAGTGAAAACATCTTCCTACTTCTTAACAAGATTAGTGCCAGTAGCACTTACACTACTATAGCTTAACAGGTGCCACATGGTTGTTTTTCTGCTTAATCTGTATTATTTTTTGAATAAATTTAGAATTTTACTTTTATTTACTTCAGATTTGTTTACAGAAATTAAGTTTTTAATTTAAATGACGTTAGTTGCACTTTTTAAAAACATGTAAAAAAAAAAAAAAACTAAGTGTTTCACGCCTATGTTCCATTTCTGGAATATTATAAATCATATAGGAAAATTTGTTTAGGGGAAATAAAAGTACTGATAGTGCTTATGTTTGTGTTTTAATGCAATTTTTATGAATAAATAGTTTATTTTAACTTATCACAGTGCGGCATGTAAAAGGTTAAAAAACTGAACTTTAAAACAAAATCATAGTTTCAAATTATAGTTCAAAATGATAATAATGACATACAACTTTAACTATATAAACAAATATTATTTCATATGTCTACTGTTTTAGACAAAATTAATGGTGATTTTTTCAGTAATTTTTTAATTTATTTAAAGGCAAGATAATGTGAAAGCCTGGCAAACAGTCTTATCTTTAATATAAATTGTTTCAATTAATGATACAATCTTTAATCTTTTGTTACACAGCATTAAATAAAAAAAAATAAAAGAAGATTTTTTTTTTTTTTTTTTTTTTTTTAATAAAAAAGATACATTTTAATTTTAATGTTTTTTATGTTATTTTCTTTTCTATATTTTAAGGCTAACCAATTTCTTCCTCTTGACTGTGGTCACTTGTCTAATTGTTTACCCACTTTAATATCTTCTGCTGCCACTTTTGAGTCATCCAGAAAACAAAAGTAATTTATTTTTCTTTCTCTCTTTTTCTCTCTTTCTCTTTTTTTAGTACCTAGAAAATTGTGACTTATTTTCCTTATCTTTTTATGCTTGAACATTTTATGTATTATTCGATTGTTATTGTCACTATAAAATAAAATGTCATTTATTAATATTATTACAAAAATGTATTTCTATATTTTTACACCAATTATTATAGAAAAAATTTGTTTCAAAATTATAGATGGATTATAAATATCAAAGGTTGTACAGTCTTTAGTGTTCTCAAGAATTTGTAAATTTTAATGTATCCCTGCACACTAGCTTACGTTATATTTAATTTTAATTATGATTTTGTCATTAATACTTTGTACTACAAGAGAAACTTTATAAGTGTTTAAATAGTCATCATCTTGTTCATATCAGTCGTAATTTCACTCGTTTTAAATCTTAAGTCAAGAGAAAAAATATAAATAACATAATGACTTAATACTTTTTAACGAAGTTAACAATACATACTTAAAACATACTTGCCAACTTTTCCGGTTTTCCCGGAAGACTTCCGGTTTTTTAACGTATTTTCCGGTCTTCTGGACAGATGATGAAATCTTCTGTTTTTAAAAAAGTCACGGATATGGTTTGTTTTAAAAAGAAAACCCAAATGTTCTACGAAAACTCCTCATTCAAAATCTTTTTCCATCCATAACATAAAGGTCAATATTCATTTCAAACTTGCTTTATGAGATTCTAGAACATGTAAAGAAATAGAATTGTTAAATATTTCTTGCTGATGTAATTATTTTTACCCCCCCCCCCCCTTCATTTATTTCCAACTAGTGATCAGCAATCAAATGTTCTGCAGAAGTCTTTTGTTTCCTAATCTTTATCCATCTGCAACATAAATGATAATATTAATTTTAAACTTCTTTCATTAGATTCTAGAAGTAGAGTTGAAAGAGTTTAATATTTCTTACTCTGTAATTATTTTTGTATTCCCCCCCCCCCCTTCCCACGGATTGTGATCAATGATCAATTCTAGAAACAATAAAGCAATGGAAGTGCTCAATATTTCTCACATGTGTAATTATTTTTAGATCTTTATTGCTGAATTTAATGAATCTGTTTATTTTTCCTCAATTAAATTAAATATTTGTATGTCATATTTATACCAAATGTACGTAAACATGGGAAAAAAAAAATAAGAATAATTTTTTCAGGTGGGAAATTTTTTTCCAAATTAATTTAAGAAAATTAATACTTAGTTGGTTTTATGCACGTTTGAAACTTATAATTAGCTACTGCTACTTTTTTTTTAGGTTGATTTCTTTAGAAATCGACCTATTGCAATCACTTCGTTTATCTATATATATATATTGTTGCGTACTTGGGGGTTCGTGAGTTGTCTGAGAATGAAAGGCCAAACGTACGAAAATTCAGTAATTTATTCACAGAAAATTCCAGAAAAATGCAGGTCTATAAACCAAGTATCAGCTTCAATTCAAACAGTAAACACAGCTTAAACAACAGCTGTCAATAGCAAATCCACAGTACAAACTGTATACCAATAACACTTGAAGCAAGTCTCTCTCAAAGAGGCTCAAGAGCAATGCAAGCACTAGCGAAGCTGGCTGAAGACTGAACTGAACTGACTGCCCTTGGCGAGGAAGCGCTCCTTATATGCTGTTCCATGGAGCCCAGATTTTTCGAGAAAACTCTAGAAAGTGGTCAACCAATCAACTTACAGCTTCCATATTTGGTATATCCCATATAAGGATTTTCTCGCCAAGGTCGCCAAAAAAATCGCCAAGGTGGGAAAAAGTCGCCAAATTTGGCGCCAAATCCATTACGTGCATTACTGGGGCTTTTTAATGCGTTTTTAAGGGAAAATAAGGCTATTTCAACGCTAAAACGACTAGAAATGCACAAAATTAGCACTTTATCAACTTACTAAGCCTCTTTGAAAGAATTTATACAAAAATAAACACAATTATTTACAATTTCGTAACACTGCCCCCCTCCCAAGGACTGCACGTCCCGGGCAGTGCAACCCTTGGTCAAGAGGTGAAACTAAACAAATTTACACAATCTAAAACACAAAAACTAAGTTGCACATAAAGATTACATAGAAATATAAATTAAGTGGGAAATATTTACAAAATTCACAAATATGTACAAATATTTACAGTGCGCATGCGCGAATTTTACCAGTATTTACATTTTAAATTTTAATTTTACCGTTACTTGTGGTACTTGGCTAGCCTATTATAGTGCACCACCTTCGGTTTTGATGAAGGTGTTTTAGTGATCCGCACCACTACATCATTCAGCCTTTTTAAGACTGTGTATGGTCCGTCCCAGTTGCACTGTAACTTGGGAGAGAGTCCTTTGCGTCGAACAGGATTCCACAACCAGACCTTCTCTCCTTCCTGAAACTCATGTTGCGTAGCCTTTAGATCGTACCTTGTCTTCATTTTCTCCGATGCAATGTGAATTCGCTCCCGAGCAAAGTTGTGAACGTCCTCAAATCGTGCCTGGAGATCTTGGATGTACTCCTCGGGCGATGAAGGCGCATCGGGTGGACAACCAAACAGGAGATCACAAGGGAGACGAAGTTCACGTCCAAACAGCATCTGGGCTGGAGTATAGCCGGTGGTTTCATGGACAGCACTTCGATAAGCCAGCAGGAACAATGGCAACTTCAAGTCCCAATCTTGCTGGTTCCTTGATACTAGAAGGGAGAGGTTATTCAGGATGGTACGATTGAACCTCTCGACCATGCCGTCCGACTGGGGATGTAAGGGTGTTGTCCGGGTTTTGTCTATGCCGAGTAGTTCACACAGTCCTTTGAAAACATCAGAGGTAAAGTTCCTACCTTGGTCGGTATGAAGTTGTAGGGGCGTGCCGTACCTTGACACCCATTGCTGCACTAGGACTTCTGCGACTGTGCATGCCTCTTGATTGGGAATGGGATATGCCTCAGGCCACTTGGTGAAATAGTCCATCACGACGAGGATGTATTTATTTCCACTGGAGGTCCGTGGCAAAGGACCCAAGATGTCGATTGCAATCCGTTCAAATGGTGCTCCCACGTTATACCGTTGCAGTCTTCCTCGACTTCGTTTCTGCGGGCCTTTACGTGCCGCACAAGCATCACAGGATTTACACCATTTCTCCACATCCTCCTTTGCCTTGCACCAGTAGAAGCGTTCCCGAACTTTCTGCAGAGTCTTCATTACCCCAAAATGGCCTCCGGTAGAGCTACTATGCAGTTGTTCTAAAACAGCTGGTATTTTTGATCTTGGTAATAAAATCTGCCATCTGAAGCTTTTCCCATCATCAGATTCCCACTTTCTGTATAATACGCCGTTTCTGAAATGAAGAGAGTCCCAAAGTGCCCAATAACTTTTCGTAATGGGACTAAATCCGGAAATGTCTTGCCAGGTAGGTCTGTTGCTGGCCGTCTCCTTCAGCTGTAATATTGGCTTTATGTCAGGATCTTCCAACTGGGATTTTCTAAGTTCTTCGTCACTCCATGGATCGGGATCTTGATCTGATGGTGTTGAGACAGTAACTTGGCAGGCAACCGGATTTATCAGCAGGTATTTCTGTTCGGCTCTAGAGCAATACTTGCAGCTTTCCGAGCAGGGCTTCCGTGACAAGGCATCTGCATTACCATGTAGAGTACCTTTACGATGACGTATCTCGAAGTCATATTCCTGCAGGCGTTGTATCCACCTGGCAATCTGTCCTTCCGGGTTCTTGAACTGGAGCAACCACGTTAAAGATGCATGGTCAGTCCGGAGCAGGAATCTTCTGCCATAGAGGTAATGATGGAAATGTTCTATGGCTTTTACGATGGCGAGTAGCTCTTTCCTGGTGGTACAGTAATTTCGCTCCGGTTTAGACAGACATTTACTCCAATAGGCAATGACATGTTCTTGACCATCAATTTCCTGCGACAGAACAGCACCGACACTCTCATGGCTGGCATCTGTATCAAGTATGAACTGTCTGTCGGGCTGTGGATATGTCAAGATAGGCGATGATGTTAAGGCCTCTTTAAGTCGCTTGAACGCATTTTCACATTCATCTGTCCACAGGAACTTCTGTTTGGCTTCCGTCAGCTTGTGGAGTGGTCTGGCAATATTTGAGAAACCCTTGACAAACTTCCTGTAGTAAGTGCATAACCCCAGGAAACTTCGTAGTTGGTGTACATTTTCAGGGCGACTCCAGTTCTCGACTGCAGAGATCTTCTCGGGATCAGTTCTCACACCTTCGGCAGAGATGATATGACCGAGGTAGCTCACTTCACGACGGAACAAGTTACACTTGCCTGGATTCAATTTGAGGTTAGCCATTCTGAGTTTCTCTAGCACCTTTCGGATATTTCGTAGATGGTCTTCAAAAGTGCGCCCCACAATGATAATATCATCCAAATACACCAGACAGGCTTCATAGGAAAGTCCTTTTAGCACTGTCTCCATCAGGCGTTCGAAGGTGGCAGGTGCATTACATAATCCGAATGGCATAACTTTAAATTGCCACAGTCCTTGTCCCGTGGTGAATGCAGTCTTCTCACGATCATCAGGATGTAATTCTACTTGCCAGTAACCGCTTTTCAGATCCAAAGTCGAGAACCATTTATTGCCAGCAAGTGTGTCTAATGTGTCGTCAATTCTGGGAAGAGGGTAACTGTCTTTCTTCGTGATGTCATTCAAACGACGATAATCCACACAAAATCTTGTTGAACCATCCTTTTTCCGCACCAGTACTATGGGAGAGGCCCAAGGACTCGTTGATGGCTCGATGACATCATTGTGCTGCATTTCACCTAGAAGTTCAGTGACCTCTTCCTGTTTAGCAAAGGGAAGTCTTCTTGGATGTTGTTTGATTGGAGGATGATTTCCTGTATCAATTCTGTGCTGGGTGATGTTCGTTCTCCCGACGTCTTCAGGTGTTCGAGAAAAAAGGTCTCTAAATTCTTGGAGTAGCTTCTCCGCAGCACATCTCTGTTCCTTTCCTAACTCTGCATTCTTGAGTAATTCCGTTATTAATTGTTCAGAAGACTTGGATTCGGTTGATTGCGTGGGGCGGTTGATGCATGTTACAGGAGTGCAGGCTGCTAACACCTCATCCTTCTTCACTGTTCGGACCTTATCGCTGATGTTTGCGACTCTCACAGGAATAGTACTCTTTGAGAGATCAACTAGAGATGAAGCTACCAGAACTCCTCTTGGGCTATTGTCTGTATTCGGGTATTCAATCAGTCCATAGCGGAAGTATTGCTTTGTAGGTGGTGTTCCTGAAACTATTGTCTCTGTATGTGGGGGGATGGACATTTCCGACTTGGCTGTTATCTGGCATATTGGCTGAATGTCTTGATTATCAGTGTTGAACACAGCTATGTCTTCCGAACTCGAATGCAGTTCATTATTCTTGAAGTCCAATTTAAAGTTAAATTTTCTCAGGAAATCAATTCCAATGATTACAGGATCTCTTATATCTGCCACATATGCCATATGATGGTAACTGGCATTCCCAAAAGTGATGATCAAGTTCATTTTTCCATATATTTTGATTTCGTCTCCGGTCACAGTCTGGAGTTTAACGCAGGGCGGAGTCCAGATGATCTTCTCTTTTAGAACTTGAGCCAAATCCGTTCTAATGATGGTCACGTTGGCTCCCGTGTCCAGAATCATCCGGCAGGTGGCGTTGTTGACTTGACCATAGACGTGAAGTCCATTATCGCCGCCACTCATCGATGAAACATGAAATACTGTAAATTGGGGCTCTTTAATTTTAGGCAACCTCCGCCCCGCGAGATGGCCTCCTCTTAGTTTCCCTGCAGTGATGGTGAAGACGGGCGATTTCCTATAATTGGTCGTACAGGGCAGTTCCTCTTCACGTGACCATCCCCTCCACAGCCCCAGCACTTTATCTTCCGGTCCTTTATTTCCTTATTATTCTCTAGGCTGCGCAATCTCTTTAAGATCTCTTCGATACTTCTCTTCATTTCATTTTCACCAGCAGGCGTATCGTTTAATGAGACTGCTCTTATGGTATGGCGGTCTTTACGGGAGGCTTGTTGGGCTGCCTCTATCCTAAGTGCATAGCCTAAAGCTGATTCTACGTCTCTGATGTTGGAGAGTCTCAGCGCTTTTTGAATTTCTGGATCCCGAACAGCATCGATAAAGTACTGAAGAGCTAAGTCGTTCCGAGTATCAGCTTGACAGTCTGAGAATGCTAGGTGTGACAATCTCTGAATGTCCGCTGCCAGCTCTTGCAAACTTTCGCCCGTTTTCTGGTAACGGGACTTTAGCTGGAGGCGACTATAGTCCTTAGAACACTTCTCTCCGAACCGTAGCTCCAGTGCTCTAGTCAGGACCTCGAAGTCGTTCCTTTCTTCTTTAGAAACATTTCTCAGGATCTCGGCTGCATCTCCCCGTAATGCTGCTGCTAAGTGGACTGACTTGGCGGCAGAGTCCCAGCCGTTAGCTTCAGCAACGATGGAAAACTGCGTCTTATATACATGCCAGGAGGAACTGCCGTCGTAGGTAGATAGCTTAATAAATTCGTGATTCTGGCTTCTTCTCTCTTTCTTTTCAGTTTCCTGGGGCTTGGATTCTAACTTTTCTTCGAGATGCCGAATCTTGCTCTGCAGTTCATTCCCTATTACCTCTCCGCTCCACTCTTCTCTCATTTTTCTCTCAAGATCTTCCTCCATTCTCTTAAACTTGCTTTCTATCTCTGAAACCTTTCCTTTCAGCTCTTGATCAAAGTTTTCTTTAAATTTCTCCTCAAAATTCTCTTCTATCTTCATAAATCTCTCTTCAAAATTCTTTTCCACTTTCAAAACTTTCTCCTCAAAATTTTCTTCTATCTTTATAACTTTCTCTTCAAAATTTTCTTCTATCTTTATAACTTTCTCTTCTATTCCATCCATTCTGTTTTCCATAACCGTTAATTTACCCTCGATTGATTCTTTCACCGTTGAAAGCTCTCTCTTCATCTCATCTTGATTAGATTTAATTTCTTCCTGAACTTCACCCATAGTGTCTTTCAACTCTCTTTGCGATGTTTCCATTTTCTCTTTCAATCCGGTTTCCATCTTTTCCTGTCCGGCTTTCATTTCATTCATCTGGGTAGCTAAGGTTTCTAGAAGTTTTTTCATCTCTTGCTCCATAGCCCTCGTTATCACCATTCACAGACAACCCCACTCCTGACACCAGAAATGTTGCGTACTTGGGGGTTCGTGAGTTGTCTGAGAATGAAAGGCCAAACGTACGAAAATTCAGTAATTTATTCACAGAAAATTCCAGAAAAATGCAGGTCTATAAACCAAGTATCAGCTTCAATTCAAACAGTAAACACAGCTTAAACAACAGCTGTCAATAGCAAATCCACAGTACAAACTGTATACCAATAACACTTGAAGCAAGTCTCTCTCAAAGAGGCTCAAGAGCAATGCAAGCACTAGCGAAGCTGGCTGAAGACTGAACTGAACTGACTGCCCTTGGCGAGGAAGCGCTCCTTATATGCTGTTCTATGGAGCCCAGATTTTTCGAGAAAACTCTAGAAAGTGGTCAACCAATCAACTTACAGCTTCCATATTTGGTATATCCCATATAAGGATTTTCTCGCCAAGGTCGCCAAAAAAATCGCCAAGGTGGGAAAAAGTCGCCAAATTTGGCGCCAAATCCATTACGTGCATTACTGGGGCTTTTTAATGCGTTTTTAAGGGAAAATAAGGCTATTTCAACGCTAAAACGACTAGAAATGCACAAAATTAGCACTTTATCAACTTACTAAGCCTCTTTGAAAGAATTTATACAAAAATAAACACAATTATTTACAATTTCGTAACAATATATATATATATATATATCTATAATGAAAATTTTGTCATCACGATAACTCCCGAAATAATACACGAAATGGAACCAAATTTGGACAGTGAACTGATCTTATACATATCTTGGATGAGTTCGTTAACCAAGTTGCTCCGACTTTTTGTTTTCAAGTGGCAGCCACTTGAAATTTTCAAACCGACATTGTAAAAAGCATATTTAAAGCAAGATTTGCTTGAATTTTGTTGTAAATACAGGCTACATAAAGGTCTCAATGAAGTTTATTAATGAAGTTTATGCACCATTTTTATAAAGTGGCAGATATTTTAAGATAAGTGGGACCACTTGAAATCAGGCTACCACTTGAAAATTTAAAATCACTATAACTTCCGAAATAATACTCCAAATGGAACCAAATTTGGACAGTGTCTTAACTTATCTTATAAATATTTTAGATGAGTTTGTTAACCAAGTTGCTCCGCCATTTTGTTTTCAAGTGGAGACCACTTGAAAATTTCAAATTCAAATTGTAAAAAGCGTATTCCGAATTTGTTTGAAGTTTGATGTAAATATAGACCACAAAGGGTCTCAATGAAGTTTATTAATGAAATTTATCCGTCATTTTTAATAAAGTGGTAGATATCTTAAGTTAAGTGGGGCCACTTGAAATCACTCTACCACTTGAAAATTTAAAGTCACAATAACTTCTGAAATAATACTCCAAATCGAACCAAATTTGGATAGTGTCTTAACTTAACTTATAAATAACTCAGATGAATTTGTTAACCAAGTTGCTCCGCCATTTTGTTTTCAAGTGGAGCCCACTTGAAAATTTCAAATTCAAATTGTAAAAAGCATATTACGAATTTTTGTTAATTTTGATGCATGCATAGATTATACAAGTGTCTCAAATAACTTTATTAATGAACTTTATTCGCCATTTTTAATAAAGTGGCGGATAACATAAGTTAAGCGGGACCACTTGAAATGAGGCTACCACTTGAAAATTTAAAACCATGATAACTTCCGAAATAATACTCCAAATGGAACCAAATTTTAACAGTGTCTTGACTTATCTTATAAATATCTTAGATGAGTTCGTTAACCAAGTTGCTCCGCCATTTTGTTTTCAAGTGGAAACTACTTGAAAATTTCAAATTCAAATTATAAAAAGCGTATTCCGAAATTGTTTTAATTTTTATGTAAATACAGACCACATAAGGATCTCAATGAAGTTTATTAGTAAACTATATCCGCCATTTTTAATAAAGTGGCAGATATCTTAAGTTAAGCGAGACCACTTGAAATCAGGCTCCCACTTGAAAATTTAAAATCACGATAACTTCTGAAATAATACTCCAAATCGAACCAAATTTGGACAGTGATATTATCATATAATTATCTTGAATGTTTTCAATGGGCAACTTGTCTCGACATCTTGTTTCTAAGTTCTAGCCACTTGAAATCACACTGCCACTTGAAAATATGCCATCACGATAACTTTTAAAATACTAAACTGATTCAAATAAAAGTTGGATAGTGAACTTATTGTTCAAATATCTAGGATAAGTTCACTTGGTGACTTGATCCGCAATTTTATGTCCAAGTGGCTGCCACTTGAAAATTTGTCAATATAGTAACTTTAGTAATACAAAATCAGTTCGCATCAAATTTGGGTAGTGGATTTATCCTTCAAATATCTCCGATAAGCTCGCTGGGCATCTCACTCCGTTTTTTTGTTTTCCAAGTGGCGCCACCTGAAAAATTCTTATGACGATAATTTTTGAAATACTGGTTTAATTTGAGCTAGAACTGGGCAAGGAACTTAAAGAAGTATACTGGATGATTTCGCTGGGCAAGTTGTTTTGCCATTTTGTTTCCAAGTTGCAACCACTTAGACTGCCACTTGAAAATTTGCCATAAAATTAACTTTTGAAACACGGCACTGATTTAAACCACAGTTGGACAGTGAACCTATGCTTCAAATATCTTGGATATGTTTGCTGGGCAACTTGTTTTACTTTATTGTTTCCAACTGGCGGCCACTGGAAAATTTGTTATCACGGTAACTTTAGAAATACTTAATCAATTCAAATCAAAGTTGAAAAATGGATTTATCATTCAAACAACAAAAATCTAGAAAATTCACGTAACTCGTGAACCAATCACGTTATTGCGTCCATCTTTGGTATATCGATAATAAGTATTTTCTCGCCAAAAGTCGCCAAAGGGGAAAAATCGCCAAATTTGGCGCCAAATCCATTAACTGCGTTTCTGGATATTTTTAATGCGTTTTTAAGGAAAAATTAGGCTATTTTAATGCTAAAACAAACTAGAAATGCAGAAAACTGACATTTTATCAACTTAATAATTGAAAGAATTTCTACAAAAAGAATTATTTTCAAATTTGAAACGATATTTTAGATCAGGAACTTTCTCTGCCATTTTGATCGAAGTGCCAGCCACTTAATTTTTCAACACGATGACTTTTGAGATTTTGAATTAATTCGAACTATATGTGTACAGTAGACTTATCTCACAAATACATTTCATATATTTGTCAATTTAACTAACCATTTTGTTTCCAAGCGCCGGCCACTTTAAAATTTTAAATTCACATAAAAAGGTATTTATGAACCGATTTCCTTAAAATTCCATATGTGCATAGCTTACATCAATATTTCTACCAAGTGCATTAATAATTTCTAGCCGCCATTTTGAAACACTACTTGATAAGGAAAAAGAAATCAACCTACCCTTCCGAATAAGCCGGAAGGACTTGTTTATATGTATGATTAATGTACATACACAAAAATCATATTCTATTTATTTAAAAAATTAGTTATACTTTAACTTAACTAAGTTTTTTGTCTATTGTTAAATAAATTTCTTACAGATTCTGTTTTGTAGATATTTATATGTTGAAGAGGAATAACTTCATTTAAAACTTTTATATATTTAGTATAATCAATCTATAGTAAAACGTTTTTATAGATTACTTCTAAATATTAAAATTGTAAAACTGTATTTTTATTTTTTTCTATTTGACGTAATAAACAAGTAAAAAAAAAAAAAAATCTTCCCTTCTTCCCTTTTTTTATGAAATCTTCTGGTTTTTCAACAAAAATCTTCCCTTTTTTTATTAAAATTGGTTGGCAAGTATGTTAAAATTATTTGAAATTTGATACCTTAAACATCACTTTGTGCTGGCAGAAAAGCTTTTTTCAGCAGGAGATCCCCTCCTTCGATGGTGCCGACTGCACTTTGTGGCTGGCGGTCTTTCAAAAGTTGATCATCTCTTTTATGGATGTACATGTGACGCCATATCTCGTTTATCTCTGCTGATTCGTGGTCATTTATTACGTCATGATTGTGCGTAATTTCAATGCTTTCTCTGAGATAGGCGTAGGTTTGATTATTGAAATTAGCTAATTTGGTGACATTGTCAAAATCTATTTTTATATTGTTTTCTAGATAATTTTTGGCTAACGCAGTGGTATTTTGGTTGAATTTGATATTGTTTTGATGTTCTTTTATTCGGGTTTTAATTTTTCTCTTAGTAACACCAATGTAATTATATCATTTGTTTTCCTGATTTTTGATGGGAATTTTATAAATACCTGCAGTTTCGGTGGGGGGGATCAAATCTTTATCACTTCTTATTAGTTGGAAGATATTGGGGTTGGGTTTGATTGGTATGTTTAAATTAAATTTGCTAGCAGTGTTTTTTATCTTGTTTGAAGTGCCTTGATTATATGGTATAGAAAAAGTGTATTTAGTAGGGGTTTTTGGGTATTGGGAATATTATTTAGCTGTTTGATTCATTTTTTATATAATTGATTTACTAATTTTTTGGGGTATCCTGCTTGAACGTTGAAGCAGGATACCCCAAAAAATTAGTAATAATTAGTAAAATAATCCATGGCCCATTTCGTAATTTAGGTACTTCTGCACAAATTTTTTCTTGATCAAGAACTTCAAAATTACACAAATAGTTTTTATGTAAATCACTTAAATTTATTCTGTACCGTAAATGATCATGTGTTTGTTGTAACCCACCAAACAAACTATGGTTTAATTTTTCTTGACCTGTAGGTGTATAACCAATTTTCTTTATTATTTCTTTCTTTAAATAAGATTTCTGAGATCCTGAATCAATTAATGCTCGGATAATATATTCTTTATCTTTATTGATTAACCTTAGCATTAAAGTTTGGAGTAATACTTCTTGATTGCAAGTTTTATTGGACAAGGCGGTATTTTCGTTTGTAACTTGTTTTTTGGAATTATTTTCTGGACACATTATATCAAAATGACGGCGAGAACAAATACGGCATTTTACAAAGCAGTGGCAATTTTTTGCCAAATGACCTTTAGAGAAACAAACAAAACAATGACCACGTTTCATCAAAAAATCTTTTTTTTCATTGAATTGTTTAGATTTGAATTCTTTGCAATCCTGTAATAAATGTTTTTCGCTATTACAAAAATTACAGAAATGTCGTTTATTGCCTGAATTATTATTGTAAAGGCCAGCTGCAGTTGATGGACAAATTTTGTTTAATTTTGGTGATTCATAACTTTCTTTCTTATTTGATGTGGTGGAAATATGTTCTAAGTGTTGGGCACTTGAAATTAGTGCAGTAGCTTTTTCGCGACTAACAACTTCAGTTTTTAAAATTTCAATCATTTCTGAAACTTTAAACTGATCATCATCGCCGTATTTTTTCGTTATTTCTAAAACTATGTCTGCTGGTAAAAGTTTTATGAAAATTGGGCAGAATAACGTGCTTTAATTTTCTTCTTTTATCCCTAATGATTCTAGGTTTCTCATCTCTGTCTGACATGTGTCCAGTAATTTTCTTAGTGCAAATATATCGCTTGATTTTTTCACAGGAGATAGATTTAATAATTTAGCTAAGTGGGAATTAATTAGTAATGTTTTTTTACCAAATCGATCTTTTAATGTTTCCATAGCCACGTAGTAATTATTGTTTGTTAGCGTGAAACCTTTTATTGCATCAGCAGCTGTACCAATTAAATAGGATCTCAAATAGCTAAATTTATCAATATTTGATAAAACTGGATTCTTATCGGTTGGATCACCGTTAAATTTATCAGTACTTAATCGAGGAAAGTTAATATAACCTTGATCTAATTTCGGTGTTCTATTACCTTCTATTACGGGGCTAGTCGATAAAATGTTAGAATTACTACTATTTTTATTTTAATCATTTTACTTTTTACTTTAGTTTTCCAAATCAAAATATTTGAATTATATTCATCGCATTTTAAAACTTCCTTTTCAACCTCTTCTACTTTGATATTTTTCTGTATCTCATCATCTAATGAATTCAGTTCCCTATCTTTTAAATTTAATTCTTCTAAATATTGTTCTAACTCTTCTTCTCCAACATCAATTTCTAATAACCTGCCTTCGATTTTATTTAGTAACTTTGTGGTTTGCGCTCTAAGAACACTTCTTTTTTGTTTTTGAATTGCACTCATTACGTCAATTATAAATAACAAATCTCTAAATATATTATTATTCGATCAATTATCAAATAAAATTTCTTGTCAAAGTTGTTTATTAAACAAAAAACATTTCAGAGTTATGCATTCATCATATTAATATATAATGCAATAATTCAAAACACGAAGTAATGCACAAACCAAAACTAAAATATTCTTTCATTTCATTTTTATCAAAGGAACAAATTTCAAGAACAAAACCATCAATATAAATATCATTTATTATTTATTTCAAATGTAAATGAAACAAAAACTCTTTCTTTGAAACCCAAACTCTTTCTTTTTCTTTATAATATCATCAAAAAGAACACATTTTTAAATATTCAAGTCAAATAATATCTATGTTTATTTATTTCGATGTTGGAGAAGGTAATCCAAGTCGGCCGTCCCTGTTCGGGCGCCACTAATTTAATATAATGTTTATATTCTTGGGTTCTTTTTAAATTAGATTATAACTAGCGATAAATATCTTTAAAATTAAAATCATATTCATTATTATTCATCAAATAATTATCGAAAAGGTACTCACCCTTTCTTCTGTTCTCGGCCGACTTGAAACATTGTGTGTTAAAACGGGATATCGATGATACAAAATAATATTTCTGGTACTTTGGTTTTTGACATATTTAATTAAATGATGATGATTTATGTACACTGCTGTGAAAATATTTACAAGAAGAATTAATTTCAAAATTATTTCAATTCATTTGTTATTCACATATTAATAATTCTCTCAATACTTAATATTTTATTTTCCATTTTCTTTATCTTAACTAAATCATAATAATAAATTTTAAGACACAGGAAAAGTGCCTTTCTTATATCTAGTCTACATCTTTTTAACACTGCACTTTCGAAAGTGCTTCGTATTCTAATGAAAAACAAAAGAAAGAAAAATAAAAAAGCATTTCCACTGTCGCGACAGGTGGCGAAGAGACAGAGGGAAAATGGGGGGAAGGCACTGATGTTGCAACAACCACGAATCAGCGGAGATAAACAAGATATGGCGTTACATGTACATCCATAAAAGAGATGATCAACTTTTGAAAGACCGCCAGCCACGAAGTGCAGTCGGCACCGTCAAAGCAGGGGATCCCCTGCCAAAAAAAGCTTTTCTGCCAGCACAAAGTGATGTTTAAGGAATCAAATTTCAAATAATTTTAAGTATAAATAACATAGTTTATGTAACATTAATGAATGGTAATCAGATGGACCACCAGAAGCATTATTAACATTAATTAACATGATTAGTTAGCATATTACAATAAATAACCTTACTTTTTGCTTCTGTTTACTTGCCAAAGCCCTTTCAAGCCCCGCCCCCCTCCCCTTCAACACACACACACACACACCTCATAATCAGTGGCTGGCTTGCATGGTTCTGTCTGTGACATGAAATTACTTTCTCCTTTTTGCTGGCTGATGAGATGGTGCCACAATCATCTCAATCCCATTACTGGCTTGTTGCCATTAATTAGAATTATAATATATTTCAACAGTTTCACTATTAAATGTGTTCATAGTATTACTAAATTTAGCAATTTTCTTAGTGTCACTGAAATTAACAGTTATATCGTGATTAAGGTAAGTTTTCACCACTGATGTAGTAGCTTTTCCAAATTTGATGTTGCTATGTGTGTTCATACGCATTTTTATTTTCAATTTGGTCATACCTATAAACATTTTTCGTTTTGACTATCAGTAATTGATCAGTAAATGTGTACGGTTTCTAATGGTTGGTGTTGGTTCTTTTTTGTTTCTTATAATTTGATAGATATTAGGATTTGATTTAATTGAGATTTTGATATGTTTATTTCATATATTTTTAATTTTTACAGCGGCACCACGATCATATGGAATTGAAAATGTAAACTTGTGTGTGTGTGTAGGGGGGTTGGAGGAGAGGATGTGGTTAAGCGCTTAAATTTTTTTCCTGCATAAACATAATTTTTTTACTAAATTCTTTGGATACCCCACATTTATGGTGACATTTCTTATAAAATTAAGTTTATTTTTGAGATCTTGTGGTTCATTACAAATAAATATAGCCCAGTTAATATAAGCTTCTGTTAGAATCACAAATTCTAACACTTTTGAATTTAGTTATTTTTTTTATCAAATCCTCCGGAAAATATTTTCGTTACTTTCATTTTATTTATTTTCTCCATTTTAAATTTTAAAATTTGCAGTTTTCAATAAATAGAAAAATTTTAGAATCTACAGTGAAGCGTTTTGTTTGTAAACAAAACGATCGATGTTTTTGGATTGTAAACAAACGCCTTAGCCAATAACAAAATTCAATTTTATTCATTTTTCAAATCATTTCAAAATCTTTTTAGATCGTCTGCAAATAATTTAAAACTGATTTTAATAATTTTCCTAACGTTCATTTTTCATTAATTAAAATCAGTGACGTCATTTCCATTTACGATTTTCAAATTCTTCTAGAACAGTCTATGCAGTCCGCAGCGAATCTATCGCTACGCCGATTCAAAGAGTGGCGTTCCTCTAGGAAAATATGTTTTTTCAATAATTAATATTCATTCCATATAAATAGCCCAATATAAAATATTCATTTCTCAAAATTAAATTTATTTATTCCAGTTTTATTATTTTCGTTCAGCAGACGATCCAGATAAAATAAGTTATTTTCGAACTATTTACTGCGCGCATCAATGTAAATGTGCATGGTCTAGTGGCCGCGGGAAATTGAAGGAGCGTCCTCTCTCTCTTGGATGTAAGCTGCCAGCAGAGTCACACGTCCTTTTCGCCGGTCCGCGACATTTATCCGATGTCGCGGACAGGCTTATTTTAAAACTACTTCAAATGATATTCCATGTGTAAATGTTTAAAATCTCATGAAATAAACACCTGATGATGTCTCCCTGGAATGCGAATTCATGAAGGATGCTATTAGGAGCCGATATATTTTCACAACTCAACAGTGTTACTGGCCCTAGGCCTATATCGAGGCTTGATAAAGATGATCAGATACTGGCCTTTCCCAAGATATGAAATTATCAGTGAAGTGCTTCATTTCGTGGTTAATAATATAATTTCGAATGTGCATATAATGGCTCACCACGATTCCTTAGTAGTTAACTGTGATTTTCTCTACAGTGGCATACGTTAAGATCATCGCATTAATTTACTCAACGAATGTGAACCCGCACTTCCACGCCGTGATCCTGTGATTCATACAGTTATAAATTTTTAATGCGAAATGAATTACTGCAAGAAATCTGCATAGAATTTTATGAATTCTGAAACATGCTGATACAATAAATAAATAAAATGCGCACGAATTATGGCGATATTCATAACGAAAGGAACGGTTAACATCATTTGACAAACTAAAAGATCGATAACGTAATATGAGTGTAATATATGAAAATTATGATTTCAAAAATTTGATGTCACCGGATCAAATACATACCTTCTAAGATAACAAAACATGTTGAGAGGCTGTTTTCCTCTAAGTGTTACATTCTGATTGTTTGTAGAATAAGTGCCGGCACAAGAAGTATTTTATATAAAAAAGGCTTACAATAAATAAGAATTTGTGTTCTAGAAAAGAATCTGTGTTTTTATTGTTTTAAATAGTGCCTTTTGGATATCATGTTTTCACTTTTCAGCTACCTTTCTTCTGTTTGGGGTGAGTTAATAATAACTTTCATTTTCCTATTTTACTTTGTTTTAATGGAAATTATCTTTTATTTAAATTTTAATAATATCATTATTTTATTTATTTAATTTAAATCACTATTATTGATTTCAATTTAAAAGATTTGATTTCAGGAAGTGTTAATGAGCCGCGGCACTATATACGCATTATTAAAAACCACCACTATACTTTACACGTTCGGCCATTTCTCATTATCTTAGTTACTTGATAATTTTCAAAATCCAAAAATCCACACATTAAAGATTTCTATCCTAACAGCTTCTATAGCGCTAATTTTATACTGGCAAGGGATTTTACCTCTGCTGTGGATAATTTCAGTATTAGCTGTTGGTTTCTTATATACGGTGGTTCTAATGCTATTTGTTTTATGGATAATTTTGACATGTAGGTAATTAATTACATTTTCCATTTCATAGGTGAATTTTAGATTGGGGTTTTAATGATTTAAAATTTCTGAAATGTTATGTACGTTTTCACCTTTTTGGACTATTGCAAAGATATCAATTTATCTAAACTAATACAATATTTTTTCGTTTAATAAATTAATTATAGTGTCTTCATATTTATCAAAAATAAATTTTTATCTTTATTTCCAAATAGTTTTACTATTTTTGAACCTAGCTCATATACTTAAGTCTTTCTTCCTTTTTTTTTTTTTTTTTTTTTTTTTTTGTCACATCCTTAAGCATTTTTTTCCTTGTCCTCATAAAATATTCAGGTATTTTTTTCTATTCCAATGATAGAAAATAGCGTTATATATAATATATATATAATAAAGATGATCTATTAAGCATAGTAGAAGCCAAGCAACAGATACAAGATCACTGAATCACCAATGACCAATAAGATTTAAATAAAAAATCATCAGTGGATGAAATACACTAATGTAAAGAAACCAGATCTATTAATTAACAGCCTGCAAAACAAACGAATCAATAAAGTAAAACAACAAATCTTAACTTAAAACCATAAACTTATCAAAATTAATGAAAAAACAACCCAAGAAACACAAGATAGGAAGAAGGAGGCAGGCGGCAAGACTTGTGACTTGCCTGTGGGGTTACACTAGTTTTACGCCAGCAACACTCCCCCAGCCTGCCACAACCAGAACAGGAACCATATGGATTTAAAAAAGCAAAATTTCAAAGCAAATGAACACCAATGAAACCACGTAGCAACAATGAAATTCACCGATTGATCACATTGTGTTTAACAGTATAATTAGAACATTAAATATAGTTGACAACTCAAAAAGGAAGAATCTGAAATTTTATTGGAAAAAGAAAGTTTGCGTAGTAATACAAAGCAAATGCAACGAGCCTTCTACTTTTTTTTTTTTTTTTTTTATTAAATTTAATTTCACAATCCCACCCAACCATCCAGCCTTTATATATTCATATTTATTTATTTTTCATTATGATACTAGTATACTTTTGGATTCTTAAAAACAATTATATGAACATTTATGCAAGTGTTTCTGTTGCCATCCTGTATCATATGATATACAATAAAAGTTATAATTGAACTGAAGCAGACTTATCCCAATTTATTGTAGTGTGCACTTAATTATAGATGATTTTAATTGCTTATAACATAGAGAGTGATATGGCATGTGTGTGATCTTATAAACATTTTCCGAGCTTTGAAAGCTATAAATGGATAAAATTAATAAAAAAGAATTTTTTAATATTTATATACACATAATTATACTATAAATATGTATATTCTTCTACAAGTGACACTGAAAACGGCGTGTATGCTACTTTTTTTTGCAACTTTTTATGTCATTTCATGCAACTATTTTTGCAACTGTTTTTTGACATTTTATGCAACTAAAGCAACTATTTTAATGAAGTATAACCTGTGGCTGCCCTATAAGATGTTATAACAAACCTATGTACCAATTTGCAACGTTCTGCGTCCAACCGTTTTCCAGTTATGCGAGATACATATATACATGCACACACACATACAGCCGTCACGAAAAACCGTGTAAAGTCGATGATACCTCTGAAACGAGAGCTCGTATTTGGACAAAATTTGCTGGTGTACAACTAGACATCATGACAGTCACACATATAAATTTACAACAATCTATGGTGATTCATTTTTTGAGCTATGCGGGATGTAAGATCCATTTCACGAATCGGGATTAGAATACTTCCTTATACTTTGTATAAGGGAGTAAAAATATATACATTTGAGGAATTTAATTTTTATGGCAAAAATTTCAAAGGGAAACATTTCGTGCCAGATAAGTTTTATTTATACAGTTTAGATGCCCTCTCCAATAGCAAGTCTGAGAACTTGGACCTCCGTCACAAACAGTGTGGCCCCGGCCCCCAATAATTAGGAAGACTTTTGAACCTGCAGATGTTAAGTGCAGTACCGAACATGCATATCCTGGTGTTCGATTAGCTTTGAACTCATGATCTAGTATGTTTCGGCAGTTTGAAAGTGTATTTGACCCAACCACCTTATAAAAACAATTAAACTTCCAGATTAAAAAAAAAAAAAAAAATATGGGACCATATTTTTTATAGCTTTGTGATTCAAGATACTATCCCTTAAGTTTTTAAAGGTGATGGAGAGGGCATTTGCCCTAACAGTCACTTATGAAGAGGAGTGATGGATCTGTTCCCAGCTTCTTTAGAGTTTTGTCATTCCCCTGAGATAAAAACAGAAAATAAAATATGGGTGAAAGGAATGTAATATTTAGAACTTTTTTCTGGGCCATTCAATTTACCTCATATATTTTTTTATTGATAATTTTGATGAATATTAAGTATATATTAACACTATATTTTGCTTAGAAGTTAAAATTAAATAATGACAGTGCAAAAAATAAAATTTACTACTTTTTCTTTTTCGTCTGGCCCATTTCTAGCAGTTGGCCCACCCGGCGATAGCCGGGTAGCCGGGTGGGCCAGTCCACCCGTTACCAATCCAAAAACACAACTTTCTATTTTGTCTTTTAATGATTAAATTTCTTTCTATTTCTTTAAACTGTTTGAGTTTTCTAGATAAAATAGTCCATTCTTCATTGCATATATCTTTAAGGTTATTATAACGTTCATCATAAGTTTGTTTGCATTTGAACGTGTAAGATTTTCTTTCACGGATAATTTTATTAAGTAATTTTCTCTCAAATTTTCTGACATCATATAAGTAATTATTTAAAAGAGTTTTATTTCGAATCCTCATAAATTTCGGCGTTATCTTAAAATACTTACAGTCCTTTAAAAATTCAACATTCCTTTCAGAGTTTACTAATTTTTTGTTTGCATTTTTTAATTTGCTAAAAATATTGTATAAATTCATAGCAAAAAAAAAACTCTAACAGCACTACTAAGCAGGAGCAAACGGTAATTAAAATATTTAAATTATACATATGCCATAAGTATAAATCGACCTATTTCCGAAGCCAAATCATAAATAAAGCACTTTTACTAAACAGAAGTAAAGGCCTCATAAATAAACACTCCTACTAAACAGGAGCGAAAACATTTAATGTACGCCATTAATAATTTTATGTTACTTGCATAATTAACATGAAAACTGACCTGACGATCTTAAAATGTTAATAAAGTACTTCCCCTAAACAGAAGTGCACTTCTGATTAGTGGAAGCCAGTGAAAAAGCTGGGGCAACCCATGCAAAACTAGTTGGCAAATCTACATGAAGAATAAAGATAGTATGTTTTTTAAAATTTTAATTAAAAAGGTTTATTTTTATAAGGCTACGTGAGAGAAGAATATTTATTATCACTTACAGACCTTATATTTGTGATTATAAAGTTTAAAAAAAATTTCTCTTGTTTTCTGGTAGGTTTATACTTTTTTAACTGATAATTAACTAGTCAGGGAGCAGGTAAACGTCTGAATTACTCCCCTGCTCTCCCTCCTGAAAGTCGGTTCCGTGGAGTTTCAGTTTTATCGGATTTACTTTACCAGGCATCGATCACTTAATACCTCTTTGAATAAGTTTTCTCTAGCAAACTTGCAATACACTTTGAGGGGGAAAAAAACAAAAAAAAAAACAAAGTTTTGTGAAATAAGATACTAAAAATATTTTTATAGAAAATATTTTCTATAAAAATATATCAAATTTTTATAGAATCTTTTATAATTTCATAGAAAAATATTTTTCAAATTCAAGTTATATGTTTGAGATAGCGTTGAAGATGAATTTTCAGGTATACTTTTAATGGAAATTACCAAAATGCCGCTTAGCCAGTGATGTTTCCATTGGGGGCACTAGCTATCAGATATGATAGCCAGTTTTTCAACACTTCAGTCCTTGGCTATAAAAACCATATCAGTCACATGAAAATCGTTCTGGAGTTTGATTGTTGGAGGATGAGAATCTCCTCATGTATTGCAAAATGAATCAGATTGAAAAATATTTTTTTTATATAATTTTATGTTGAAAAAAATGCAAATTACACAAGAGAATTTTCTGGCGCCATGGTAAACATTTGCAATTTTGGCTTGGCAGTCAAAGTGTTAAAGGATCTTGGATCATGGGATTAAATAAAGGGGCTTTTTACTAACAAATGCAGAAAAAAAATTCTCTCATCGGTGAAATAATCGGTCAGGGTTCCCACTGACTATGGCAGCACATACACGCATGCACGGTGTACGTTTTCCATTGCCCACCGTTCCCGCCCCTCCTAATTATTTTACACTTTCAAAAATATCCATAATCATTTTCTCGGGCTTTTAAGCCTAATAATACTAATTTCCAACATTCTATCTGAATTTCTTTATTTTTGCCCCTGTGCCCGGCCCCTTGCCCTTGTCACCTTTTTAAAAATTTTACACTTTCAAAAATATCTGCAATTGATTTATTGGGCCTTAAAACCTAATAATACTAATTTTCAATGCTCTAATTCTTATATCTATATTTTTGCCTCTTTGCCCCTCCCCCTTCCCATCTATCCTAATAATTTTACAAATTCGAAAATATCTGCAACCAATTTATAGGTATCGAAAACCTCTATGTACCAATTCTGAACGATCTAACTATATTTTTATTATTTTGCCCCTCTGCCCCTTCTTGCTCCTCCTAATAACTTTACACTTTCAAAAATATCCTCATTCGACTTATAGGCCTCTAAAACCTATCTGTACCAATTTTGAATGGTCTAACTGTATTTCTAATTTTTTTTTTGCCCCATAGCACCCCTCCATCTCGCCTCACATGGGACGAATTTCTAAAATACCAGAAATTAGTTTTTAGGTATTTGTGTGAGCTGTATTTTAGAACAAAAATCTCATATATATCTTTTTTTTTTTCCCCTGATATAAATGTTTATTTGAAATTACATTTCCCCCCACCACCCCCTGAATTTCTAAAATTCCGGAAATTGGTTTTTAGGTATTTGTATTAGCTATATTTTAGAACAAAAACTTCACGTATATCTGTTTTTTGTTTGAGATATATAGGATTATGTGAAATCACGTTTTGCCCTTCCTGGACCCCTTTGGGGGCGAATTTTGTAAAATTGCTTCTTAGTGGATATCTACATCATAGAAGGAACATTGTCACAAAATTTCATGCTTCTAGATCCAGGGGTTTGGGCTGGGCAATAATGAATCACTCACTCACTCAGGACAAATGATTTTATATATATATAGATTAATAAAGGTCATGGTTCATAATTTTTTTGAATATGAATTTATTAATATTTTTCAGAATCAAAAGTTATCGTGGATTATGTTTGAGTTTCTTCTTGGGTTTCTTTCTTTTCATAAGGGGAAATATATATATATATATATATATATAAAGTTATTTTTGTGAAGATTTTAACAAAAGTTTGAGATATGAATTTATCATTAGCACTTTCAAATTTTGAATGCTTATAACTCTATAAAAAATAAAGCAAAATATATAGCCAATGTATTTTTTCTCCATTGCCGAGATCCCAGAATTAAAAAAAATAAATAAATAAAATAAATAAAAATAGGGTATTAGTATTGAAAAAAAAAAATCAAAGTTGGTGTGCATTTTAATATGTAGATTTCCCCCCTCCCAATTCAAAATTTAACTTCATTTTCTAAAAATACTCACAATTCCCTGTCAAATGATACCTATTGCATTTTTATACATCAATTAACAACAAAGTTACATCAAGTATTGCATTTTTTTTTTTTTTTTTTTTAACCCGACTGTACATATGCATATATTTTAATTTTGTGTGTGAATTCCATGTACAGTCAAACCTCATTAACGTGAATCTCAAGGGGATAAAAAAATGCGTTTATGTTATCAGTAGTTCATGCTATCAATTACTCAGAAACTAATCTTTCTTTTGATGGGGATTGTAGAAACAGTCCATGCTAAAAGTAATTCACATTAAGCTTGTTCACGTTAACGAGGTTCGACTGTATATAATGACAACTCATGAGTGGTCACTGAAATGATCATGTCCAGAGGCCACTGGCCACTTCTAAATATTTTAAGTCTTGACCTCTACTTTTACATACTATATTTTCACAAGAATTCCCATAAAATATAATTTATATTTCATATAGTTAAACTGTATGATTATTATTATTTCATATTTTAGTTCTAAAATACTGTTTTGCTGATGTTTTTTAAAGTGTAATTTAATTAATGTTTTTGCTTATAGCCAGTTAATATTATTATTATTATTCTGAAAATGGAAAAATTTATTACAATTTATGATTTAATTATTTTTGCTTTTCCATCTTGTTAATAGGGAGATAAATATAAATGTATAATGCAAATTCATTGAATGTAAATGCATATTAAATGTGAATGTTTAATTGATATGTGTTTATTTTAAAAATATCTGTATATGAAATACAAATTTTTATTTTCCTTTTCTTAGTCAAGCTACAGCTGCTTTGACCTGCTTATATCGTATTCATGAGTTGAAAAAAAGGGGGCCTGTCCCAAATAGTCTTGTCCTTAGTAATATCCTTCATGTATGCAATCCTGAAAATGAGAAAAGGGGATTCTTTGCTGGCACTGTCAGCAAAATAAAACTGTGGAAATATTTAAAGGCAGTGAGTAATGCTTGTTTATTCCAATATTTGTTTAATAATATATTTTAATAACTGTTTTTTTTTTTTTTTTGGTCCTATGATTTATTTATTTATTTATTTTATTCATTTGTGATGAATATTTTTTTAAATAATTGTCTTTTTTATTAATTATTACAAAAAGGGGAAATTAAAAATTTTGCATGTTCAATTTCCCTTTTCCTTAAACAAACATACTCACACAGTGCTTAGTGTGATTAATGTCAGTCATGACTCAACTATAACCCCAGTAGCAGAAACAGTTCAGCATGACAGCGAGTGCTGCAGATTTTTTGAAGCTCTGCAGATTAATTTGACACATCAAAAATAAATGTCAAGCTAAAAAATACAAATATCTTACATTATATATCTGGATTAGTGTATTTGTTGCATATTCTTAATTCATTTTCTTTGTAGGTGCAAATTTTACATGTTTTGTGAATTGTTAATACGTGTTTGTGATATCAAATTTTGCCCGGCGTTTCTGGATCACAGACAGATTTTGTTTTACTGCAGACAGATACAGAAAATTCTGATACAGAGACTATAACTTTCAGTAAAAGATCTTTCCTTCGCTGAAATATGTTATTTCCAGAAGCCTGTAAAGACATATATATATATATGTGGAATCCGACTATTGTGGGCTTTTAAGAACAATAAAATACTATTTCTATTATTTACTAATTATTTAAAATTTAATAAAGAAAGTTAAAATATGATATATTATTTACAGAAAACATTAATGATTTAGAACTATACTGTTCAGATGTTCATTTAACATTTCGTCTACTATAGTTCAGTTCGTGGCATAAACAATTTATTTATTACTTCGCTTTTAGTTCTCGTAAACGTCGTCTAAATAAACATTCGTCAAAACGTGTGTGCCTTCTCATCCGGCCGTCAATTGCACTCTGAACCTCTCTCTTCAAACACTCTTAGCAGCCGTGCCTTTCTGGAAGCTGCGTCGTCGCTCGTCATAGGTACGAACTTCCGCTCAGATTCTGCTCTCTCTCCGTTGAAGCTCACATCGCTACGGGAAAACTCAGCTGTTTTGGATTCCAGGTACGGCAAACAGAAACTAAGTAGCTTTAGATTCCAATGTTCGGGGAAGCAAGGCCCGATACTATAAGCTCGGCCATCCTGCGTCGTCTAGTCCTCCAGGCGGCCACACTGAAAAATACAAAAAAAAAACACAAAAGCAACACAAAATAATAACATACTTATTTACAGTTTATGTACAAATCTTCATATTTTTGCTTTTAAGCTAAGTGATCCCACGTTTGAGGATCTTAGCTTGAGTAGATGTGCAATGGGAGCGTTCATGGCATCCATCTTTAATTATATCATTAATATTTTAATTTTTAATTTTTACTGTTCCACAGTCACAGAAGAAAGTCAGTTTTGGCTTTATGGCAACTTGGTTGCCTACGGTAACAATTTTTGGTGGTTGTCTACTCAATTTATATTTTGCTTTATTTTTCTTTTTAACTCTGGAAAATTGTTTATTGTCATGATTACGCAAATCTTTACTTTGGGACTCGAAGTTATTTTGGCACTTGAACTCGAGAACCTCTAATTGATCATTTTCAGTTTTAATGTCTTTTAAGGTTTCTGTAGCATCATGTTCGGTCAAAAAGTCTATAATGGCAGTCTTATATGCAGGGAAAACTTCTAATTGTATTTGCACAGCTTTAGGAAATAATACAGCTATTTCACTAATTGTAGTTTTCAATGGAAGTGATGGAATGAACAACTTTCTCAAATTTATACTGGCAGTCTCTTCTTTTGGGATATTTAGTCTTTTACACTCAATGGAATCTATCACCAATGGTTTTTTTCTCGATTTCTTTCTTTTAAGGAGTTTGGAATTTTCGTCAACTTTTTCTTTTAACTCTTTCAACTCTTCGGCTAACTGTGAAAATTTTTCAAGTAGGACTTGTTTTTCATCTTTCTTCGAATAAGTGTTTTCTGGATTTAGCGGCTTCATTTGGGAAACATTCGTCTGACTTTGTCCCTTTCGGCGCGGCTCCTCCTCTTCCTCACTATCATCATCTATCTGGAAAATACTCGTCTGACTTTGTTTCTTTCGTCGAGGCTCCTCCTCTTCCTCACTGTCATCAACTACACTATTATTGTCCTTCAAAAGCATCTTATCGTCATCACTTTCATCATTCTTGTCGTCGTCGTCATTTTCACTTACGGCTTTTTCGGAAGATTCCAATGATTTTTTTGACAGCATAACCGGTTGAGGGGTTACATTTTTACACTTTTTAACACTATTCAATGTTTCATTTATTTCTGGGGATTTCTCAAGAATTTTGTTCGTACAGTTAATAGGGGCATCAATAACAACATTTCTTTCTTATATGCATTTACTGGAAGTACTGTTACTAAATATACCTCGAGAGAATTAGATTTATTTTTCACAAAAATGCCTTTTTCATTAATCGTTGTTTCACCCAACATTAACACATTCATGCTGAGGATTATATCATAGGGTATCACATCATTATGTACAACATAAATATCAGTTTTAGTTTCAAAATCATCAACTTTAAGATTGACACCCAATGAGCCTAACCGCTTTATTGAACTTTTCCCGATCCCCTTCAAAGTAGTACCCATAGAATTTAATCTATTCACATTCAATTTATCAAAAGCATTTTTGCGCAACAATGTTGCTTCACTTCCCGTATCGATTATGCCACTGAAATTTATATCATTTACTTGTATAATTTTATTCAAATTACGATTTATACCAATATATACAATGCCTCAACTTCTGGTTTTGAACCTGGGCACTCCAAACTTTTATGCCCAAATTGTTTACATGTAAAACACTTCAGGCCCTTTGCCTTATGGGGGGCAGTCCCTGGATAAGTGGTTTTTATCGCCACAGCTATAACAGAATTTATTTACTTCAATTTTAGGACTAAATTTTTCATGTACGTTATAGGCTATATGCTTCGGTTTTGCATTATCTGTTTTATCCAATCTAAATTTATTTTTCTCATTGTCTCTCTTAAACATTTCGTACAATTTTATTTTCTCTTTGAAATCGTGAAGGGTTTTTGCACCATACAAAATAACTTTATTTTCAGGTTTATCATTAATTCCTTGGATCACATAGTGCATTATTGCGGCATCATCAATGTGCCCATTCTTAGACAGTTCACGCATTTTAAAATAATATTCCGTAACTGATTCATTGGCTTTAATCTTCCTTTTATTTAGGATATCATGTAATGAAGCAGAGTTAATCTCAAACCTAAACTCATTGATGAGTGCTTTTTTTAGTTTTTTATATGTGAAAAGTGTTTTTCCAGATCTAATGAAGAGTAGAGCGTTTCTGCTCAACGATCGTTTACAGAAAATAATTTTTTGTAATTCGTTCAAATTAAACATATTCAACATCTCTTCGAATTCAGTAAGTCATTCCGTAATATTCTCATGCGGCTCGCCACTAAATTTGGAAATATTATTTTCAAAGTCATTGAAAGAAACAGTTGCACTATGTGATCCAAAATTCACATTATTACTACAATTTGTACTTTTTTTAGTTTTATCATCATTATTTATGTGGCATTCATTATCATTATTTATATGGCATTGCACAGAGGAGTCAGTTTTCTCGACGTCATTATCACTGCTAAATTCGTTCTCAGACTCATCATCTTCCGAATCATTGTCGGAGTTTTCCTCTTTGAGTAATTCAATATCATTTAATTTTAATAATAATCTATCACATATTTCTTCTTTCGTGCTGTCAAATGAAACACTTAATAAGTTACTTATAATAATCAATTCATTCAACGAAAAATTTTCGTCGATGAATTTTTGCTTTTTAATATAATTTTCATCGTCAATGGCAAAATTAAATCCTGTAAATTTTTTTATTCTGCATCTGTTTTTTCGTCATTGAATAAAAACCGATGCAGAATTCTAATTTTGCTGTATTTTTCTGTCCTCAGTGCAACACCAATTTTGGGAATATACCCCAGAGAGACCATTGTACAACAAAACAAAAATACACGTACCTTTGTAGAACCGAAACAGCAGGTAGTTTGTTGTTCTAAATTTTGGCCGTCTAGTTGATTTTTCACTTTTTAATCCTTGAGCACTATGCGGAACATATTTCACACTTCGTTGCTTAGTATGATCTGTCACTTATTCAGTTCTCACTTTCGGTTTTATCCACATAGTTGTTGAATGTCACACCATAAATATCAATAGAGAGAAAAACTTTATAATTCACCACTGATCACGGTTCAGCTGTTCAGCAACAATTTTTAGGATAAAAAGTTCAGTTTATATTGTAATAACAGTCTGTGTTTACTTAAAGTTTGTGGTTCATTAAAAATCCACTTTATATTAAAATTTACGAGCGATCAAAATTTATGTTAACTAAAAATTAACGTTCGATTAAAATTTACTTTAAATTAAAATTCGCGTTCTATCCCACTTCTGAGATGTGGAATCCGACCATTGTGGGCTTTTAAGAACAATAAAATACTAATTCTATTATTTACTAATTATTTAAAATTTAATAAAGGAAGTTAAAATATGATACATTATTTACAGAAAACGTTAATGATTTAGAACTATACTGTTCAGATGTTCATTTAACATTTCGTCTACTATAGTTCAGTTCGTGGCATAAACAATTTATTTATTACTTCGCTTTTAGTTCTCGTAAACGTCGTCTAAATAAACATTCGTCGAAACGTGCGTGCCTTCTCATCCGGCCGTCAATTGCACTCTGAACCTCTATCTTCAAACGCTCTTAGCAGCCATGCCTTTCTGGAAGCTGCGTCGTCTCTCGTCATAGGTGCGAACCTCAGCTCAGATTCTGCTCTCTCTCCGTCGAAGCTCACATCGCTACGGGAAAAATCAGCTGTTTTGGATTCCAGGTACGGCAAACAGAAACTAAGTAGCTTTAGATTCCAATGTTCGGGGAAGCAAGGCCCGATACTATATATATATATACATACAGTATAGGATCCGTTATCCGGAAACCCATTATCCAGAATGTTCCGAAAACCAGGATGCAAAATGCCAACTACCAAAATTTTTAATTATTGTAAAATTGAAGAATTAAAGCTATACAATAGCAGCAGCGGTCAGAATTATAGTTTTATAACCTACTTTATTTAATGCTACGGTGTTATTCTGAGGAAATATGGTGAGCACAAAATTGTCCAAATAATTACTGAAAATTTTGCAAATTTAGGTTAGAAAATGAATTTTTTAATAGATAAACATTAATTGATAAACATAAAATTTTTTAATAGAATTGTATTTTTTAATAGATAAACATTAATAACACATACTTCTTAAAGTGCCCAATATCAGATGAATTTTATCTTTGAACTCAGGTCGCATGCATGAAGTCCTAATTGTTTTAAAATTTTTAAATAGTTTTAATTAATTTCCATTATTTTTAGAATTCATGTCATAAAATATTTAGCATTATGTGCTAAAAATATTTGAAACATTTATGAATTATTAGTATCAGAGCAGAGACACACTATAAGCAAAAAATATCATAGAAATTTTTGCAAAACCCAAATGAAAGGATGTTACTCTCAGGTCCAAAATTAAATTTTATAAATGTTTGTTTATTTTTCATTTGTTATTACTATTGTTATTTATAGTTTGAAATTCTAATTAAGAATGTTTTTTTTATTTTTTTTTATTTTGTGGAAATAATTTATTAAATGAATTTATTATTAATAGGTAAAGTGTTTACATATATAGTATTCATGTTTATCACTGCTATTCATGAAATTATTTTGTACCATTTTTATACATATAATAAAGTGTTCCGAATTACGGAAAAACCCCTTATCCAGAATATCCCAGGTCCCAAGCTTTTTGGATAACAGATCCCATACTGTATAAATAATAAATCTGATTTCTTGAAATTTGTGTATTTCATCCACTGATATTTTTTTTTTTTTTTTTTTTTTTTTCATTTTTCTGAACTTCTCAAAGAAATATTTAATCTTATTGGTCATTGGTGTTTCAGTGATCTTGTATCTGTTGCTTGGCTTCTACTATGCTTAATAGATCATCTTTATTATATATATATATACAAGGGCAGTTTGATAAGTCTGTGACTTTTAAATGAAAAAACCAATATATATACCAAAATACATTTTATTTTTTGACATAGTCTCCTTTCATAATGATACATTTTTTTTTCCCACTATGTTCTAACTCTTTTAATCCTTCCAAAAAATAAGATTTCTCAAACTGCTCAAAATAGGCATTTGTGGCATTAGTGGTCTCAAAATCTGAAGTAGAGTCCTGCATACCTGACCCGAACCCGTCAAGTGAATTTTGAATGAACCTGAACCCGACAAATAAACTTTATTCGACCCGAAAACTGACCTGAACCCGCACTAAAGAATTTTCAACCCGCAACCCCGCGAATTTTCAACCCGAAACCCGAATCTAAATGAAAATTAATAATTCATCTAAAAATCATGTAAAACATTTTTAATTTATAAAATAAATTTTAATTGTCATCACACTGCTGTGTCTGTGGTAAATCATTTTAAAAAGAATTAAAAATTTAATTACTATTACTAAGTTATAACTAAGTATACTAAGTATATACTATAAGTTAAAAATTAAAAAATATGAAAAAAGGATTAATAATAATTTTTAACTATGTGTATTGTGAACTTCGAGTGTACAAAAATGGGTTTCAATCTTAGTGTTTGTAGTTTTATTGTTTAATGCTTATCACACACAGAATAAATATTAAAATAATACAATATTACAGACATCAACTAAACGTCCTCTAAACCCATCTAAATCCACATTCCTATAACTTCTTAAAAACATCTGCAAGAGAAAATATATTATCAGTTTAAATCCACAATATATTTTAAAAGGATATAAGTAATCAAAATGGATGAATCATACATCTGGTTAATGTGGGGGGATGTAGCCTGTTTTCAACAGCTTGTATTCTAAATAAAAATTGCTTTCTTTCTTTCTTTTTTTTTTGTTTATTGCTTTAGTTGGATATGGATGTTTATTTTACTGTGAGAATGTGTGTAAATGTATATTCATCTTGGGTCTATAAATAGCAAACAAATTTCTACTTTATTAAGATAATTTTTTTTTTATTTTTTTTTTATACTCAAGTTGACCCGATTTGTTGAAAACTAAACCCGACCCGCAGTAAAAAAAATCCATTCAACCCGAACCGTGGGTTGGGTTCAGGTAAAATCGGGTTACCCCACCCGATGCAGGACTCTTAACCTGAAGAAAATCTCTTTCCACAAAACCATTTTTTTAAATTTGGAAAAAGAAAAGTGTCACTAGTGGCCAAGTCATGAGAGTTGTGTGGATGAGGAAGCAATTTGTATTGTAATTCAACCAATTTAGCGACTGTGATCGGAGACGAATGCGCTGGCACATAGTCATGATGAAAAAGCTCTATTTTCTTGGACAAATGGGGCCACTTTTCTTTCAATTTTGCATTAAAACGATCAAATAAAACAGCATAATATTATCCAGTGAATCATTTTTCCCTTTTCTTGATAGGCAATGAAAAGAGGAAAAAATATTGCAAATGGAAGAAAAAAGTTTGCAGATTTAAGCAGAAGTAAGAAGATTGCAGATTGAAAGAGAATTTGATCTTAGAAAAATGACAAAACCAAGATGAATACCCAGAATGATGTAGAAATAACAACGCCAAGAACAGGAACGGGCAAAAATTTTGATTTACTGAAATTACTTAATCATTTTGATAATGCTAGTGGTGATATATGTATGTTTTTAACATTGTATGAAAATCTCAAATGCAAATAGATAAGGAAGAATGGGTATCATATTTATTAAATTTATTACCATTAGAAATAGCTAATATAATCACTAGGGAACAAGAGCCAGAAATAAATAATTATGAGTGTGTAAGGAATTTATTATTGAAAAGGTTCAAAATGTCACCAGAAGAATTTAGACAGAAATTTATAACTCTTAAAAAAGATCCAATGGACAAATGGCGCGATTTTGATTGTGAATTGAAAACATACTTTAACGAATGGGTACGAGGAATGAATGATACAAGTATGGAAGGATTAACAGAATTATTAATTACAGATCAAATTAAGCAAAAGATATAAGAGGGAGATTTATTGAGGAATTGCCTACAATTAAAGAAGTAGATATACTGGTTGAAAAACTAGATGATTTTTATACGGTGCTTAGAGGGTGTAAAACCATCAAGTTGCAAAAGCCACAAAATGGCACAAACAAGGATGAAAAGATCATAAATTGAGATATAATATGCATTGAAATAATATAAGGTGGGCGAAAGAACTATTGTTTCGAAATTAGAAAATCCCAGTTGGAAGATCCTGACGTAAAGCCAGTATTACAACTGAAGGAGACGACCGGCAACAGACCTACCTGGCAGGACATCTCTGCATTTAGCCCCATTACAAAGAGTTATTGGGCACTCTGGGATTCTCTGCTTGTGAAAAATGGCATATTGTACAGAAAATGGGATTCTGACAATGGCAGGAGTTTCAGATGACAGATTGTGTTACCAAGATGATTCCAGATGCTCTAGAGCAGCTGCACAGTAGAAGCCATTTAGAGGTAATGAAGACTCTGCAGAAAGTTCGAGAACACTTTTACTGGTACAAGGCAAGGAAGGACGTGGAAAAATGGTGTAAATCCTGTGATTCTTGTGCGGAATGCAAAGGCCCTAAGAAACAAAGTCGAGGAAGACTACAACAATATAGCATAGGAGCACCATTTGAATGGATTGCACTCAACATCTTGGGACCTTTGCCACAGACCTCCTGTGGAAATAAGTACATCCTCATCATGATGGATTAATGTCAATTACTCAGCATAGACAAAACCTAGACAACACCCTTACATCCCCAGTTGGACGGCATGGTCGAGAGGTTTAACCATACCATCCTGAATAACCTCTCTCTTCTAATATCAAGGAACCAGCATGATTGGGACTTGAAGTTGCCATTGTTCCTGCTGGCTTATCAAAGTGCTGTCCATGAGACCACCGGCTATACTCCAGCTCAGATGCTTTTGGATGTGAACTTCGTCTCCCATGTGATCTCCTGTTTGGTTGTTCACCAGATGCACCTTCATCACCTAAGGTGTACATCCAAGATTTCCAGGCATGATTTGAAGGCGTACACAACTTTGCTTGGGAGCAGATTCGCATGGCAATGGAGAACATGAAGACAAGGTACGATTTAAAGGCTACACAACATGAGTTCCAGGAAAAAGACAAGGTCTGTTTGTGGAATCCTGTTCGACGCAAAGGACTCTCTCCAAAGTTACAGTGCAACTGGGACAGACTGTACGCAGTTTTAAAAAGGTTGAATGATGTAGTTGTATGGATTACTAAAACACCTTCATCAAAACTGAAGCTGGTGCACTATGACAGGCTAGCCAAGTACTACACTTAATGGTAATATTAAAATTTAAAATGTAAATACTTGTAAATTTTGCGCATGCCTAATGTAAATATTTGTATACATTTGTAAATTTTGTAAATATTTCTCACTTCATTTAGCAATCAATATTTCTATTTTATCATTATATGCTACTTAGTTTTTGTATTTTAGATTGTTTAATTTGTTTAGTTTCATCTCTTGACCAAGGGTTGCACTGCCCGGATCGTGTAGTCCTTGGAAGGGGGGCAGTGTTATGGAATTGTAAATAATTGTATTTATTTTTGTATAAATTCTTTGAAAGAGGCTTAGTTAGTTGAGAAAATGCTAATTTTGTGCATTTCTAGTTTGTTTTAGCATTTAATAGCTAATTTTCCCTTAAAAACACATTAAAAAGCTCGAATAAGGCAAGTAATGGATTTGGCAACAAATTTGGCGACCTTGGCGTGAAAATCTTTATTAACGATATACCAAATATGGAAGCTGAAATCTCATTGGTTGACCACTTTCTGGATTTTTCTCGAAAAATCCAGGTTCGATAGAGAAGTTTCAAAGGAGCGTTTTTTTTGCCAAGGCAGTCAGTCGGAGATCAGAGTCAGTTGGTTTCACCAATGCTTGCATTGCAAGTGAAAGAGTTCTAAGCCTCTTTGAATGAGTCTTGCTGTATGTGCTATTGCTATACAGTTTGTACTGTGGATTTGCTACTGACAGCTGTTAATTAAGCTGTGTTTATTGGTGAAATTGAAGCTGATACTCAGTTTATAAACCTGTATATTTCTGGGTCTTTCTGTAAATAACACTCCTGAATTTACAGCTCTCATTCTCGGAGGACTTGTGAACCCCCGAGTATACAACAATATATACAATTTATAAAATGGTATCAAGATTTATAATAATTTATTATTTCATTATTGTTACACATTTATTTATGATTGTAAAGTTATAGATATGGCAGTTTTACATGTTGTCTCAAAGATTTTTTTCATGACTGTATATCTATGAATTTTTGCCCGAAAGCTTTCAGTTTGATATATGGAATACAGTTTTATAGAAAAAAAGTTTCTTTTACATTTATTTTATTAAGTGTTACCATTCTTTTTTCTCAATCATTTGAAAAAAAAAAATATGAAGCAAAAAATATAAAAAGTATGCATTATGTTTATTTTGATTTAGGAAATGTCTGATACTGTTGACCAGGCCATAAAAGATTCCCAAGTATTAACACAGGATCATGTTAGCTGGGATTGGGATCTAATTAACTGCATTCTAAAGGTAATGTTAATTTTTTTTTTTTACTTTTTTTTTTTTAATGTGCATATAACAGAAACATATTGCAATTTATTATTGCCATTAAAAACAGGAATGTTGTTTCTACCACAAGGTTTTTTTCCTATATTTCCTATAGAAATTCACTCAGCAAAAAATATTTTATTAAAACTGTTATTTATTAAAATTATCTACCCAGAGTTGCTATGGTACCTGGAATTCATGGAAAATCTGGAAAACTCAGGGAATTTGAAAAACTTAAATACAGGGAAACTCAGGGAATTTCAAAATTTATTGCAAGAAAGAGGGAAAATTCAGGGAACTTTGTAATTTTTGGGAAAATCATTGGAAAAATTTTTCATAATCAAATCTTTTATTTAAATTTTAGTGCTTTATAATGAAGAAGAAAAAGTTAATTATGGTTTTTTCCTAACTTATCGTAAGTCAATAAAATTAATGTACCCTAGATATGTTTAGTTGACTTGTAAACATGTTAGATTATAATGCTGCATGATTGCATATTATCTATTTTACTTTTAAAAGAGACAGGGAAAACTCAGGGAATTTTTTCTCCTAATATGTGTAGCAACCCTGAAACCATAATGAATACAGATGATATTCATCTTTGAAAAAACTAACTGGGGGAAAATTACAGTATAGCAGTGCCACTTATTGGCTGATATGCATCCAAATTGAATCAGCATAATGTCATATAATGGCCTTCTTACATATTAAGTTTTATAATTACTAAAACTTTAATACCTTACATAAGTGTCCTTTTAGTTGCACAAATATATTTAGGACACAACGCGTCCATCCTCATTGCGCTTAATGACTGTTTTTCTTCACCATTGTTGTTTCTTCATTTTCTTTGCTCTCTTCATTTCACTTCGCTTGTATATAGCATGCTGCCATATTGCAGAAATGACGCTATGCTCCCAGTCATTTACGGAGTTGGTGTTAGTTGTTTCGATTGCCTTCTGTTTTAGAGCGTAATGGTGGTAATTGAAAGGGGCTATTTTATTTTTTTATATTGAGAGAATTTAAATTAATGGGAGTAATACTGTGAGTAGCGGATAAAGCAGTGGTTAGTTTGTTATATTTTAAGTCAGCACGATGTTCTTTTTCACGATCTTTTATTTTGCGTTCGTCATTCCAATGTAACAGGCTTTATTGCCATTTTCGTGCTTGGGCACGAAAATGGCAATAAAGCCTGTTACATTGGAATGAGGAACGCAGAATAAAAGATCGTGAAAAAGAACATTGTGCTGACTTAAAATATAACAAACTAACCACTGCTTTATCCGCTACTCACAATCCCATAAATTCTCTCAATATCCAAAAAATAGCCCCTTTTAGTAACCACCAATTATGCTTTAAAACGCGAGGCAATCGAAATAACTAACACCAACTCTGTAAATGACCAGGTGCATAGCTAATTTCTGCAATATGGCAACACGCTATGGACAAGCGAAGTGAAATGAAGAGAGCAAAGAAAATGAAGAAACAGCAACGGTGAAGAAAAAGTCATTAAGTGCAATGAGGATGGACACATTGTGTCCGAAATATATTTGTGCAACTAAAAAGATACTTATGTAAGGTATTAAAGTTTTAGTAATTATGGCTTAAAATCCTTTTAAGATGATTTAATATATATTAAATTTTGTTTGATTTTACACAATAGAACCAGAGATGTTGTCTTCTCTGAAATTGTAGACATCAATATATAGCACTATCACCTGTGGAGAGATTTGCATCAAAAGTTTTTACACAGTAATTTATGTCTAGGCCTATCTACATATAAATTTATATGCAATTTTGAGCAGTAGCTCTTGAGACATAGCCTTTCCTTAAATTGTGAAAATCGCTATGTAACTGCGTCACCTGTTGAGCAGTTGTCACCAAAAGTTTGTAGGCACTAACTTATGTCAAAGTGCATTTACATATTAAATTCATATGCAAATTCGTACAATAGTTTCTGAGATATAGCCTTCCTTAAAATTGCGGTATAGCAGTGCCACTTGTTGAGCAATTGACACCAAAAGTTGATAAGCACTAATTTAGATTAAGGTGTATCTGCATAAAAATTTATATGCAATTCTGTACAGTAATTCCTGAAATACAGTCACCACAAAATTTTATCGCACACACGCAGACTGACATTTTCTAAAAATGGTCAAATTGTGTTCTGCACCTCTCAAAACTTTTAAATCCATGGAAAACTGGAAGTCGGACATTTTTATGAATCCAATACTTTCTTCTATTGAATATAGATGAAAGTAATAAAAATGAAAATAATAATACAATATGCAATAGAGCCGCACATATCCGAGGTAATGTAGACTGAGGGTACCTTGAATAATCAAAAACTTGAATAACATGGATTCTGTCGTAAATTGAGGGGAAAACATACCATAAAGTTTAAAATGAGTAAAAAAAGTGAATGACGTAAAAAAATATATCTTGGGCAAGGGGCTTGAGCTGAATCTCACCCAATGTTATGTGGGGGAGAGGAAGGATCTCGGCAAATATCACGTGATTTTTTTCCCACAAAAAACAGTGTAAAATTATGAGAAAATTGAGTTAAATTCAAGTAAAGCATGTTTCTTGACAAATTGCATATGGCAAAATCTGACACGATAATATTTATCGTGGCTATCCGAACACCGCAAAGCAGCACAGTAGCCTTGATGTGATGATTTAGAAAAGAGATGCTGCAGTATATGCGGTATCTACTTTGCATACATCACAAGAGCTGCAGAGCATCGGCGTGCAGTTCACAATGCACTAGCTGCACAATGCGACCCTCACGGATTTACACAAGCACAAGACGAGCTACAGAGCTTCTGTGCGCATGCAACAACAGTTTAGAGTGGCTAAATCAGAGCGAAGTTGAAGGAGCAGATGATTCTACTGAAAATCACATGGATATGTTAGTTCCAATAGTCACTCTTGAGACTGTGCACGAGTCCCCATGGACTGAATTAGAATAAATATTCTTTTATTAATTTTATTGTTCAATTTTATTACTGTGATTCTAGAGTGTTTTTTTAAATAAATCCAATGCATTTACAGTAAAAGTACGAATTTTGAAAAATCTCATGTGACAATAGGGGAGGGGGAGGGGGGTCAAAAAATCGTCAAAACCACCTCACGTAATTAATGGACGCCCCCTTAAAATAAGAAAAAATTTCCCGTGAAGAAAAGGTTGAAGATGATTTTTAAAAATTCGTTTCCTTTTAGATAAGATTGGCTGCTACAATGCCATAGACACATACAGTTAGACAAAGGCTTTACACTTGTAATGTCCTTTTTTTTATTATTTAGGAATTAAAACATAAAAATTAATATCTTGCTTTAGCATGAACAGAAGTTATGAAAGATACCAGGGTACATATAAATTATTTATACCTCATTAAAATCCTTAATAGTTCCGAGTTTAATATATTTCGGCCTCCAGTCGGGGCCATCATCAGAAATACTCGTAATGACTTGCAGATGCTGTCTGCAAGTCATTACCGAGCAAGCATCTGCAAGTCATTACTGAGTATTTCTGATGATGGCCCCGACTGGAGGCCAAAAATATTAAACTCGGAACTATTAAGGATTTTAATGAGGTATAAATAATTTATATGATATATAATCCTTTTTAAAAATATTTTTAATGTACCAGGGTACATTTTGTTATTTCAGAATCCAAATGATGCTTTAAAAAAATTAGAGGAGGCCAATCATCGGGCTTTTGCCAAAAAATTGCTTCATTTCTTTAAACCTAGCAGTCAAGAATTTTCTGAAATGGAGCTTGACAAGGATAATGGTCGCCAAATCTGTAACACTGGGTGTCATCTACTTGAATTTTTTTTACAACTAGATGAGGTAAATATTTATTTTTCTATTTTTAGTTAACTTGTTCATATTTACTTTTTCAGTACCTGATGAAATATTTAATCATGGATGCCAACAATGAACATGTTCATGATTTGATTCAATCTCTCTCTCTGTTTCTCTGTCATACTATAAATAATTGAACAACAAGAGATTTGGTGTAAAATACAATGAAAATGAAAAAGCTGGGAAGAAAAGACAATATTTTGGCAATTAAAATATGATTAAAAGACATCAGAATTTGTACTAAAATGGAATTTAAAAATAAACTTTAAAACACAGTGAATTTGAAGAAACTAATTTGAGAAAACTCGGGCATTTCAAAATTTGTTGCAAAAACTGAAAATTCGGAAAATAGGAAAAATATTTAATTTTTTTTTTAAATAATAAAGTTATAATTTCAGTTTTTAGTTTTAAATTGTTCTAGCTTTACAGGTTAATGCTTTTTTTTTTTTTTTTTTTTTACATATAAACTTCCTAGATTCTAATAATGTGTGATAGTGTGTCATCTGTTTTATTTTTAATAAAAGGCACAGAGAAAACTCAAAGATTTTTTTTTTTTCCCCAGATTTGTATAGCAATCCTCTTCATGCATTTTCCCAAATTTTTTAGTGTTGGGGAAAAATGTAATCTTAACTCTTGGAGTACTGAATTATTTGAAGATTTTTATGCCCATGGGACGGATTTAATTCGTCGCTATATGACACTTTCACGACCGCATGATTTTGAATTTTTGACAGTAATGTCCGCCTGTGGGCGTTATTCTCCCATGTTACAATATTTCAGAACAAAATTTTCTGTATTCACATTTATATTACCAATGGATATACATTATAATTTTATTCTTTCTAATAAAAGTATTTGTATCCATAGTATATTTCATTGTAAAATTGTGAATATTGATTATATATTTAAGAAAAAAATAGCATACAAATTGCAAAAGAAACACCCGCTGGCGGTGTTACAGTTTTTCAAATGATGTGAATCTACGTCAGCAGTCGCAAAAGTGTTAATATGTGAAAGTAATACATTTTATTTGGAATATACTTCTATTGATGATATAAGTATGGTTGTAAGATATCATAAAAAATGCCAGGAAAGTGTTTGTGATCAACGCCCACTGGCGGGGGTGCTGCAAACATCAATGCTTACTTCTTAAATTCAGATGATGAGTCAGACTCGTCCACCGTAACTTCGCCCAAGTAAGCAGATGACGAGTCTCACTCGTCAAATATACCCAAAGGGTTAATGGAAAACTTATGTCAAATACATGTCACAATTAGAAACAACACAGTATGTTAAAAAATCTTTATTGAGGAAAGAACAAAAAACTAATTCCTGCCAAATTTATAAGGAAATTAAATGAAAGAAATATGGCCTGTTAACCTAATTATTTCAATGAATAAATAATACTTATTTAAAAATATATATAATTTTTCGTGTTCTTTTACATCCATATTCTTTTGAACATTCAACATTCATACGCATTTTCAAGAGCCAATCGTATGCAAATTTCAAAGACCCCTGTATTTGATTGTATATGCATAACATTCAACCAAATAATTTTTGTCATAAACAACCTACTAAAAATTTTGTTTTCAATACCTAAATTTTACTTTGATTTACAGTACTTTAAAAGTATTTAATTTGTATTTGAAGCAAATTAAAATGCTATGAGTTTTTATATTCAAAATTGGCATATCTGTCTATAGCTTTATTAATTACTAGCAGGCTTTGCCCGCTTTGCTGGTCATTATATTGAAATGAAGTCTCAAAATACCATATGATTAATGATAATAATAATAATAAAATCATTGAAATCAGTCAAAATCTAAGTTAAAGTTCTCGATACCTTCGATAGCAGTTTTCCCACTCGCCACACTTCACAAAATCCCTTTATAGTGCATGTTGCATACACATACCTAGCCCACATATTAAAAAATCGGGATTCTAAGATTATTTGAAGCAAAGTTATGTTTTAAAACGTGTTTTTTAGCCCCTCCCCCCCGGCCCGCTCTTAACTGAATACATGCCCCCCTAAGCTATTTGGAGCCGAATTATGCTTATAAGGGAGGTTTTGCCTTCTGCCCCCCCCAGGGGGAGTGGAGGGATATTTTGCAAAATCCCGTCTTAATGGGCGTCAGGGTCCTAAAACCAATGTGCTCGCTAAAATTTGCGAGTCTATCTCCCATAGAATTGCCACGGCTGTGTTGAATCTGTGAGTCAGTGATTTTACTCTTTTATTCCCCACCATGCCCCCAAAGGGGTAAAGGGGGGGGGCTTTCACAAAATCCCGTAACAATGGGTTTTGAACACACGTAAATAAGCCACACACTAAAATTTGTGACCTCAGCTTCTATAGATTTCCACGGACGAATTTATTGCTAAAAGGGGGAGGGGGTAGAATTTGCCCCTTCGTAACTCCCCCCCAAAATAGAAAATCGGAAAAAATCAATTTTTGTAGGTACCTTCAAGAAAACGTTTGGCCTTTTTTTTTTTTTTTTTTTTTTAAATATCTTTGAGCTATTACTGCTAGAATTTTAGTCGAAAATCCATATATTGCTAAATTTCCCCCCCGAAAATCCTTTTTACCCCCTCTCCCCCCTGAAAAATCCAAAATTCCAAAATCGCAGAAAATGATTTTTTTGTACTTAAGTCTAGTCTCCCCATCTGCAATTTTTTCATCCTGAAGTAATTTGGAGCCAAGTTATGCTTATAAAGTTGTTTTTGCCTTCTGCACCTCCGAAAATCATTTTCACCCTCTTCCCCCCTTAAAAATCAAAAATTCCAAAATCGCAGAAAATGATTTTTTCGTATTCAATTCTAGTCTCCCCATCTGCAATTTCTTCACTGTGAAGTAATTTGGTGCCGCGTTATACTTATAAATGTGATTTTGACTTATGTGCCCCCGAAAATCTCATGTTTTACCCCCTACCCCCCTTGAAAATCCAAAATTCCAAAATCGCAGAAAATGATTTTTTTTTTACTTAAGTCTAGTCTCCCCATCTGCAATTTTTTCACCGTGAAGTAATTTGGAGCCGAGTTATGCTTATAAAGGTGTTTTTGTTTCCTGCGCCTCCGAAAATCATTTTCACCCCTTTTCCCCCTTAAAAATCCAAAATTCCAAAATCGCAGAAAATGATTTTTTTTTGTATTCAAGTCTAGTCTCTCCATCTGCAATTTCTTCCTCGTGAAGCAATTTGGAGCTGAGTTATGCTTATAAAGTTGTTTTTGCCTTCTGCACCTCCGAAAATCATTTTCACCCCCTTCCCCCCTTAAAAATCAAAAATTCCAAAATCGCAGAAAATGATTTTTTCGTATTCAATTCTAGTCTCCCCATCTGCAATTTCTTCACTGTGAAGTAATTTGTGCCGCGTTATACTTATAAATGTGATTTTGACTTATGCGCCCTCGAAAATCTCATTTTTACCCCCTACCCCCTTTGAAAATTCGAAATTCAAAAATCGTAGAAAATGATTTTTTTGTATTCAAGTCTAGTCTCCCCATCTGCAATTTCTTCACCGTGAAGCAATTTGAAGCCGAGTTATGCTTATAAAGGTGGTTTTTGCCTTCTGCCCCCCCCGGGGGGGGGGGGGGGGTATTTCGTAAAATCCCGTCTTAGTGAGCGTCCTAAAATCAACCTGCTCACCAAAAATTGTGACTCTATCTCCCATAGGATCGCCACAACCATGTTGAGTCAGTGAATCAGTGAGTTTACTCTTTTATATATATAGATTAATAAAAGTTTTAAGTTATTATTATTTAAAAGAAAAAATATATAAACTTTTAAATTAAAAAAATTAAAATAAAGACAATATATATATATATATATATATATATATATTTTAAGAGAAAAAAAAAATTGTAGGGGAAATTGTTTCAGTTTAATTCAAATGATTAATTATCTATTTAATTTTCTTTGTCATTTGTTATATTTGTTTTTGTAATCTCTTGTTTGCTTTAAAATGTAGGTTAAATCACAAGAGTTCTTAGATGATTTTTTAGCTGATCTTAATAATTGTCTTGTACAAGTAAGTTGATTTTAAATTTCTTTGAATACTTTACTTGAAAAAAAAAAAAAAAAAAAGTTTATTTTGAAGCTAGGTGTATGCAGATTTAAAAAAAAAAAAAATGATATTTTGATGCGTTAATTTCTACTGTTTTATTGTTGTAAAATGTAGTGGAAAACTGACATAAATCATGAAGTCAAATAATAACAAAGATTTTAGTTAACTAAATAAGTTTATGTCTAATAAAACATATGTAAACAAAAATAACAAAAGTATTATGAAACAAAAGTTAACTTATAACAGGATAGATAATTCTTGCTATTAATTTAATTGAAATTAAATTATATCAAATCGTAATGCAAGTTAATTAGTATTAATAAATTAGATTAAAAACACATCTAAATTAAATTTTATTTAAAACATTAAAAACATCCAAAGCTTTTCACTTTGAATTATCAAAGCATCGTCAGGGATTTAATTACACGTTTCAAAGAGCAGTTTTATATATTTTTTGCATTACATGGTGAACAGTTAAGTCCTTTAATAAATTGAACAGAAGAAAAGTCAGTTGGAATCTGGTGAAGATTGGATCCAGCAAGTCTACTTGCAGCACATCCTAATCCTACACTAGTTAAAGCTTTTACTTGCAGCACCTTTGTTTCTATAATAGTTACTCATATTACAAATCACAAATCTATGATAACATAGCCATTTTCTTTAAAAGAAATGCAAGATACTTCACAAAAATATTTAAACAAAATCATCTCCGGTCATTTTCACAATTTAGTTTCAAGTCATAATAACCGTTAATAATAAAAATCTTTCGATGGAAAAAGATTTAAAAATGTATCAGGGTGTGGGACCACATATAAAAAAATAACAGTAAAATATAACGCACGGAGGCAAGCGCCCGACCATTCTTCTCAGGACCACGGTGGAACACAAACTGAACTGATTTTTAAATTTTAAAAATCGCTCCTAAAAAAAAAACAGGTCCGCACACCTAAAATCACGGATACGCGATTTTGATTCGTTAATCGGACCGCAAAGGTAACCAATGAACACTTCGCGCACGCAAGAGAAACAAATGTTAGTAATTAGTCCCTTTATTAAATCTCATCATCCAAAAGTAAAATAAATCTTTATTAACAGTAAAATACAAAATAAACCGTATATCTTACCTTTTAGAATTAATTCCATTTATGTGAAATAATCCAACGTTTATTTTTTAAACGACGTTGTTTATTTACCTTTGGCTGTATTGCTCATTCCGGTCTTCCACTCATAACAGCCAGCAGTAAAAGAATTGGTTCTGTAATTCACTGTAGGATTTGCGATCGCTAATTTGCTGATTCAGCCGTTCTCGTAACTTGACAGCCAGCAGTAAAAGAGTTGGTTCTGTAATTCACTGTAGGATTTGCGATCGCTGATTTGCCGATTTGCCGTTCTCGTAACTTACCGAATTTTCGTGAATCAATCTGTTAACTGTTGAACGCCATATGCAAATCTGATGCAGAATCATCTAGAACTTTCGCTTTAAGTATGAATGTTAATTAGGTGAAAATGGATATAAATAGACAACTATGAAATTTGAGAAGTTGGAGGTTTTTCTTATTTTGATTTTTTTCCTTAATGTTTCGTTATTCACGTTAGGTTTAATGGGGGATTGAGTACCTGTTGGCCTAGCGTGATAGTTTAGTATAGGTTAAGTTTATTTTCTTTCATCATTTTAGTGAAGTAAAAGACTTCAACAGGTAAAAGAAGTTTATGAAGAACTTTTGATTTTTAGTTAAAAAGAACTTTATTTCTTTTACTGCTCAGATTATAATATGAACTTTTACTATCGGGTCATGAAGCCATTTAGCTATTTAAATATCATTTAAACATTTAAAATATCATTTTTGAAGTTTTTGACATTCTTGTCATGTTTTTGAATGTCTTTATCGTTTGCAATTAAGATGCAAAAGTTAAGTAATTAATGAAACTTATTTTTGTTACAAGTTAACTTATTATATTGTTATATTTTTGTTTTACATATGTTTTTATTAAACTTTAATAAACTTATTTGGTTAATTAAAAACTTTGTGATTATTTTGTCTTCATGCATTTATTTTAAGTTGAATTGAAACTCTGCTTGCTTATACACTACAAAAACATTCAGCCACGCTTCACTGCAAACATTTTTGCACTCTGCTATATAAAAATAAATCTGTTTTAGTGTGTTTGTGGGTATGAAATCCTTCATATCCAACACACATTTTTGGTTATGGGCTGAAGTGTTGCTAGTGTAATTTTTCGCAGAGTTTTTTATAAATCGCGGAGTTTAAATTTACTATTCTAGTGTAAAAGCATGAAGTATTTCAACACCCCCTCATTGACTTTAAGATAGTTTTAGTAGGGGGGGGGACATCGTTTTATTATAAAAACGTCATTTTTCTTAGAAATTTTTCTACATTAAGCAGTAAAAGCTAACTAAACTGTAAAAATTGAAAATTTTTTTTAAAAGATAATTATTTAGTTAGTTAATAATAAAAAAAAAAAAAAAAAAAAAATGGCTTCATATACAATCCCGAAATTGGAGGCAGATAATTATGACCAGTGGAGTCAGGATATAAGATATATTTTAATGGAAAGAAATGTATGGAAATTAATAGAAACTTCTGAAAGAAAACCTGAACCACCTGCTCCAGATAAATTAGATGATAAGGAGTATACGAAAGAACTGAGCTCGTACGAATTTAGAGCTAATACAGCTTTATCGCTTATTTATCTCAATATATCTGAGCAGTATCGCAAAATAATAGAAAACATCAAGGATCCAGTGGAAGTATGGACTACTTTAGAAAAGTATTACAAGCCTGACTCGAAGGCATATCACATGCAAGTTTTTAGTGAATTGTGTGAGACTCGTATAAGGACTGATGAAAGCATAAAACTTTTTGCAGCTCGGTTATCACAGATATACGAAAAGATTCGAAAGCTTGATTCGAATTTCAGCGAAGCTTATTTGAACTTTCAACTGTTAAGATTTTTACCATCAATATTTGATAGTATAGTTCAAGTGATTCTACGATGGGATGTAGAACAGTTTACCTTTAAAAATATTGTAGAAACTCTTGTAGCAGAAGAAACCAGAGTCAAATTACGTGATAAAGACAGCGTAAAGGTCAGCCATACTGAGATTAAATCTCAAGTAAAGAAAGCTTTAATATGCTTTAATTGTGCCAAACCTGGACATTATGCAAGATTCTGCCCTTTAAAGAGAAAAAGGAAATGTGACCGTCCATCAAGGAGTATAAATAGACGGACTAGAGGTTCTTCCTGCAGCTGTAGACGTTGTGAATCGCCTAATTCAGGGAATAGTGTTCCGCGTTCAAGTCGTCAGTACTCAGCAAGCCCAGCGTCTGACTCAAGACATCGTGTTGAAAGGACTGAGCACAGACAGACTAGACAGAAGCCAAGTCTATGTAAGTTTAAAATTTCATCTCATCTTATTACTTGTCCTTGTTTAAGTGAATCAAATGAGTCAACACAATTTGTTTTTGATACGGCGGCAACCCATCATTTTGTAAATAACAAAAACTTTTTTATTGAATTTGCACCTGTAAATAATGAATCATTAAGTGTAGCTATTGATGGAATTGATTTCCCCATAGAAGGAAAAGGGGTTTTAAAAGTAAAATTTGGTCAACGTATAATGTTTTTAAAAAATGTTATGTACACACCTAAACTTCGACGTAATTTAATTTCTGGACCTTGTTTAGATGTAGATGGTGCAAAATTTTATGGTTGGAGCGGCTTGGTAAAAGTTGTAGATAATGATGATAAATTACTTTTTAAGGCAACCCTCAGAGATGGTATTTATTATGTGTCGCCTAAAATTTTAAGTAATAAAAAGAAAAAGGTTTCATTTGCGGCACCAACTAAAGTTAGTAATCAAACTGAGTTATGGCATAGAAGGTTTAGCCATATAAATATACCCACTTTAGTATATACAAGTAAAAATGAACATGTGAGGGGTATGCCAATTTTTAAAAATAATGGTGATAAATGCGAGTCCTGCAAAATAAACAAGTTTAAAAGAGTTTCATTTAAACCAATTAATCGAATTAGGTCAAAGGGTGTTTTAGATCTTTTATATGCCGATGTATGGGGACCACAGCAAGAAAGAGGTAGAATGGGAGAACGATACTTCTTGTCCATTATAGATGACTACTCGCGTAAATGTGCAATTTATCCGATGATAGAGAAAACGGAAGTTTTCGAAATTGTTAAAAAACACATTACTAGAGTAGAAACTTTTCTTGACCGTAGGGTAAAAGCATTTCGGTCAGATAATGGAAAAGAATTTGTAAATAGTAGAATGCAGGCATATTTTACTGAAAAAGGTATCCAACACGAGCTTACCAATGTGTATACTCCCGAACAAAATGGTCCATGTGAACGGTTTAATCAGACTGTGGTTAGTAGTGCTCGAACAGTTTTAAATGAGTCAGGACTACCAGCTAGTTTGTGGCCCGAGGCCGTATTGTATAGTACTTATACATGGAATCGAGTTTGCCATAGTAAGTTAGGAAAGACCCCATTTGAGCTGTTTGGAGGTACAAAACCTTCTGTAAAACATCTTAAACCGTTCGGTGTAGTAGCATATATTGGGATACCAAGGCAACATCGGGGAAAACTTGATAAAAGGGCTCGGAAAGGATATATGGTTGGTTATGCCTTTAAGACCAAAGGTTACCGTATTTGGTTACCTGAAAATAATAGTATAGTTGAAACTATTAATGTTGCTTTTGATGAAGAGGTATATTATAAAGACGCAGTTAATGGAGCAGTGCTGGAGCCCAGTAGTAGTCTTAGATCTGATGATGTATCGGATTCCACAAGTTTGAACAAATTTAGAGGCAGGGAAATCGTTGAGAATGTCTTTGAACCCTCCGAAACCTCTTCTGAATCCTCAGACAGTCGTGATGAAATGTCTCAGTCGTCATCTGATGAGAGTGACGGTGATAGCAGTTCAGGTCTTAGACATGTAACATGGGTTAGAAAACCAGTTTTAAGAAGAGATGGCTCACGAACTGATATATACTATTATGAGGAAGGTAAAACCGAAAAGTTAAGGTCTTTAAAAGATGTAAGAAATTATTGTAATAAACACCAAATATACTTTGACCCTAAGTTATTTAGTTTTAAAGGTTCCAATACATACAGAGGTTTGGTAACAGGGGGGAAAAAGGTTACTAAAGATAGTAATAGTGATGATGATATAAGGGTTGTATCTTCTAGCCTAGGTGAATCTAGTTGACTAGATAAAGTAACCATCCCTAAGACATATAAACAAGCAGTAAAATCAGATCAAAGAGATGAATGGCGTAAAGCTATGCAAAAAGAAATAGATATAATGTATGAGTGGGGAGTATGGCGTTTAGTAGATTTGCCATCAAATATAACACCTATTGGATGTCGCTGGGTGTACACCATTAAACGTAATGAAATGGGAAAAATCGTACGTTTCAAAGCACGTTTAGTAGCTCAAGGCTTTAAACAGGTCAAGGGTGAGTCATATGATATGACATTTAGCCCAGTTGTAAACTTTAGTGTCTTACGGTTTTTCTTTTCTATCTTAGTATCATTTAATGGTTGGTCACATACACAGTGCGACATTACTGGTGCTTATCTATATGCCCCTCTAGATGAAAATGTTTATATGTCGCAACCATTAGGTTTCATAACTGCAGGACAAGAAAATAAATTTTGTAAATTAGAAAAGGCTCTGTATGGTCTACATCAATTGGGAAGGCAATGGTTTTTCGAAATGCATCAGGTTTTACTCAATATAGGTTTTAAGAAATTTGAATGGTGCAATTGTGCCTATACATATAGAACTGATATAGTTTTAGCTTTATATGTAGATGATTTTGTAATCTTTGGCAGAAATCAGAAAGTAATAGATAATGTATTAGACCTGCTTAAAGATAAGTTTGATATTAAAATTATGGGTAGAACTAAAAAGTTATTAGGTGTAGAATTTGAGGAGGTAGAGATTGAAGAATCTCAGGGTGAGATTTTCATACATCAACAAACGTACATTGAAGAAGTGTATGAAAGGTTTAGTAAATTTAAATTGCCAATTACCTCCCTACCCATAAGTAAAGGTTCTGTATATTCTAAAAGTACATGTCTTAAAACTGATGCTGAAATTTCTGAAATGTCTCGTTTGCCATACAGAAGCATATTAGGTTGTTTATCGTTCATATCTAATCGTACCAGACCTGACATAGCTTATGCGGTGAATGTATTAAGCCAATTTCAATCTAATCCTGGTATGACCCACTGGGATGGTCTGTTAAAGTTACTAGGATATGTGGTCCATACTAAACACTTAAAATTAAATTTAACATGTAAAAAGATACAATTAATTACCTATTCAGATGCGGATTTTGCTGCCAATCGTGATGATCGAACCTCACTCGGTGGTCAATTAGTTTTGATAGGAAATTCTCCCATCAGTTGGCGAACGTTTAAAGAACGTAGTGTAAGCCTATCAACGATGGAAGCGGAATTTATCGCTATGACTGAAGCAGCCCGAGAATTAACTTGGTTCGATAATATTCTAAATGAATGTTATAATTGTAAAATTATCTCTGGCAGTAAAACTCAACCTATTTTATATATTGATAATATGGCCACTATTGACTTTGTAAAATCCCCAATAGAAAATCACCGTTCCAAGCATATTGATGTGAAATTATTTTTTATCAGAAATCTGGTTTGTGAAAATAAATTTAACTTGAAGTTTGTACGTAGTAAATCTAATTTGGCTGATGCCTTTACCAAGCCACTCACCAAGAATGACCTAAATAAATTTATAAGTAATATTTTTGTGAACTAAGTAGTTTTGCATATAATTTATTTGTATATTGTATAATTGATTAATTGAAGTATATTGTTTTATAAAAGAATTGAAATTTGATATAATTAATGTATTGTTTAATATGGACTCTCTTTTGTTTGAAAATGCACACTTGTATATAACTACTTTGATATGCAATTTATTGTTGAAAAAAAAGGGGGTTACTTGTCATTAAGTTAAGCATTTAATTTTCCTGTCAGAGTATGATTAACAGCCACTACTGAGTCATTCTCAGTTAATCAGAGCAGCCCAATCTTTATTAACAGTAAAATACAAAATAAACCGCATATCTTACCTTTTAGAATTAATTCCATTTATGTGAAATAATCCAACGTTTATTTTTTAAACGACGTTGTTTATTTACCTTTGGCTGTATTGCTCATTCCGGTCTTCCACTCATAACAGCCAGCAGTAAAAGAATTGGTTCTGTAATTCACTGTAGGATTTGCGATCGCTAATTTGCTGATTCAGCCGTTCTCGTAACTTGACAGCCAGCAGTAAAAGAGTTGGTTCTGTAATTCACTGTAGGATTTGCGATCGCTGATTTGCCGATTTGCCGTTCTCGTAACTTACCGAATTTTCGTGAATCAATCTGTTAACTGTTGAACGCCATATGCAAATCTGATGCAGAATCATCTAGAACTTTCGCTTTAAGTATGAATGTGAATTAGGTGAAAATGGATATAAATAGACAACTATGAAATTTGAGAAGTTGGAGGTTTTTCTTATTTTGATTTTTTTCCTTAATGTTTCGTTATTCACGTTAGGTTTAATGGGGAATTGAGTACCTGTTGGCCTAGCGTGATAGTTTAGTATAGGTTAAGTTTATTTTCTTTCATCATTTTAGTGAAGTAAAAGACTTCAACAGGTAAAAGAAGTTTATGAAGAACTTTTGATTTTTAGTTAAAAAGAACTTTATTTCTTTTACTGCTCAGATTATAATATGAACTTTTACTATCGGGTCATGAAGCCATTTAGCTATTTAAATATCATTTAAACATTTAAAATATCATTTTTGAAGTTTTTGACATTCTTGTCATATTTTTGAATGTCTTTATCGTTTGCAATTAAGATGCAAAAGTTAAGTAATTAATGAAACTTATTTTTGTTACAAGTTAACTTATTATATTGTTATATTTTTGTTTTACATATGTTTTTATTAAACTTTAATAAACTTATTTGGTTAATTAAAAACTTTGTGATTATTTTGTCTTCATGCATTTATTTTAAGTTGAATTGAAACTCTGCTTGCTTATACACTACAAAAACATTCAGCCACGCTTCACTGCAAACATTTTTGCACTCTGCTATATAAAAATAAATCTGTTTTAGTGTGTTTGTGGGTATGAAATCCTTCATATCCAACAACAATCGCGGATTTTCCCGTTGACAAGTGTCGCGGGAAGCAAACTTTACAGGGTGCGTTGAGCCAGGAACGAAAGGCTGCGATGAGATGCCTGCAAAACGATGTATTTTGGCATAGGAATTAAACAAGAGGTGATGTATTTACATCACAATTTTGAAACATTTAAATTGATTATGTACAAATACACATTAATAAAAAATTGCTTTTTATATCTGAAAACAATAAAGCTAATTTTTAATTTGCAACTCTCAAAGAACTAATAGTGAACAAAAGTGAACAAAATAGTATTTTTCCCGGGACAGTTTTAACCAGATTTTTTCCATTGTGGAAAAAAACCAAAACCCTGTTAAGTAGTGAATATCAATTAACATTTAATTATTGATATTCTTGAAAGTAAATATGTGCCATTTTTAGAATGAAAAATTTTGAGAACCTCCCATGATTTTTTAATTGCTATGCTCCTGTTTACCGTTACCCTGTAACAATCTGTAATGATAATTTGTATGAAGCAATGTATTTTCCCATTCCTGATTTGTTTAATAACAAATCATAAGAGATGTGATTGTTTTTCTCTGTTATGATTTTAATTAAAAGTAGATCACATTTTATTTAGCATTGAATAAGCTATTTTTTCAATTTTAGATAACCAAAGACAGTGAGCGATTGAATTCTACTTTGAGTCCTATTAAGATGATGAACACCTTTAGTCAGATGTACTTTTTGTTCATTGGAAGGTTGTCTAGTTCCCATAAAGGTTGTAAATTTCTAAATCGGTGCAATACTTTTCAAAAGTAAGTAAATCTGAGTTTTTAGTGATTGTTTGGGTATAACCGGGGCCGATGGGGAAGTCTTCATTCTCTACCGGGCCTAATACTAGCAATTATATACTACTTCTTATTAGTATACAATCTGTGACGTCACGAAAGGGATCCATCAATTTCGCTCTCGCAATGAAGTGTTATCGGTGCTGTATGTTTCTTTCTTATATTTTTTTAGAATATATTTTAAAAATAATGGATTAAAAAAAAAAAAAAAACGTGGATTATTGACCCTTTTAAAACAAAAACTGAATTTTTGTTATCTTTACGTAAAATAAATTTAGTTGATTGTGTTCGCATTATATTTACATTAATCCATATTGCACTGTCATTTAAATTTTTATTTTCATTATTTTTTATTTTTTTTATACATTAGTATATAATACAGAAAAGATTAAAAAAGGTAAAAAAAAAAAAAAAATATGTATGTAAAATAAAATAAAATAAAATCATATTTTTAAGAAAATTTTATAAAAAACAAGTTATTAGTAATTAAAATTCTAATTAGAATGAAACACATTTAAAATGGAATTTATATTATGTAGAGAAAGTCTAAAATTGGGAACAATTGATATGTATATTCTTTTTAAATATTTTATCCTGGAATTTTATATATAATTTTAATTATTTCAAGCCTCTGAAGTTTCAGTAATTTTTAAATTACTGAAAAAGAGTGTCTGAGTTTTAATTCAGAAGACGAAATTTGAATTTATGTTATGTATTTATTTTACCAAGGTAGTTTCAAAAATTACTTATTACAAATTCCGAAAATATTTTTTAGCTTTTATATGGTTTGAGTTGTTTCATTTTAAATTATCCATTAATTTTAAAATTAAAATAATTGTGTTTCATGATTTTTTTTTTTTTTTTTTTCATAACTAAAAATAATCTCTCTCTCTCTCTATATATATATATATTTTGTACTGTATTTTAAAAGTTAAATTTCAAACAAAATTATTTAAATTACGATTAAATTTGTGATTAATTATAAAGTTTTTATTATTCTATTTCTTTTTATAATTCTAATACGCAATAATTGCATTTAAAACGTTAAATGTGTATAAGTATATGAAGTCATAATATTTTTTTATCAACTTAAGAAAAAAAAAAAAAAAGATAGACTGTTTGTAAAGAGCACTATTAAATGGTACATTTTTAAATTGTCAATGTATTTTACCACCGTGAAGACATTGTAAAGTGTTTATATTTTTATTTATTTACTTTTTGTTGTAAAGAAAAATTCCCACAAGTTTCACTCTTTTTTTTTTTTTCAAATAATGAAAAGCGCAGATAAAAAATTGCTTTTGTGCAGCTTTGTATATTATATAAAAATATCAGGACTAGAGTTACAGGGAAATCATGTATTTAACTATGGAATAAGAAGTAGCCCTTTACCAGTATGTAATAAGCATTCATTTCAATAATAATATTAAGTAAAAATTATAGATCATTTACTCACTAAGAAAATATCTATATTGAAACTGTATTTATATGTAGTGTGTATCCACATACAAAATAATAATAAATTATTTATAAATTTAGAAAATATTTAGGTGATGAGTAGTGATACTGAATAAAGTCACATAAGCTTCAGTCTAGTTTCTTTTCTTTTCTTTTTTTAAGAATAGCAAAAAGTACTTTGAAAAATGTACTAAATAGTTTGAAATATTTCCTGGAAAGATGTTTACAGCTACGAACGACGTCTCATTTGAACTTAGCACTGAAGATGGATGTGGATACATCCAAAATTAATTTGCTAAGTCCTATAAAGGATATTTGTAAGGTAATTTAATATGTAAAACATTAAGTATAATCCTTTTTTTAAAACGGTTTAATTGGTACTTTTAAGCTTTTAATTAAGAATATTTGAGATATAACAGGCGCGATAGAGCGCTAGAGAGAGAACTGGATGGATCCCTTTTATAACGTCACCAGTGATTCGACTGTCCTTGTATCAGGCCCGGTGAGAACGAAGACTTCCCCGTCGGCCCCGGTATCTAAAATAGCTTGTATAATTTTAATTTTAACTATTTATCTATTCTTATTTTTTTAATAGTTTTAAAAATATTATTTTTTGTTATAGTTTATTTCATCTTGTAAGTACTACAACTCAGGATATATATATAAAACTTGTCATCTCTGCATTAGATTACACAAAGGAAGGATTTTCTCGGACAATTCTTACAAAAGTTTTAACTGGAACCGAAGAGGTAATTTATGTGTTACATTTTAGTTATTACTTATTGTAAATCTTTCTCTCTTTCTTTCTTTTATTTTTTTTATTATTGAAATATGAATTAATGATTGGATTGAATGGATGAGCAGCTTTTCTTGAACCCAGCACTTGTGACCAAAGTTCTGTTGCGTTTTCTCAACAAGGCTAGTTTAAAAAGGCCTGTGGGCATCAAAATTTCTAATAGGCATCATGTCAAAATATCCCGAAGTTCTCACGCTCAATTTACTCAATAAATTTTGTTACTATAATAATCTAGTTTTGTTAAATAAAAAAACTCGTAATAGTACAAGAATAAATAACTACAATGTTTAAATAAATTGTTTATAATTCTTTAAATATCTATTTCTCATGAATATGTAGCTTATATGTGAAGATCTTTTTTAACCTTTGACCAAAAACGAGGGATGCTATAAGTTTGAAGCCTTTGTCCTGTCTGTGTGTAGCATTGTACATTCCTGCTCAAAAGTTTAGCAAGATTTACGTATGATTACAGGGTTCGCACAAGAAAAAACTATTGAGTGAGATTCTTCTACTCTAACAAAAAAAAAAACTTAAGTGGCATCTTTCAAATTTAAGTGATAATTTACATAATTTACATTTTGCCAATTTCTTTTTGAAGAATTACAATATCAAATTAAACAAAAAAAAAAAAAAAAAATCAACAAAATGCTAAAAATAGAAATTTATTTATTTGTTTCTTTGTGGCTAAAGACAGATACTGCCTCAATATTCATCCGAAATGCAGAAGGAATGGCTCAAGTTATTCCTCAATCTGTTTCAAAATTTATTTTCAATTTGATTTTGAATACTCAAAGAATATTTGACAGAAGTGCAATTAAATTATTTAATATATAATTATTGCAATTTTTAGCTTTCACACTTCATAGTTTGTTGATAAAATAAACACTTCATATAGCCTCTAAATTAGGGGTGCACAACCTTTCTGACGGAGGGCCACTATCGCTGTTGAGTGGGGCATGAACACAAACAAGTAAAAAGTACTTGTTTGTGTTCATGTAAAAAGTGTACTTTTGACAAACAAGTAAAAAGTACACTTTGCAGAAAAAAAAAAAAAAAAAAAAAAAAAGTTATATAGGGGGTCTCAAAAGCACAGAGCACAAATGTAAAAACAGATAGAGGGTACCAAAACAAGCAGTTTTAGTGCAGGTATGTGGGTACGAAAATATCACTTTGAGGTATTGCATGTTGCTGGTGAGATCTGTAAGTGGAAAGGCTTCAAATGGTTGTAACTGTAATTTTCCACATAAATTTTGAACAAAATGCATTATGCCACCTTCCTGTTCTGGTGTAACATAAAGAACTTGATCTGCAATAATATCAAAGTTTGATGAGGATTTGGTTGCTAAGGTATTATGATAGCCAACCAAGGGGAGGGGCTATGGGAGCTCAGTTACTTACAGAAGGAATTAAATAAACTTGCATTTTTGACCTTTTAAACAAATTAGGAAATCAGTCTCAGCCTTCTACAATACTCCCTGTTGATAATGTCTGTGGTTACGCCCCTGTTAGCAATCAGCTAAACTATAATGATAATAACCAGTAGAAATTGGATTTACTACTGGAAATCTGCATGATATGTCTTATATTTTTGCGAATGTAACCCCAGTATATTCACCACCACTGAAAATCTTGGTGGTCGTTTTGAAGCTGAAAATGTTTTATTCTCATCCACTAAAAACATTTGAAGGTTTTATCAGCTATGCCTGCGGTAAAATAACTCCATATACATTCTTTTAGCCGCTGTTCCATTTTTGTTTACATCCCCATAAATGAACACCATCATTATTGTGGTCTATGTTTTTATAAGTTCTGCAAAATAATAAGTGTCAATCTGTCCACGAAAAAAAAAAAAAAAAAAAATGCAAATGCCAGGTTTGTGAATGCAACAAATAAAATATTTTTTCTTTCTCTCTCTTCATTTTTTCTTCCCTGCTGATGATTAATGCAGTCTAAAATGTCAGTCCTTCCATGGGCCGCAGGTTGTGCACCTCTACTCTAAATAAATATTTACTATTAAGAAGTATTTTGAAATAATTACATAATATTTCCACTTTTTTTTTTTATTTTTAAATCAAGAAATTCTAGAGAAGTTAAAAGATAACTACAGGCTTCAAAGCAATTAATATGTTAACAGGCCTTACAGCATTCCTAAAATTTTACTCCCCTTTTATTTTATTGACACCATTATCAATACTAAAGAAATTTCTTGAATGTTTTAATGCTAAAACATGTCTAAACATTATGTGAAACAATTTTATTTTAGCATAGTGGTAATAATGTAATAAAATAAGTGTAAAATTTTAGCAATGCTGTGAGGCCTGTATTACCCAGCTGAACTAAAAGATTGATGAAATACTGAAAGAGCAATGTGAAAAAATTGGGTGAAAATCCCCCTTATGACATATTTTTGAGTGGGATTTTTTAAAATATTGCGAGATTATCACAATCCCACTGCAAACCCTGAATCTGTTTTTTTTTTTTTTTAATTTAAAAATTTAACTCTTGATGAAATGTTTTCAAACTCTGCGTGTTTAAAGAACAGGGTTTTCCTCATGTTTTTCAATGAAGATGAGGTTACGACGGGGACCAGCAACAAATTGAACAAAATCAATAATGTTTGTGATCATCCTGTATCATTTAGTGCACGAAATAATCTGTAACTGTAAAATATGTTAATATAGTATCAGTTCAGTTTGAGGATGCACTTGTGTAACGATAGCATGTTAAATAAAGAAAAAATAATAATTTATTTTTAAAAAAATATTAGCATTTTTAAAAATTTATAATACACAGAATTTTAAACAAAAATTATTCTCACTTTTAGATAAATTGAAAAAGCTCTTTTGAAACACTATATTGCAGTCGGAATACAAATAGCTTAAATATCTTATAAAATATAGGCATTTTTATGAAAATTATTTAAACTTTGCATATGTAAAGGATTTAAAAAAAACTTATTTTAAATAATTTGATATCCAGATGTCTTGTTCACTTCATATCACAAGCATTGTCAAATATCATTAACCCTTTAAGCGTGTAGCGTTTGCTCCCGCGCGTGCACTGCAGTGGGGAGTGTTTCTCGCGATAGTAGGAAGGAGTAAGCGGGCGCGCTGCATTGGAGATATATTCTCTGGTATGCTACAATAAATAAAATCTAAAAAAAGAAAGTAATAACTAAGTAAAGACATAAATATATAATTAAACATACATACATTTTCTAGTAGTTTCTTTTGGTGTAATAAATTTTAAAGCATGGAATGTTACAAAGAGCAACCTCACAGTCTGGACACCATATCCTTGTCTCTTTTCTAATCTTCTTACCGTTTTTATTAGATGCATAGCAAACAACAGATCGTCTTTTTGGTTCTCGTTTCCTAGGTGTTGCATGTATACAGGAGCTGGAGTTGCACTTGAAACTTTACACCATTCTCGCACCAAATCGAAATTATTTATTTCCTCATCTGACACATAACTATAAATACTTGTATCAGAACCAGATCCACTTTCAAAGTCAGAATGATCGAAAATGTCATCTTCTGAATTACTGGAATCGTTCGATAATAACGGTCTTTTCTCACAAAAGTGCCCAGAAACACCGCAACAGCTCGCCATTTTCACCAGAATGCGGAAATCAAACCACCAAAGTTTTCCCAAGAAATTATATTTCACTTTACGAAACTACTATTGTCATCCAGCGGCAAATTTTGAAAACATAAAGTGTTTTCCTATAAGAATATGACGAGATATTTCCGTCAAATACGTGGAAATGCTGACTTTAAAATTAGATGACGAGTAGGACTCGTCAAACCCGGGTATAGCGTAACATTCCGATGACGACGTGAGCTCGTCAAGCACGCTTAAAGGGTTAAAATTCAAAAAGTTGTACAAAAAAAAGTATGCATTTTTTAAGTTATTGTCTAAAATTTATTTTCTCTTCAGGATCATTGACAAATTAACAATTTCTTTGTAAGTCAATAGATAATTACACTGAATTATATAAATCCACTTAATGTTTTAATATAACAAGAAATGATTGGAGATACATAGTGAATATTATTGTTACAAATTTTATTCTGTGGTTTAAATCATAAAAATATTTGCTTAATTCCTTAGTTTAATAATTAGTAAACAAGTAATCTTGAAATTCCTTATTAATATTAGAAAACATAATAAAAATGAAGATTTATTTTGTCTTATTTATATTGTTAAACTTTTAGTATAAATATATACTGTAATTTAGTGTATATAAGCCGCAACTTATTAAAATGTTGTGAAAACAAACAATACTCTTAAATAAACCGCACCGGAAGGTACGCCGCGGCTTATGCAAGCATTGTTGCGATGATATGACAGATAAATAAGGAAAAATTATATTCTTCTGACATTTACGCATGTTAGTAAAAATAATAAATTATTAATTATAAATGAAAATAATAAATAATGTAAAAATAATTCGATATAAAGAAAATAAAATCAAACTATACCAGTACGCAGATGTAATGCAACAAATATGTGAAACACGGGAACAAGATGGTGGAATCCGGACATATATACAAAGTCATAAAAATAATTAATTATAAATAAAAGTAATAAATTATTTTTAAAGGCACAGTATAAAAAAAAAATTAAAACAAAGCCAGTATACAAATACGATGCAAAAAATCAAAAACAAGGGAACAAGATGGCGAACTCCAGACGTATATGAAAATTAATCAAAATAAGAGATTATTAGTTAATAAATAAGAGATTATAAGCTTGAAAATAAGAGATTATTATAAGCATGAATCAATGCTCGAGAAACTCGAATACTAAACTTCCGTTTTCGGGGGAGATTGACTGTTTCAAGAAGTATGGACGGCAGAATTTGACGTTCTCATTAGATAGCCCGCACTGGTAGATAAGCCGCAGTACCCCCCCCCCCCACCCCCACCCCTATTACATTGGAATCGCCTCCACCTTACATTGGAATCGCTCTAGACCTCGCATCGAGTACTCGCTGACTACGGCAGCTCTTTCTCAGCCCGCACTGTATCGGGAGCAGGTTCCCACTGCCTGCAGAAATCTCTTTCCTATGTATTTCAATATGGGTATTTATTGACGATAGGTGGGTCTGCCATTATTTAAGAACTACGATTTTAAAGATAACTGTATCTCAGCGTCTATTAAATATTTTAGTTTTTGAACCAAGTATTTTATTGCTCATGCTATTTACGTATTACAATTTGATTCCGACCAATGTAATGAAATAAAATAAAAAAGTAGATTTTCTTTCAGAAGGAATTAAATACATAAAAAACAAATAAATTCCAATCAGTTTAATCCTTTCTACTATATACTACCATTATTTCCTGACAAATACTATAAATTAGAAAAAAAAAAAAAAAAAAAAAAAAAAAAAACTTTTAAAGAAATTAAATTAACAAATGAAAAATAATTTTTGTTATACTACAAAAATTATACATAAACATAACTGTTATAAATACGTTTTTAAATTTTAAATTTAATATATTTAATTTTTTCTACTGCATTACCATTTTATTTCCATTAAATATAATAAATTAAAAAGAGAAAAAAGATTCACCCTCAAATAAATGTATTAAATAAAAAATAAATTGCATAATATAGCCGTTGCTAAGATACACAGACGATTACAATCGAATAATAAATTCATGAAAAATGAAACATAAAAGCCAATGTTTAAAATTGAAAAAACATTAATTTAAAAAATTCAAATTTGAAATTCAAAAAAATCTCGATGAGGTGCACACCTGCAGGGTCCCAGGTACCTATATGTCAAATTTGGAAGCTCTGCGATCAGTAGTGTGTAGTATTGTTCATGTTTAGATAAATGTATTTATTTTCCTTTTGGAAAAAAAATAAAATAAACTCGTATTTTTTTATTTTTTTTTTTTTTTTGGCAACAATTAAATTATGGATTAAATTTAAATGGCTAATTTTTCGCTATTATTAGCTTATTTATTTTCATATTTTTATTAATTAAAAGAAAACTAAACAGAAATTCGAAATTCTGACTTCAATGTGCACAATGATCCTTCGGGAGGCACCTTTGTGTTAAATCTCGTGACTGTCCGAGCTACCGTTTTCGAGAACAGTGAAATATATATACAAATATTTCTCACTTAATAGTATAAGATATATAAATCAGTTTGTTGCTACATAAATAAACTTAAGTGATTAAAAGGAACAAAATTTAAAGTAACTCAATTTGAATATGCTTAAATGTAATAAACTTAAATATAGCTAGTTTTAATTTGGATAAACAACAGAGACAGAAAAAAAAAAATTATTAAATGATTACAGTGATGCCACTAGTCTTTTCCAAATCCTGGGTCCCTGGGACACATAAGTGGTAATAATCTGGGTCCTTAAAAAAAAAAGAAAAAAAAAGAAGGTCCCCATATAAATGAATTTATGTACTAAAGATATAAATTAAAATTTTATCTTATTATAGATGCAGTGATGCTGCTAGTCTTTCAAAATCCTGGGTCCCTGGGACTGATGAGTTTAAAAAATCTGGGTCCTTCTTTCAAAAAATAGGTCCTCTCATAAATTAATTAATATATTATGGATATAAATTAAAATTATATCTTATTGTAGATGAAAAACAGTTATTTAGGAATTTTTAACCCTTTCGCTACCAACATTTTAAAAATAAAATAAAAGTTATGAAAATTTCACACATTGTTAATAATACTCCCAATAAGCTAAAAAAACACCTGAAAATAATTTTTTAACGATATTTTGTTTTTGTTAGAGAGTGCCCTTGATCAAGGACATTACTCAATGGGTGTGTGGTAGATTACAATGAAAATGCACTAAAAGTGAAAAAACAAATTTATTATACGGATACAAAGCTTTTAAATATTGCAAAAAACAATTGCATTTCATGTGTTTATATGGAAATCTTTAAAACAGTTACTTTGTTTACTGAGGCTTAAGTGTACTTGGTATTTTTCACACTAGAAATGTGATTTTCCTTTGCATTGATTATTTTTGCAGTGTCCTGCTTCCTTGCAGCCATTATGAATGGATAAATGATCAACTATATCGAGTTGTATTGCTTTATAAGGTCTTACTTCTGTTTTGTTTTGTTTTTACGCGAAATATCATGTTGAGAAGTATTTGACATGTTTTCTTCCTTACTTGGTCGACCTTGTTTTCTTGATGGTGTTGCCTTTCCAGCTTTCACTAGATAGTGCGCTATGTTTATCCTAAAATGTAACAAATCCATTATTTGTGCCTTTTGAATATTGCACTGGTCAGCATCTCTTTTATATTCTAACCAACTATTACATATAGCCAGGTCTATTGCATGAAATATATATCGTTGTGTCCAATTCATTGAAAATTCTGTACAAGCCAATTAAAAAATTCATCTTATTGACACCTCCCATTGATGCATTATATTTCTTCACTATTTCTGGTCATATCACATCGATGTACTGTTTAGAATTTTTGTCCCATCGTTTAGCAACATCAGTATTTCCTTTTCCCATAAAGTTATTTGTTATATAGACACTCTTGTTATACCATCTTAAAAGTTTTACATCTTTGTCAATACTGTAAAGCTCTTCTATAAGCCCCCCTTCCATTTCTTTTTGCTTCTTTTTCCGGAATGAAAGGTGGATTTCCAAATCCAGGGCTCAAAGTGTTCCTATTTTTCCTATATATTTCAAAAGATCATAAATAACATCCTATATTTTCCTATCCTTTACATTTTTCGTATATTTTACAAAAATTTTCCTGTATTTCCTATATTCTACTATTTCATTTTAATTTCTTCTTATTTGTTTTCTACTTTTCCTGCTGGGCATCCTGTTTAAATTCTCGTATCTTTCCAAAATACCACTCATAGCAAAAAAATTGCTTTTTGTTCTCGACATTCACTCTGCTAATGTAATGGGAAATATAATTTGTCATATCTAAATAATATTGCACACATTATAATTTTGAGAAAATAACGAATAACGAGATAAAAACTTTAATCACAAATTAATTTTATTTCCAGTGTTTAGTTTAAATAAATATCAAGTTTTTATAGTATTTAATTTTTTTATCATAATGTTCAAATATTGTTGATTCTTTATTTTTTTATGTGTTATTTGTCAGTTAATGTGAGTATTTATAAATACAAAATATTCCCATAAAAACATTGTATGTAGACATTCATTACCAATATGTCATTCAATATATATTTTTCATAATAAGAATCAGCTTAATTTCGCAGACAATTCCAGTATGATGGACTCAAGACTTTGACTTCCTAGCTACAATAATTTATTGATAAATAAAACCTTATCTATGGTATGGAAGGCATAAAAGAATTTTTTCAAAGGGTAGTTTAACAAAAAATATGATGAAAAATAAAGTAAATTTTTACCCGTGGCTTCAGACGAAAGAAATTATAAAAATAATTTTAAAATAATATATCCTAATGTAAACATTGTTACTTGGAGCTTAACAAATATTCGAAACAAGAAAATTTTTTCATACAATCATTAAAAGAATTAATAATTCCATTACCAATTTATATTTTCACATATTCTTTTACTTTTTATTTTTATTTATTTTTCTAAAAAAAAATAACCAATTATATGTTGAATACATATCAACCAATTATATGTTGAATACGTTGGTTAATATTAAATTTTAGGCTTATGATTTTCTTTTTCCTTTTTGATATTTTAAACATTGTGATGTAAAAAAGGTGTCTTTATTTAAAAAAAAAATATTATGTGAACTTATGTTAAATGATATAAACTGATAGGAGAACCAAACAGGCAAGAGATAACAAATATGAAAATATGTTCATCTGTTAAATTAGATGAGATTAAATTAAGATGTTTATTTGAAAAGTCATTTAATCATTACAAGATTACAAAATAATATTGGAGAAAGCTTTTTTTTTTACTAAAGCTTTCAATCTTCCTTTAAAATTATGTTCCTATATTTGTATGAAAAAATTCCTATATTTTCCTATTTTATTGCTTTGACCCCTGATTTACTCTAGCTGTGCAAGCTGCTAAAATATTTTGACTTTTCAAAATTTGAAACAAAGCAAAAGATGAAAGATAGTTATCAAAATATAAATGTGTGTTTTTGACAATTATTCTTTTACCCAAATGCATAACAATTGCTGCTGCCTGACCAAATCTATTTTGTAGATATTTGTTTCTGTGGCTCCTATTTATTTCTGAGGTTTCCATGCATCATCATCATCACTTTCAATATCTGATAAATCAGACAAATCTGATCCATTAGTCATTCTTTCTAATAATTCTTCAACCCGGCCTTCGGTCCTGAAGAGATCAGTTTCATTTCTTTTCCATCAAGGAACCTAAAAGTATTTTTTATAAGAATATGAATGCATGATTTTTTACATACCAATTTATTTTTATATACTGTTGCGTACTTGGGGGTTCGTGAGTTGTCTGGGAATGAAAGGCCAAACGTACAAAAATTCAGTAATTTATTCACAGAAAATTCCAGAAAAATACAGGTCAATAAACCAATTATCAGCTTCAATTCAAGCAGTAACCACAGCTTAAACAACAGCTGTCAATAGCAAATCCACAGTACAAACTGTATAGCAATAACACATAAAGCAAGTCTCTCTCAAAGAGGCTCAAGAGCAATGCAAGCACTAGCGAAGCTGGCTGATAGCTGAACTGAACTAACTCTGACTGGCCTTGGCGAAGAAAACAGGCTTATATACTTTTCCATGGAATCCAGATTTTTCGAGAAAACTCTAGAAAGTGGTCAACCAATCAACTTACAGCTTCCATATTTGGTATATCCCATATAAGGATTTTCTCGCCAAGGTCGCCAAAAAAATCGCCAAGGTGGGAAAAAGTCGCCAAATTTGGCGCCAAATGCATTACCTGCATTACTGGGGCTTCTCGGAGTCAGTTCAGTTCAGATCTCAGCCAGCTTCGCTAGTGCTTGCACTGCTCTTAAGCCTCTTTGAGAGAGACTTGCTTCAAGTGTTATTGGTATACAGTTTGTACTGTGGATTTGCTATTGACAGCGGTTGTTTAAGCTGTGTTTACTGTTTGAATTGAAGCTGATACTTGGTTTTTAGACCTGTATTTTTCTGGAACTTTCTGTGAATAAATTACTGAATTTTTGTACGTTTGGGCCTTTCATTCTCAGACAACTCACGAACCCCCAAGTACGCAACATTTCTGGTGTCAGAAGCGGGGATTTGTCTGTGAATGGTGATAACGAGAGCTATGGAACAAGAAATGAAGAAATTTCTAGAAGGACTCACTGCTCAGATGAATGAGTTAAGATCTGGATTGATCGAAGAAATGAAAGAAGGACAAAGAGAAATGAAAGAAGGACAGAGAGAGTTGAAAGACGGGTTGACTGAAGAAATCAAATCTAATCAAGACGAGATGAAGAAAGAACTTTCGACAGTAAAGGAAGTGATTGAAACTAAATTATCGGATATGGAAGCTGTAAGTTGATTGGTTGACCACTTTCTAGAGTTTTCTCGAAAAATCTGGGTTCCATGGAACAGTATATAAGGAAGCGCTTTCCCGCCAAGGCGGTCAGTTCAGTTCAGATCTCAGCCAGCTTCGCTAGTGCTTGCATTGCTCTTGAGCCTCTTTGAGAGAGACTTGCTTCAAGTGTTATTGGTATACAGTTTGTACTGTGGATTTGCTATTGACAGCTGTTGTTTAAGCTGTGTTTACTGTTTGAATTGAAGCTGATACTTGGTTTATAGACCTGCATTTTTCTGGAATTTTCAGTGAATAAATTACTGAATTTTTGTACGTTTGGCCTTTCATTCTCAGACAACTCACGAACCCCCAAGTACGCAACATTTCTGTGGTCAACCAATCAACTTACAGCTTCCATATTTGGTATATCCCATATAAGGATTTTCTCGCCAAGGTCGCCAAAAAAATCTGGATTGATCTGAACTGAAGGATCAATCCAGATCTTAACTCATTCATCTGAGCAGTGAGACCTTCTAGAAATTTCTTCATTTCTGGTGTCAGAAGTGGGATTTGTCTGTGAATGGTGATAACGAGGGCTATGGAACAAGAAATGAAGAAATTTCTAGAAGGTCTCACTGCTCAGATGAATGAGTTAAGATCTGGATTGATAGAGAAAATGGAAACAGGACAGGAGAAGATGGAAGCATCACAAAGAGAGATGAAAGATAGCCTGAGTCAAGAGATGAAAGAAATGAAGGCAGCACAAGAGAAAATGGAAACATCACAAAGAGAAATGAAAGAAGGACAAAAAGAATTGAAAGACGGCTTGACTGAAGAAATGAAGGAAATGAAAGCGGTTCAGGAAAAGATGGAAACCAGTTTGACCGAAGAAATTAAGTCAATCCAAGAAAAAGTTGAATGCAATCAAGAGGAGATGAAGGGAGAACTTTCAGCAGTAAAGGAAGTGATTGAAAGTAAATTATCGGATATGGAAAGCAGAGTAGATGGAATAGAAGAGAAAGTTTTGAAAATAGAAGAAAGTTTTGAAGAAAAAGCTATGAAGATAGAAGAAAATGTTATGAAGGTTGAAGAGAGTGTTACGAGGATAGAACGGAGTGTAGAGGAGAAATTTAAAGAAAACTTTGATCAAGAGCTGAAAGGAAGGTTTTCAGAGATAGAAAGCAAGTTTAAGAGAATGGAGGAAGATCTTGAAAGAAAAATGAGAGAAGAGTGGAGCGGAGAGGTAATAGGGAATGAACTGCAGAGCAAGATTCGGAATCTCGAAGAAAAGTTAGAATCCAAGCCCCAGGAAACTGAAAAGAAAGAGAGAAGAAGCCAGAATCACGAATTTATTAAGCTATCTACCTACGACGGCAGTTCCTCCTGGCATGTATATAAGACGCAGTTTTCCATCGTAGCTGAAGCTAACGGCTGGGACTCTGTTGCAAAGACGGCTCATCTGGTAGGGTCGTTGCGGGGCGACGCCGCATGTATTTTGGAGACCCTTTCGAAGGAACAGCGATATGACTTCGAAGCTGTAACCAGAGCACTAGAGCTACGTTTTGGAGCGAAATGGTCTAAAGAATATAGTCGACTCCAGCTAAGGTCCCGTCGTCAGAGACCAGGGGAAAGCTTACAGGAACTGGCATCAAACATCCAGAGGCTTTCACATTTGGCTTTCTCAGACTGTCATCCTGAAACACGCAATGATCTGGCTCTAGAATATTTCATTGATGCTGTCGGAGATCCAGATATTCAAAAAGCCCTCAGACTCTCCGGCGTGAAAGATGTGGAGTCAGCCTTGGTGTATGCCCTAAAGCTCGAGACAGCCCAACAAGCCTGCTGTAAACATCGCCAGAACAGCACAGCAGACAAAGTGAACGGTTCTCAAGATGATTTTAAAGAAATTCAGAACATGATTCCAGATATTAATAGAAGACTACGCATTCTTGAGGGTAAGGGAAAAGGGAAGACTCCAACAACTAAATGCTGGGGCTGTGGAAAAGATGGGCATATCAAGCGAAGCTGCCCAGTAAGAACACCTAGAGAAGCAACCAAGGATGTCTGGGAAGTATGCCACACAGAAGGAGCTCTTCGGGAAAATCCAAATGCCTTCTTTCGGAAGTCTCCATCTGAAGATCATAAATACAGCTCTAAAGCCGAGGATAGACCCCAAAGAATACAGCCAGTTGCTCGCCAAGTTACTGTCTCAGCACCATCAGAACAAGATCCCGATCTCTGGAGCGACGAAGAACTTAGAAAAGCCCAGTTGGAAGATCCTGACATAAAGCCAATATTACAGCTGAAGGAGACGACCTGCAACAGACCTATCTGGCAGGATATTTCCAGATTTAGTCCCATTACGAAAAGTTATTGGGCACTTTGGGACTCTCTTCATATCAGAAACGGCGTATTATACAGAAAGTGGGAATCTGATGATGGCAAAAGCTTCAGATGGCAGATTTTATTACCAAGATCAAAAATTCCAGCTGTTTTAGAACAACTGCATAGTAGCTCTACCGGAGGCCATTTTGGGGTAATGAAGACTCTGCAGAAAGTTCGGGAACGCTTCTACTGGTGCAAGGCAAAGGAGGATGTGGAGAAATGGTGTAAATCCTGTGATGCTTGTGCGGCACGTAAAGGCCCGCAGAAGCGAAGTCGAGGAAGACTGCAACGGTATAACGTGGGAGCACCATTCGAACGGATTGCAATCGACATCTTGGGTCCTTTGCCACGGACCTCCAGTGGAAATAAATACATCCTCGTCGTGATGGACTATTTCACCAAGTGGCCTGAGGCATATCCCATTTCCAATCAAGAGGCATGCACAGTCGCAGATGTCCTAGTGCAGCAATGGGTGTCAAGGTACGGCACGCCCCTACAACTTCATACCGACCAAGGTAGGAACTTTACCTCTGATGTTTTCAAAGGACTGTGTCAACTACTCGGCATAGACAAAACCCGGACAACACCCTTACATCCCCAGTCGGACGGCATGGTCGAGAGGTTCAATCGTACCATCCTGAATAACCTCTCCCTTCTAGTATCAAGGAACCAGCAAGATTGGGACTTGAAGTTGCCATTGTTCCTGCTGGCTTATCGAAGTGCTGTCCATGAAACCACCGGCTATACTCCAGCCCAGATGCTGTTTGGACGTGAACTTCGTCTCCCTTGTGATCTCCTGTTTGGTTGTCCACCCGATGCGCCTTCATCGCCTGAGGAGTACATCCAAGATCTCCAGGCACGATTTGAGGACGTACACAACTTTGCTCGGGAGCGGATTAACATGGCGACGGAGAAAATGAAGACAAGGTACGATCTAAAGGCTACACAACATGCGTTCCAGGAAGGAGAGAAGGTCTGGTTGTGGAATCCTGTTCGACGCAAAGGACTCTCTCCCAAATTACAGTGCAACTGGGATGGACCATACACAGCCTTAAAAAGGCTGAATGATGTAGTGGTGCGGATCACTAAAACACCTTCATCAAAACCGAAGGTGGTGCACTATAACCGGCTAGCCAAGTACCACAATTAACGGTAACATTAAAATTTAAAATGAAAATACTGGTAAAATTTGCGCATGCGCACTGTAAATATTTGTATATAAATATTTGTACATATTTGTGAATTTTGTAAATATTTCTCACTTGATTTGTATTTCTATTTTATCGTTATATGCAATTTAGTTTTTGTATTTTAGATTGTGGAAATTTGTTTAGTTTCGCCTCTTGACCAAGGGTTGCACTGCCCGGGATGTGCAGTCCTTGGGAGGGGGGCAGTGTTACAAAATTGTAAATAATTGTGTTTATTTCTGTATAAATTCTTTCAAAGAGGCTTAGTAAGTTGATAAAGTGCTAATTTTGTGCATTTCTAGTCGTTTTAGCGTTGAAATAGCCTTATTTTCCCTTAAAAACGCATTAAGAAGCCCCAGTAATGCAGGTAATGCATTTGGCGCCAAATTTGGCGACTTTTTCCCACCTTGGCGATTTTTTTGGCGCCAAATGCATTACCTGCATTACTGGGGCTTCTTAATGCGTTTTTAAGGGAAAATAAGGCTATTTCAACGCTAAAACGACTAGAAATGCACAAAATTAGCACTTTATCAACTTACTAAGCCTCTTTGAAAGAATTTATACAGAAATAAACACAATTATTTACAATTTTGTAACAATACTTTGCAATATATATATAACATGTTAAAAAAAAAAAAAAAAAAAATCTTATAAAAACTTATAATATGTTCTAAAATACCCTAAATTAACTATGCACAGCAAAACTATGCTAAAACAGTCAATATCATAAACAACCCTCTATCCATATACTGATATAAACACTTTGAAAACTTTTGTCCATGATCATGGGCAAGTGTTTTTAAAAAATACTGCTGAAAAATTATAGCTTTGTGGAGTTATCACAATAAATTTAAACCAAGATTTCTATATTTCTTAACCACACACACACACACACACACCAAAAAAAAAAAAAAAACATATTTTGCTACAGCTGATATTAAATAATATCAAAGTAATATGATTGAAAAAAGTTTTACCTGGACGTGAGCATGTGGTGTCATCCATGATTAAATATATTCCATTTATATAACAATCTGGTGCTTCCATCTATTAGTATTACTTTAAAATATCAGTGCTTTTGGTAAGAAAATAACTAAAAATGCAGACAAAATTTTGAAATTAGTTTTAAAATGTCTTAAAAAAAAGTCTAAAAAGCATGTCCTTGATCATGGACATAAGTAGTGAAAGGGTTAACCAGCTCTTTTTGAGATTGTCTTAAACTAATATTATGTAGGAGGTGGTTGCAGTTAAGAAACAACTGAAAACATTTAGCTCAATGTGTTCTGGAACCAGAAAAGAAAAAAAAAGAGAGAGAGAGAGAAAATATAGTATAATATCTAATAATTATTATTTTAAACAAGAAGCATTTTTAAAATTTCCTCAAAGTATATTTTTAATTTATTTTTCTTTCTTCCAGTTCATTTTTTTTTTTTTTTTTTTTTCGTCCCTTGGGACCCACTACAATAAATTTTTCATGTTCTTCTCTGATTTTTTGCGTTATTTACGCGCCATAGCACGTAAACGGCACCACTGAGATGAAATACAGTTTTTTATAAATTTTAACAAGCTCTTTTTGAGATTGTCTTAAAACTAATATTATGTAGAAGGTGGTTGCTATTAAGTAACAACTGAAAACATTTAGCCTCCTGGAGCCAGGGGGGGGGGGGGGAAGAGAAAATGCAGTATAATAGCCAATATCGATTCAATCGATAGATCAGTAAATTTTAATTTCTATGGATAATTCAGATGACATGAAAATAAACAAATTATTGCTTAAGTTTGAATGAAAAAAAAAATCTCATTTAGAACTAGTTTTAAATAAAAATATACTTTATAATTTACTTCAGAAAAAAAAAAAACAGATTTCTCTTTCCCAATAAAAATTATTTTTACAGGTACTGCAAGATAGTTCAACCAGATACAAGTCATTATAAAAAACTTCGTAAATTACTGGTAAGTGTGTAATAATAGCTTTAACAACAATAAGGGAGGGGAGCTGAACATTTTCCTGTTCACCTGGAACATATTGTAGCTTGCGATTTTTGTAGTTTCACTGAATTGGTTATCGATGTTATTGCTTAAATGGATTTTCACTAGGGCAGTGGTGTTTTTTCCGTATTTTATGTCGTTTTGGTGCTCTTTTAACCTGGTGAAAGTGGCTACACAGACTTCCATGAAGCTGTAATGTAATGTTTTTCTTACAATTTAATGTAGTTAGTATGCTTCGTTTAACAATTTAAATAAATTATGACAATCTTGCTGTTTTTTCCCACGTGTGTTATGTTTATAATTATGATTGTTTAGCTTTTTTTTTTTTGTGTATGTGTGTGTGTGTATTTAAGTGGAATATCAGAATCATCAAACACATTGAAATTCAATTTTGTCTAACAGAAAAATGGGGGTTCAACTTTTGTGAGAAATTATGTAGTTTATGTTTAGAAGTTTTTTTTTTTTTTTAATTGCAAGTATGCAAATCAAACAATTGTAAAAATATCAAGTAAATGTTAAAAGTGGAAATTTACATTTTTTTTTTTTTTTTTTTTTTTCGTAACCCTGGTTAAAAGACAATGCTGCTTTAATATTCAGAATCTAAATTTATATCAGAAATGCAGAAGGAATAGCTCCAGTTCTTTTCACTTAATCTCTTTTATCAAAATTTGCTTTTAATTTGATTTTGTGTTCTCAAAAGCACACAACCAAAATTATTTCATATTGCAATCTTTAACTTGCATACTTTGTAGCTATTTACTAACACAATATACTAACCTCTTTCTTTATATATTCAAATAGCAAATTTTTAGAATTAAAAGGTGTTTTAAAATGATTACTCAATTTTTATTTTTAATTTATTGATTTATTTTTATTTATTTTATTAAAAAATTCTAGGAGTTTAAAACAGGGTTGGCAAAAACCAGGGGGGTGTTTAAATAATAATAATAATAATAATAATAATAAACCAGGATGAGATTTTTCACTTTTTTTTTTTTTTTGAGGTTGTGATTTTCTTTCTGTAATAATGTATACAAGAAACAAAGTTTGTACTTTTAGACATAAAATCCTCTTATATTTCACCTAATTAAAAAAGTTTTTGCATAGCCATGTTAATAAAACAATTATTTATTTTTATGTTTAAAAATAAAACAATCAAATCATTTATTTCTGTTTTGCTTTATTGTTTATCTTTTTCATAAAATTTCACTTATTTTTTTTTTACACTTTTGTCAATCTCATCTTTGAATTAAAGAATTGTTATGTAAAAGTGCATTAAATTTTATTATAGCTAAAATCTTTTATATTCAGAATTTCTAAAAATATTCCATAATTGTTGTACAGAGTTTTCATTAAAATGATGTAAATGGTAATAACAGAATTACTGTGAGTTGAAAAAAAAATTGTTTTTTTATAGTGAATGTTAATCCTAACATGGCTTTCCTACAATTTAATGATAACAAATTAGCTTAATAACAATAAAATTCTTAATTTAATGAATTAGGAAAAACTAAAAAAAATCTGGAGTGACTCCACTCGACTTTCCGAACATTGAGTAACTAACAGTTTTGTAGATAAAATAAAGAAAGAGGAGTTGCTAAACAAACAAAAAAGAGAAAACCATAACAGAGTGTTTCAGTATTTTTCTCCATATATCACACGAGGTTTTATTTAACGCTACTGAACTTTGAGCCCTTAGATCATAATTATAAAGAATATTTCGTTGTGTCCCTGTAAAAATCTATAAATGCTAGATTCACCAAAATGCTTATAGTTAGTGCAACAGTGATTTATAATATTCATACAAATTTTCAGCTCAATTGAATAAGGCGTTTAGATGCTATCGCTGGTCTCATAGGCCATAAAGATAAAGAATTTTTCTTTGTGTCCCTGTAAAAAAACTGTAAGTACTAGATTCACCAAAATCTATACAGTTGGTTCAAATGTGACCTATAACATGTGTACAAATTCTTTGCTGAGATTAATAAGGCGTTTAGACGCTATTACACTTTTAAAAATTTGGCAAAGAATTTTTCTTTGTATCCCTGTAAAAAAACTATAAGTGCTAGATTCTCCAAAATCTATACAGATTGAGTATCTGTGACCTATAATATGTGTATAAAGTTTTTGCTCAATTGAATAAGGCGTTTAGATGGTATCGCACTTTTAAGATTTTGGTCCCTTGGCCATAATGATAAAGAATTTTTCTTTGTGTCCCTGTAAAAAAACTATAAGTGCTAGATTCACCAAAATCTATAGGGTTCGTACTATGGTGACTTACAATATACGTACCAACTTTCAGCTTATTCGAACAAAGCGTTTAGACGCTAGCGTGTTCACTCACAGACATACACACATACATACACACATACATACACACACACATACGTATATCATCGTAAAAATAGTGAAAACGGACTTGTTGGACCTCGAAACGTATAGAAACATCAAAATCTCGAATTCGGATTTTTGACATGATTACAATAAATACTTTCCTCACTATAGTGTTTGGAAAGTAAAAACTTCAATGCAATAAAAATGAGATATAGGAAGAGATTTAAGAAAAAATTATACTTTTAGATTATGTAATGGAATATTGCAATGTATTTGAAAGTTACATATTGAATAGAATTTACATTTAATATTTTAAATAAAATTAGAAGTTTTATAACTTTTATTTAAACTAAATTTTCTATTTTAAGAAAACAGTCTTCATCGGATGTAGAATGTTTTGTGATTAGAATTATTTCAATATTTTTCAATACTTGGATATTAAAATTTTTAATGTCATTTTCTTAATTCTAGTGCTGTTACGTTTTAATAAATTAATTCTCAAAATGTCCTTGAATGGAGAACTGTTTGCATGAAATTTTTAAAATCAAAGGTTTTTTTTTTTTTTTTTTTTTTTTTTTTTTTTTTTTTTGGTAACTGTCTGGACAAATTCTAATGCAGCTTCGTTTTTGTTTGATAATTCAAAATCAGTATATCTTGCTTTAGGATTTAGTATGTAGATAAGAAAATGGGCTGCTGTTAATTACCATATTATAACAAATATCATATACATAATTTTTTTTTTTAAAAGATCACTTTGTTCAGCTTTGAATAAAACAAAGATGAGAGCATTTTTTTTTTTTTAAATATACAATTTTCACTTTATATCTTGTACAAAATAAATATGCCTTCCGTTATTATTTATTTTATTTTGCTGCATTTAGCCTTAGACCCTTTCATTTATAATTTTTTAAGATAATTAATGTAGACATTTTTCTTCTACAGTTTCTAGATCCCCCAATATAATAACTTTCAATAAATCCAGCCAATTACACGTAAAACACATAACTAAAACCTTCTCTGAAGCAAAGTTACAATTGAAATAAATTGAATTAAAAGTAAAAATCATTTATAAATTTCAATTAAAAAAGGGACTATAGAATAAAAAATTTGAGTTTTTTGGAAAGGGGAAAAAAAATTAAAAAAAAAAACCAATTGGTTTTTATGGGAAAAAAAAAAAAAAAAAAAACAGTTAGTTTAAACCATGCCAACCTTGGTTTAAAACAAAGGAAAATCCTTCTTCTGATATATTTTTGAGTGGGATTTTTTAAAATATAGTAAAATTTTTGCAATCCCACCCTCTAATGTGAACCCTGGTTCCTATATATTTCTCATCTCATAAATTAAAACTTGCAGTTTAATTAATTATTGAAAGCAACGATTAAGCTAAAATCTTTATTTAAAAAAATAAAAAAGTAAAGTAAAAATGTGAGAAAAGTTGCCATTTAAAAAAAAAATCTTGCCTGTAATTTTCTTTGTTTACATTAAATTAGACACGTATTAGAGGTGTTTACAAATTATAGATCTGTAGATTAAAGGGAGTTGACTGTATATATGTATAGTTTAATAGATGTAAAGAAAATCAGATGGTGTCCACATTTTATTTATTTATTATTTATAATTGTGAATTTGATGTTGCAATTTGTTATAGCTTAATATAGTATTGCAGTTATTTCTGTACTACTGTCATACTCAAATTTAATACATTAATTCAGTTATTTCTTTAGGCAACTCGTCTGTATGCCACCAATTTTTTGTTGATTCTTTTGAGAGCTAAATTGCCAGATTATCGAAGGTGGGCCCTCGAAGTGTTAACAACACAGCTTTATGATCACAGCAAAAAAGTTTCTTCGGCTGCCATTGACATTCTTGATGAAGCTTGTACAATCCAGGTGATTTTTAAATAAAATTTATATAAATATTTTATGATATTAGGTACTCCAGTTTACATATCTATAATTATTTTTCTGAGTTCCATTTTGATTTTTAATAATTTGAGCTGTTGCAACTATTAAACTAAGGAATTTAAACTAATTTTGAAAAATCTTTTTCTGTAAATTAAATAACTCTTTTTAATAAATATTGATGAAATAAATCCATTTAAAAATATTGAAAGTTTTTTTTTAAGTACTTTATTGTTTGAATTCTATATTGGCCTATGTAGGAAAACTTAGAAGCTTTGACGAAGTACTTAAGGCCACCTCTTCTGCATATGGAAGACAAAGGCACCCTTTTACTTTTAAGGTTTCTTTCAGTACCAAGTGGATTGAAATTTCTACAAGAAAATAATTTTCTTTATCATGAGCTGAAACGATGGCAAAAGGTAACTTTTGTTTCATTAATATTGTATTCCATGAATATTTTATTGTATTAAATTTTGTTAAATTACAAGCAGATTATTCCATAGATTATTTTATTTTCATGCATTTTTTTTATTTTTTTTATTTGATAATTTTATTATTATATATATATTTATTTTTTCATTGTGCCCTGTTTTTAATAAAATAATTCTGATTTTGAATATTTTTGCACTTTCAATTTTTATAAACCCATTTCTTAAAAGGAAAAGTAAGAAATATTTTTTATTAGAGGATAATTTTTATTCATACATTGACACTGTCTTGATTTAAAAGATGCTTAAGGTGACTTTATTTTTCTTATTTGAATATATTTAATATTTATTGTAGATAGCTAAAAAATTCATAAAAGCAATTTCCTTGCAAGACACTTTACACAGATATGTTACTTTTCAGCCTTAAGGCTGAATTCAGCCTTTTTAAGCTTGAAAATTATTATTCTTGGGATCAATGCAAATCCACATTAATACTTTTCGGACATGTGTAGGGGGGGGGGGGGGTCAGCCTGAATTTGTGCAATATATTATTAGCAATTTCTATGTAATTGGCTTTCAAGAAATATGAAATTCAAACTTGGAGAAAATGAAAAAGAAATAGCACTTCAACTGCATTTTGCTAATGAACTTGAACTACCGTATTTTCCGGCGTATAAGTCGAGGGTAAAAAGCAAAAAAAATCCTTCAAAAATCGCTATCGACTTATACGGCGAATATAAAACACAACAGCAAAAATTTCACGAAAAAAAATTTAGATGCATCGATCTTTTGCATTAGTACAAACATTATAATATACATAAAACACAAATACATTAAAAAATAAAACAAAAGGATATTCAAAGGCCTGAAATTTCGGCGTCATCACTATCGCTGTCGAAAATTAATTTCAAAATATCATTTGATGCATCTTTGTAATCAATATCATATGGGTCCCACTCATTGTCACTGTTCATAGCTTCAGAGTCCGAACCACTATCATCTGATTGCCACAGACAATCATCTTCAGTTCCATCCATTGCATTTGAAATACCACATTTTTTAAATGCCTTTACTACAGAATCTGTCTTTACCGCATCCCACGCTTTTAAAATAAAACAGCACAGTGTTTCAAGCGGCACGGCACACATATTTCCCTTTTCCGTGTATGTTTTCTCACCATCAATCATCCACTGGTTCCACAGTTCTCTTCACGCATCTTTAAAAGGTTTATTTAAACTAACATCTAATGGCTGAAGAACAGAAGATAATCCCCCTGGAATAACAGCGATGTCCGTTTCAAATCGCTGAAGGTGTTTCTTTGTAGTTTCGGATTTATGGGGCCTGAACATATCCCAAACTAGAAGACTACGGGATTTCCCGCATTTCGTACGTTTATTCCAAACATTTTTTAGCCATAAGGCAATTCCTTCCTCATCCATCCAGCCATATTTATGGACGTGAACAAAAATTCTAGGAGGAAATTTAACTTTTGGCATTGTCTTTCTTTTAAAAATAACCATTGGCTGAAGTTTTTTACCGTCAGCCATACATGCCAAAACAACAGTAAATCTCCTCTTTTCATTCCCTGTTGTTTGAATGAGGATTGTTTTTTCACCTTTTACATTTACAGTCTTATTGCTCAGCATGTCGAAATTCACCGGTGTTTCATCCATATTCCCAATCATACCGAGAGGGTAATCATGTTTTTTACGCAAATTAATTACAAATTTTTGAAATTTTGTAATTTTTTCTTCCAGTTCTTTTGGAAGTTTTTGTGCAATCTTTGTTTTTGCACGTAAACTAAGTGATTTTCGCTGCATAAATCTGTTGCACCAGCTGTTTGTAGCTGTAAAATTAACTGCAAGGTTTGCATTCAATTTTGCCCACTTTAACGATTGAATTCGTATCGCATTTCTCGATACGACATATCCATTTTGGCGCTGTTGAATCACCCACTGGAAAATGGCATCTTCCAGCTCCAGCCACGAAGTTTTGCCGGTTCTTAGTGCACATTTATTTTTAGGCATATTTTTCAAAGTATTTTCGGCTTTACGCCAGTCCCTCACAAGTTTTTCAGAAACATCAAAGTGCCTTCCTGCTGAAGAATTGTTCGACTTCTTCGCAAACTCTACAACCTTTAATTTAAACCCGGCATCATATTTCATTCTTTTTCCAGCCATTTCTTAAACAAATACTAAGTACAAAATGATCTGCGAAGTTAGCTTATCTCACTTTGCTACTATTTTAAACTCTATCGTGAATGGTGATGGAGAGTTGTGACGTCAAGTGGGGAGGGGTGTCGGCTCTCACCTTGGCCTCCGGGTGTGTGAGTAAGCATGCGCAGAGCGGTGTATGTTTGAGTCGTTTCTAGTTAGGAACACAGAATTATCTGTGGTTAGGAAGGAGGAAGAAAAGAGAAAGCGTATCGCGCTGGCTGATTAGACGATTCACGAGTTTCGATGTGCGCCTTGAATTTAATGATTCAAGTTTGTGTGTGAAAATCAGATCGACTTATACAGCGAATATAGCTGAAATTCCACACTTTAACTCCAAAAAAACCACTTCGACTTATACGCCGGTCGACTTATGCGCCGGAAAATACGGTACATTATTTTGCTAATCAATTGCACCAGCAAACAATGCTTCTATAGAATAAACTTATTTTCAAGTATATGTAATAAGTTTGTCTGTTTTTTAAGCACTTACAACTATTTTAATTATAATTAATATGATATTCAATGTAAGATTTATTGTTTCGATTTTGTTTATTATGTCTACATGTATGCAATCAGATTTAACATTATTTTTATTATTGAAAAAATTTATATTGTGTCAGTTGCCTGATACCACTTTTAAGAGGGGAAGGGGGGGGGGGTCATGAAAAGTTCAGCCTTTTTTTCTGTAAGCTTGTACCATGTTTGCTTTACAAGACAATAAGTCAAAAATGGAGAAACTTTAAAATGATATTGCAAAGGTCAATGCAACTGACCTCAGTTTTCTATTTTAGATCTTACCTTGTTTGTATAAATTTATTATAATATGTACTGCTTTTTTTAATTCTTCGTTTAGAATATTTTGTGTTGCTAATACTTTGTGTTCTCTAATATTTTGTGTTCCCTAATTCTTTAAAATAACAGTCTAATATAGTCAATAATTCTTTAAATATAACAGTCTTAGAAAAGTTTCTTTATAGCTTTATTTCTTAAAAGAAAGCATGAAAAAGTTTGCTTTTTTGTAGCCCTGTATATCGTCTTTAAACATTGCATATGCACTATATGATGCACTAAAATTATCCTCATAGCACTGAAAATTTACATTGAACAATTTCGTCTTAGACCTCATAAGAATCACAACAAATTTGTAGGGCTTTGTAAACCAATGTAAAAACATTAATCATATCTTACTTTACAAGAAAACTTATTTTGTAAATCTTAAAAATTACATATTATTACGAATTTGTGAATAATAATAGTTATTTATATGTAAATTCATTCAAAGAGGCTTAGTCAGATTGTAAAATATTAATTTTCTGCATTTCCAGCTTGTTTTTGTTTTAAAATAGCTTATGTCCCTTTAAAATTCCATTAAAAAGCTTCACCAAAGCAGGGAATGGCCTTGGGGTGAAATTTGTCGACTTTTTCGATGACCTTCGAGAAAAAATCCTTATTGTCAATATCTCAAATATTTAAGCTCTAACTTGATTAGTTTAGAAGTTACCAGAAAATTCTAGATTTATAGATTGCTATAAAAAGAAACCCATTCTGGCCAAATCAGTCAGTTTCTCGCCTACTGGCTTACTGTAAAGAATTCTGCCTGGCTAAGTGTCTCCTAGTGATCGCAGCCTATTGTGTATTAATACTATGGTGTTGGTTTTTGCTGTGAATTTAATGTTGTCAGCTGGTATTTAAGTTGATGCATGGTTTACAGACTTGTAATCTTTGGAAATTTTAGTAAATAAACTTTTAAGCCTCTGCAAGTTTCGTCTTTCATTCGGAGACAGTTTATGAATGCTCGCATACGCAGCAATATTAATTTTACATGTTAAGATATGGGACATAGAATGACGAATTTGGATACAATTCATTGACATTCTTTTAGATGCCCCTGTATACAAACTATTCGTGCTATTTACAGCAATTTTCAATAGGGAACAAGTCAAAATGAGCTTGAATAGCATATATCAGCTTGAATAAATTCTGAAAATATTTATGGGAATTAGACTGCGGGCACAAAGACAAACCGAAGTCATGAACACCTTTCAACTTTGTTGAAAAGTATTAAAAAGGTTCATTGTTCTTTTAAAACGGATGAAAATATTTAAATTAAATTTAAATAAGCTTATAATAAAGCTTTTTTTTTTTTCCCCAAAAAAATATAATAAATATTACAAATTGCCTCAACAGTTGATAATACCAAAATTCCGAGGCCCCTATTCTCGCTGGGCTCCCCCCAACCGGGGGTACGGGGGGCGGTCACTACGGCCCTGGATCTGGGATTTTATTAAGACTTTTAACGCAGTTTTTATAAAGTTTATTAATTAGTTTTTCTGAATAACCTGCTTTTCTGGTATGCTGCTTAATTATGTTTAATTCATTATGAAGATCTTTTGGCTCATTAAAATAATTAAAGCACAGTTTATATAAGCCTGTATGACATTAATCATATATCTATATGGGGTTTTGCTATTTGAGTGTATTATTTCGTTGCTGCTGGTTGGTTTTCTATAGACTTTAGTATTGATTTGGTTACTATATCGTGTTGTTGTGATGTCAAGATAATTTATTTGGTTATTGATTTCTTCCTCGAGGGTGAATTTAATGTTGGGATCAATTTCATTTATAGTATTTAAAATTTCTTTAGGGTTGGTATCGTTATATATAATAGCCGTTATAGGTAACGAGGCTTTGGTAATTTAATCTAATAAGATTTAATCTAAAAATAAAGCTATATTAATAAAATCAGACTTTTGTCTGTAAGTTTGTCAGAATCAAAAAATTTTGCGATATCTTCACGTTTCACACACCATGAAAGCCGAAAATGACTTCAGAAATTTTTGCCTGTGTGTGCGTGCATGAGTGCGTGTGTGTGTGTGTGTGTGTGTGTGTGTGTGTGTGTGTGTGTGTGTGTGTGTGTGTGTGTATGTCACTTTTTTTGTCCGGGCATCACTCGAGAACGGCTGGGCGGAATTCAACGGCACTTGGCAGAAACTTAGGTCTTCACCCAACTTAAAATTATATCTATAGAAATTTTCAAAATTTTGATTAGTTTTTGAATTGTGGGTAAAAAATGCCTGCACATGCGCGATAAATTTTTTTTCACTAAAACGCTTTGAATGAAAAAATAAAATATAAAAATAAATTTTTAAGTTAAAGACTTTTTTATTCATGTGAATCGCACTACAAATTATGAAAAGATTGAAATGAAGTGTTGCTATCTAAATTTCATACTTTAGTTAATTTTAAAAAATCTAATTGTCGTATCGAAAAACTGTTTACACCCCAGGATTCAGAAAAATCACCCCTTTCATTTGGTACTGAATTTGTAAAGATAGGTCTGATATTTCTAATTTATTTTTCCGTTGCCACTTACATTTCATACTTTAGTTATTTTTAAAAAATCCAATTGTTGCATTGAGAAACTGTTTGCACCCCTGGATTCAGAAAAATCGCCCCTTTCATTTGGTATCAAATTTATAAATATAGGTCTGATATTTCTAATTTATTTTACCCTTTTTCCGTTTTCAACTCAGATTCGGTAGAAGGTTTTATATATATATATATATATATATATATATATATATATATTTATATATATTTTTATTTTCCAGAAATAAAATGAACTATTTTTAATTTAACACGAATAATAATAAAAATTAGAGAGAAAAATATCTACAAAACTTTGTGATTTTTTTTTTTTTTTTTATCAGGAATTTGTATGTGGATAAATGTTTTCATAGAGATATTTAGCATTAGTTTAATATTTTTATTTAATTAAGCAGTACTTTTCTTTCCTGCAGTAAAACAAAAATTTTTGTTGATATTATGTACCTTATGAGGTTCTTTTATGTTCTCCCCTTAAATGTAAATGATTATAATTTGGATTTTATTAAGATTTTTTTTTTTTTTTTTTTGTAAATATCAGAAAAGAATTTTTATTTTATTTTATTTCATTATTTTATTTTATTTTATTTATTTTGTGTATGGTCAAAATTTGAAATTTGGCACCGAAGTAGCTCGGACGTTTCTCGCCAAGATCTTTAATTGCACAATTGAGATAGCCAATTCAGTTCATTGCAAAAATGGCTTAAAATATTTCAAAAATGGCTTAAAATATTTAGTCACCAAAGGGGTTCCATACTAAAGCTGAGCTTTTTGTATTTATTTATTTATAATATTTTCTATTAAAGACTTCTGGGGTCATGAAATTTGGTGCGTAAATTGTTTGTATGCATCCGGCACTTATTGTAACTGGATTTCACGAAATTCAAAATCTTCCCCCCCCCCCCCCTCTTTTCTCGGAGTCGGAGGGCAATAAACATGTGTAAAAACATGTTTTTTCGTTTGAATTCACTGTGAATTATCTTAGAATGGCGAATTTTGGTGTTTGGATATTGATGATGTGTACGCATTATATGTACATATTAGTGGGATTTTGCAAAACTTCGAACTCACCCGCTGAGGAAGGGAAAGTAAGAAGTGGGTAAGTTTCTGCTGAAGGCAGTGGGAACCCAGACTCCTCATTGTTGCGAGCAAGAAAAACCTCTACCAATCACAGCGAGAACTTAGGTTATTAATAAAGATATGGGATTTTGACAACTCATTTAAGTTTAATGTCCAGCGAAGCGGGCAAAGCCTGCTAGTAAATAAATAAGACACTAGAAAGATATAAATCATTATAATAGAGTACAAATTATCCAGATAAATTTTTGTTTCCAACTGATCGGGGAAAATAAGCATTCTATTCTGTATTACATTAATAATCCCCAGGATTTATTTAATTAGCTTGATTGAAATTGTGATTGTAATCAAATTATTATTAGTTTATTTATTTATTTTTTTTATTATTGATATTATTGATTCAAGTTGCATTGAATATTCTAACTTATAATTTTTTTAATCATAATTATTATAAACAAAAATCGGAACAATTAATTTCAATCTATTTTTCTCTAAATCCATGCTATTTTTATAATTCCATGTTATAACTACTGTCCGTTTTCGTAAACCATGTCTACCTCTCGCGGAACGATCCTACTCGGAAAAGGGGTGATGCGTTGAATGAGATGGGTACTTAGCCAAATGCGCTTTTCGTTCTACACGTGTTCGTTTTCTTTTTATGAGTCTTCAATATTTATTTTACCTTTTTACGCGAATTTAAAGTTTAATTTTTAATTTTAATTAACAATATTTTATTTAATGTAATTTATATGACAATATGCGCGAAAAATAAAAGGTGTAAAATAATCATGATAAAAAAATCTAATGATTTGATTTAAATACGATTTTCTGTAAATTTCTGTAAAATAGAGATCCAAAAATATGGTATTTTTATTTTAGCAGTATAATTTAAAAGAAAAAAATATATTACTTTTACTACAGGTAAAGTCTACTGTAAACGTTGTTCTTTTTCTCTTCTTTTATTAATGAATTATGTAAATTTTACCTAATTTAAGTCATTTTTAATTAATTTACTACTATAATCAGTGCATGAAACAAGTGTTCAGGTATGACAGATATAGTACGAATTTAGAGATCAAGTAAGCAAATAAAAATAATTTTAACTGAAAAAAAAAAAAAGAAGAAGAAGAAAGAAAACAGGCATTTACTTTTAAGTTTACGGATTTTATTTTGCATCGAAGAATAAAACTGATCTTCTACACTTATTTAAAAATTACAAGGGGGAAAAATCAGCATTTTGCCTTTATACGAATATAACGAAGAAGTATCGCCTCAAAATTCAATAATGTCCTGAAAAGAAAAAAAAAGAAAAAAGAAACCGCAACTTATCTCTCACTCGTAAAATGTAAACATTCTCTCATCTTCTACGCTTCTACCCTATTTTAACAAAATCAATGCAGACCTCACGCATGCGCATAGGTGAGCAGGGTCACAGCTAACGAAAACAAACAATACTGAACTACAGGTTATAAAAATATTGAAAATCTATTTACGATTTGTTTTAATATAATTCTTGTGTACAATTTTAAATTAGCACATAGTAGGGAAAGTCCATTCATCCCCACCACCACATGATCATATAAAACAGGAAATATGTTTAATGAACAATTGTCACTATTCTTCTTGAATATCATAAACACAGTTAAAGATTATGCCTTTTCATCATATGATTGTTATATTAACTTTAAGCAAATAGTTAATTTCTTAACTACTACCTAATTGAATCAGTAAAACTTACTTTGGCAGCAAAAAAAGACACTTTAATTTTTTTCTGTTTTTCTATGGATAACACAATTCTGGAACTACACTTGATGAATGACCTCAGTACTACCATATATCAGAAAAATTGTCAAGTTTCTGGTGCATGCAAAACATAAAAATTTTGCTACGGTCTCATTCATCCCCACTCTCCCCTACAGTTGCAACTTAGATAAATGGATAAAACTTTATTTATTGAAAAGCTCAGTTTTTCTTTTTAACAAATCCAAATGTCCTTTCATGGCATCCTATTGGTGCAATAGCTTCACCAAGGCAATTCAAGAATCTGTTCCAACAATCAAGTGTGAATATAATTTTTATAAAAATTTTCACTTATGATCTCCTATAGTTTGGTGTTTTGTTTTCATCAACTCAAATCTCTTTACATGTGGTTTAATGCAGCATTCCGTCTAGCCATTTGACAATCATCTTGTGTGAATTATCAATCGGCTAAAGTGTGCAGATCATAAAGTGTGATTTATTATAAATCTTTCTTCAGATCATCAGAATTATGATTGAGCATATCTTCAGTTTAATACCACCTCGTCTTAAAATAATTTTCTATGTAATAATGAAAAATAAATTGTGGTTGTGCATCGATAATTTTTTTTTACTTCAAACTTATCCATAGTCATGTTAATTAATAATGAGTTAACTTATTATATTTGAATTGTTGAGCTTGTGATTTATATGAAATGATTTGGCAACTCAAATAGTGATTTTTTTTTTTTTTTTTTTTTTTTTTTTTTTTTTTATGTGTGAATTTGAAATAACTGAAATATGCTTACTTTATCAAAGTAAAATGCTTCATGTGTTCTATAGATATAATTTATATTGTGAAATTTTGCTCCTGCACTGACTTTTCATGTATTTATCCATAAATATTCAAATAAATAGTGAAATCAATATTCTATGTGAATTCCTTTATCCAAGTTTGAGTTAAGAGTTTTTATTTTAATAATCTTTTGGCAGCTCTAATAATTTATTAAAATAAATATTCTAGATGCAGATGAATTCAGAGAGTTTTGAATTTCTTTAAGTTTCCCTTCATATAAAAAATAACGATTTGATATCCCTTAATATGTATAACTTATTAATTTAAAAGGAAATTTTTCTCTGCATTCACCTGTATCAATATATAAATAAATAAATAAACAATTACGAATTTAATAAACTTTTAATTTATAGATTATTTACAAGAAAATGTGATCGATGACAAATGCATATTGTAGAAAAAGTTAAAAACTAAAAAACAAAATAAATAATAATAATAATACAACGGCATCAGTTTTCTTCTGTTATTTTCCATTATCAGCTTTTAATTTAGTTATAATTAATATTTAATAATTATTCATTTATTATTCAATCAATTATTTTTCAGCAGGAATTCTGCTAATTCAGGAACAATAACAAACCACTCAATCCAAAGCCTGAATAGAATTTTAATTCAAGACTCTTGTCAGATGTTCATAGAATTTTCAAGGTAGTTCTGTGCAAAAAACCAATGAATCATTCAGGAAAACTTCAGAACTTAACTCCCTAACTATCACATTTTGCCAAATTTGGATGCCAAATTGCCTAATTTGATGCCAAGTTGAAGAAACTGTCATATTTTTCTATTTTTACTATAATACTGTGTAGAAAGTAATATGTAAAGAAATATGCAAGTTTTAACCTACTGTCATCAATAATGATACTTCATAGTCTTTTTAGTGACTTATAAAATTTGTGAGGACATTAGCTCTTTGCTAGAAGCCAATGAATCATTTGGAAAATTCTAAAACTCGTCTTCTATTAAAGTTAAAGCTTCCAAACTTTAACAATCGTAAACTATAATTTTTTGCAAAATCTGGTCGCCATGTTGCTAAATTAGATGCCAAAGCCAAATATATGATTATGATAAACTTGGTGACTTGGCAAGATTTGCAACAAAATTTGGTAAAAAATACACTAACGGAAAAAAAAAAAAACGCACTGCAAAAAAATTGGCTTATACCTTTTGTGTTTGCAATAACTTCAAAACTAATGGTTAAAACAAATCAAATTGTTAAGTTTGCATAATACCAAAGAGATGAAGTGATACCTATATACGTTTCTGATTTTGTAATTCGTTTTATACACTCTACAAAGTACTTTAATAAAAATCTACATAAAACTTTCTTTTTAAATGTAGTATGATAAACATATACTTTGTATTCTATTATGATTTATTATATGAAATAAACAAGTTATGCTTTAACATATGAAATAAAAATATTTATTAAGTATATACAAAAATACCTTACATAATGTCCTTAGTTTCTTTTACCTGTACAATACGTATTTCGAGTGCTTTGCACTCATCATCAGGTGCTAAGTGATCTCTTCATCTGTCTCCATTGTTGATTTTCGTCAGTTCGTTTGTCTTCTTCCCTTCACTTCAGTTATATTTAGGATTGGTTGCCATTCTTTCGGTATTGTCGAGTGTTCTCTTTCGTTAATTGTGTAGGGGTTAGTCAGAATTTCGAGGGCCTCCCCTTTTAGGGCATAACTCACGTTGGAGCAAGTTTATTAGTTGTAATTGAGTTAATGTTGATAGGGTTATTATGGTGGGTAGAGGATAGCGCGGTAGATAGTCTATGATGTTTTAAGTCTGATTTGTGCTCTTTTTCGCGATCGCAAATTTTCCTTTTTGTAACACCTATATAACAGTTATATAGGTGTTATGCAGTATTGCTTCTTGTAATATGTCACTAATATTATCTTGAAAATTGTCTGGTAACTCAGGGAAATCTCAGGGAATTTTTTCCTATATATGAGTATGAACCCTGAAAATAAATGACATTAAAAGTATATCAGAAATACATGAATGCATTATTAGCATGAATTTTTTTTATCTGAAATAGTTTCCTTTTTAACTAAATAATATTAAATACTGAATTCTCAAAATAGTTTTTCAAAAATTTCAGTAGACTGTTAACACTTGTAACTGCTTTAATGGGCTTTACGATTAATGATGAATATCTGTCATGGAAAATACATATAAGTTTCACATCCATTGTTTTGAAGATATTTATCATTTGCAGTTTATTTTGAAAATGACGTTGGTCACAATTACTCTATGGTCATAATTATCCCACCTGACCCTATATACATTGCATGAGGCATATAAAAATTGAAATTTTTTAATTCTTGAAATTATCTCCTTTTGAGAAATTTAATAAAATTATATACTTTTTTTTAATGTTTATTTTTTAGTTTATATGTCTGTGTTAAAAATTTAGATAAGTTAATATTAAACTAGAATTTTTAATTCTGTGAATAACTATACATTATTAGTTTTTAGCATTATGATTTTTTTAGCTTGCAAATAAAATTTTTTTTATATTATAATGTATATTGAATTAATTTTTGTTTGAACTCTAGGTGTACAATCTCAAGTATGTAAAAATAGTCGAAGATATGTTAAATGAAGCTTTTACACATCATCGAAGAAATGTAGATGGAACTTATGGCAGGCGTAGCTCTGATGTAAGGTAAAAAACAAAGTGGTTTGATAATAAGTGTGAGGCTTATATTTAAATAATTGATTTGTATTGTATTATTGTTAAAAATAAAAATACATCAGTGTGAGTGAATAGTTTTCAGATTTTATGTCAATTGACATGAATTTTGCTTTTGGGTCTCCTCTCGAAATACTTAAAAATAATTAAATGTTACTTATAAGTCAGTAAATCATAAGAAATTATTTGAATAATTAATATTAGTTATTGAAATATCCACGATGACTGGGTTATCTCAATGTTTAAAGATGTAAGACATAGGTAGTTGAAAAAATTAAAAGGTTAAAGACAAAAAGGGTTAATTTTTACTTTTGTTACCCGACTACCATAGGTAATGGAAGGTATTGTATTCAGTCAAAAAATTCGATATCAAGATTTCACCTGATTTACATGCAGGGTATGTAGCGATTAAATCATGATTTAAATCAATTGATTTTTATTATTTTTTTTTTTTTTTTGGGGGGGGGGGGGGGGGGGGAATCACTGATTTAAATCATTTATTTTAAATATCAAAGTTATTGGCTTTAATGGAATGTAATTGAATATCTAACTTTAAAAAATGCAATTTTTAATTATTTCTTATGTAAATTTAAATTTACAATTTGCAAAATATATAACAAAATATTTCGTTAGACGAGCTAATATTTCTCATTTCTTGATTTTAGATTCTTCTCTACTAAGCAACGTTAATAAACACAAAAATAAATTGCATCTTAACTTTCTTAATTATTTATACATTTTATTATATATTTTAATGATTAATTATATTTTGATGAATATTTCAATTTTAAACTAATATGGATAACTGAGAGTGAAATATTTTAAATTTAAAAAACTCTTCTAATGGTTTTAAATTAAAAACCTGTCCTCATTTGAGGACATTTAGTGTTCTAGCGAAAATTCTTCCAGATAAAAAAAAACTTTGAGATAACAGATTAATTTCCTATTATATACTGACAAATACCTTGAAAGTAAAGTATTATAATATATATTATTATTCAATTTGAATTAAGTTAGTATATCTGCACAAAAAGAAAATATATGTACGAAGAATGAAAAATCATAAAATAACTATCCGAATTATGAAATAATACTTCATAGTAGACACATAAAACTCTGTGCTCACTCAGAGTGATGCTATATAAACTGTCACTAAAAAGCAGAAATCATTCCAAGAAAACCCCTAAAAAATAAATGCCATTTTATTAGCTGTCCTCAAATGAGGACGCTGGGTGTTAATGGGTTAATTATTTATACAAGTACAGCCTTATGACTGGTGCAGGGTTGCCAACTGCTCCAATTTCTGCGGAGTTTCTCTGAAAAAATTTAATAACTCCGCAATTCTGCTCATTTCTATGCTTCGCAAATTCAGTCTTGACCACCTAGCTAAATATTTTTGATTAAATACATAAAATTAAATTTAAAAAAAAAAAAAAAAAAAAAAACTATTTTTCTTTTCTTTTTCTTTCCTTTCTTTTTTCCTTGCACACATCTAGACAGAAATTGCAATACAATCCTTATCAACTTTTGATTTTACATTTCCAACAGTTGCCGCATATTCTTTGAATTTTGTTTTTTATCTATTAAAGCACTTCAACGCCTCTTGAAAGTAAAAACTCTCTTGAAAGTAACGTTTACAATCTAACTGAAGAACCACACGCCTCATTGTACAGTACTCATAAATAAATAGTAAAGAAATAAAACATTCTAGTGCTAGGCATTGCGTAATCGAAATATTGCTGACTCAGAACGGGAACAAGTATTTGTTTACATTAGCTAAGAGTGTGTTTAATTAAAACCACAAGCTGAAAGGGGGGAAGAAAGAAACCGAATGTTATGATTATGCAGTATTTTGATTTTCATTTAAACTATATCAATGTTTCAGTTATCTTAATGCTTAATAGGTCGTTAAAAAATAATACTTTCTGACGAAAAAAATTGTTTATTTTAATTATTTATCGATAAGAATAATGAATTCAAAGCTACGGAACTTTAAGGCAGATTGACAACGCAAGGGACCTAAGGCCAGGAAGAAGTATCTTCCAAAGGAGACTTTCTAAAGTGTCTTAGGCCCTAATCACGCGAGTTTTGGAGAAAATCAGTATAAAGTCAGACTTAACGGAGGAATTGTCCTCTGTAATAGGACTCTTTCTTAAGTGTTTTAGTATACAAGTTTCTGAGAAAATCATGGAAATTTTCAAACTTTATCGTCACAAATATCTACCGTTCAAGAAAGAAAAAGAATATTTTCTGTGCTTTTTGTTGATATAACTGAATATGCGATAACTTAGTTTTTATAGTGCGTGGGTGATTCTAAGAAATTTTCAGATCTGAAAATGGGACTTTCACAACTATCGTTGGATTTTAAATGGATTCATCACAAAATAGCACAGGAAAATTGCGTATTTTATAAATCAGCCGCAAATGATGACATTATTTCAGTAATGAAATAAAAAAATAGAAGATGATTTATGACTAAATAATTACACATTTTTAGAAAAATAACATCTATTTTAGCAATTAGTTTACGATTACATAATTAAAAAAATTAGCTGTAAAATAATTCCGTATTTCTATAAAAAGCCACAAAAGTATACGTATAAGGCAAATCATGTTGGAAAAAAGCAAGAATTTCATCGATTAGCATCGAAATAAAGCCTTTTTCAGCGATTAATGATAAATTTTGTTAATTAACGGCGAAATGATTACATATTTCCGTTATCGGCTACAAAAATATCACGATTTACTGAAATCAACTGAAAAAAAAAAACCTTATTGCCTAGCAGCCAAATAATAGCATATAAAACATAAATTTTTGATTATTAGTGGGTAAGCGATGCCGTATTTGCGAAATCTACTTCAAAATTATTCCTGATTTCAAGATTCCGCTTTGAAAAAGAGTGCAAATTCCACAAAATAGTTGAGTATTTAAGATTCAGCTTTCAGAACACATTTTTCATAGAGTAGTAGCTAAATAATAGCGTGTTTCGGCAATCGGCCGCATAATAATCGCGTATTTCAGAAATCCGCTTTGAAAAAAATGCGCAATTTTTTACCGATTAGGAAAAAAAAATAATTTAGTTCTGGGTAAACCTAAATTTTGACAATTAACTGTGAAATAATCCGGTATTTTTTAATTTATCTGCAAATTTTCACATATTTCTGGATTCAGTTTTGAAAAAAGGGCTTAAATTTCATCGATTTGCAGCCAGATAATTGTATATTTTGTTAATAATTGGCCCCATTTTTGATATAATTGACTGCAAAAATATCACAAATTTTAGCAATCAGCTTTGAAAGAAGAGGGAATTTTATCAGTTAATGGCAAAATTATAGTATATATTAGCAATTATTTGCTATTAAACGTAGATTTTGTAAATTTGCAGTGAAATAATTACAAATTTCGGCAATCGGTCGTAAAAATATCACGAATTCCGTCAAATACATGGAAAAAAGCATATTTATTTATTTAATGGTAAAAATGTAATTCCCCCCCCCCCCCCTTTCGCCCTCTACGAGAAACTCCCGATTTTTGAGGTATATTTAGTAATAATCTTAAAAAATAAAAAAAAAAAGTTTCAGAAAAGTTCATGACTGTCAGTTTGCACTGAAATTGAACTTAATGTTGTACAATTTCTATCATTTTCCATCTTTAATAACAATGATTATTTTATTGTAGACTCAGTTTTATTACATTTTCGAATATTTATAAACGATTAAAATTGTCCATTATTGTGACTTTATTTACTTCAAAAATTTAAAATTTTGTTTAAAAAAATCCAATTTTTGTATCAGTTTAAAGTATAGCAATGAAATTATTTTCACGTGTATGGTGGTATAAGTTTAAGAAATTTCCCTCACGTATTTCTGCTGAAAATTTTCAAAGTGTAATTTATTATGCATGTGATGTCAACATGTTCATTTTTATGTATTAACTAAATAGGAAAATAGCTAAAATTTTTTGCAGCATTTTTAGTTTTTAAATAAATAAACACCCACAGATTATTCTGGTCAGTGTGCTCCAGATTCAAAATAAATTTGCTCCATATCCATAATTATTTTGCTTCGATATGCTCCAAATTCATAATTACTAGCAGGCTTTGCCCACTTCGCTGGGCATTATATTTAAAGGATTTCTTTTTAGTTGAATAATTGAAACGTTTAAATAAATATATTTCGATTGGCGACTATTTTCTTCACAGTTTTAGTGAGGGATCACCTTGACAATAATAAACATTTTTTGAACTTCTCGAATCTCTGCAGGAAAACTATTATCAAAATGAATATTCTGGAAACAGTTGAAGCTGTACAGTAAAAGTCACTATTCGATGAATTGTCGAATCAGAGAACGCACATAAGTTGTTTTCGCAGCAATCACTATAACGCACGTATGTACGCTTCACGCACATGAAAACCAAAAAATATATATGTATATCACTGGACAGCCCTACACCGCTGTGCATAAATCTCAGAACACATGAAACTCGGTTCTGCGGCAACGACTATCACGCATGTTAAAACCAAAAACCATCACTGGACACCCTTACCTCGCTGTGCATGTATCAGAAAATGCGCAAAACTCAGTTATGCAGCAATCACTATCACGCATGTTTAAAAAAAAAAAATCACTGGACACCCCTACCCCGCTGTGCATGAACCTAAAAACACACGAAACTCGGTTCCGCGGAAATCACTATCACACATGTTAAAACCAAAAAAACATCACTGGACTTCCCTACCTCGATCAAATCTCTTGTAATTCCTCATAACGTAGCTGTAGTTCAACGTAAAATACACTCAAATCAATGAAAATCAAATAAACCAATCAAATCTTTCGTAATTCCTCATAACACAGCTCTAGTTCAACATAAAATACACTCAAATCAATGAAAATATAAACCAATCAAATCTTTTGTAATTCCTCATAATGTAGCTCTAGTTCAACGTAAAATACACTCAAATCAATGAAAATCAAATAAATGAATCAATTATCTTGTAATTCCTCGTAACGTAGCTGTAGTTCAATGTAAAATAACTCAATTCAATGAAAATCAAATAAACCAATCAAATCTCTCCTAAGATTCTCCATCTGCGTCATTATAGAAATTGGAAATTTTATTTTCATATTTTTATTAAGTTTTTTTTTTTTCCTTTTAATCAAAAATTAATTATTTCTGCATAAACAGTTCCATATTGTATTATGATTATTTTAATATAAGGAAAAAGGTTTGTACTAGTTTAAAACACTGAAATTTAGAATATACATATAAAGTAAAGAGATTAAACATATTTTAAACAGATCAATAAAAAATGAAATGTATATCTTACATGCTAATTGCATACTTTTTTCCCTAATTTTCTCTTAAGTTATAAATGATAAGCATTTTAGAATTTGCAAATATTGTTTCTGTTTTCCTGAAAATAATGTCATTTTTTTTTAGTTTCCTTTTAAATATTTTTATAATTGTGTTCAAAACTAAGTGATATTTTCCTGTATTTGTCCTGTTTCTGAAATTTCCTTTTAGAGGACACTATTTTAGGGTAATTCATTTTGAAATTGAATATTAAGAATGTTTCTCTTTAGCCAATCAGTTCAGAATGTTTATATACCTCCACATATTTATGGACAACTTGCTCAACACGAGAAAGGACTTGAAGTACTTGAAAACGAGAATGTCCTTGAATCATTTGCCAGTATCATTCAGGCTCCTGATTATTCCTCTGACTTGTCTATTCTGCAGCTGAAAGCAGCTTTGTGGTCTGTTGTAAGTATTTAAGACTCTTTCATCATAATAATTTCTAGAGAAGTAGTGCATGTCCTGATGTTCTTCAGACTCCTGAAAACTAAAAAACCGTCCTGAAATACCCTTAAATATGATAAGTTTTAAATATCCTGAAATTTTGAGATATATCCATATTTAAGCTTCTCAAATTATTTGTTTAAGCTCCAAACTTGTGTTATATTGCAAAACGAATTTATCTTACAGATGTCTGCTTCTTTTTTTGAGATATGAAGAGTTCTGTAAAATAACATTCTGCCCCCCCCCCCCCTTCTCCCTGTTTGAGGAGTAATTTTTGTAAAATTACTTCTCAGTGGATGTCTGTCACCGAAGGAATGATTCTTCACCAAATTTCATGCCTCTAAGTTCAAGGCTTTTGGTCAGGCGATAATGAATCAGTTAGTCATACTCTCAGTCAGGACAAACAGTTATAGAGATATAACAAAATAAATACTGTAATAGAATAATAATAATAGAATAGATAATAGAATACAATAATAGAAATGACATACACATATAATATAATACAGATTAACTTGAATTAATCAAATATTGTAACAGATATATTTTATCAAGGTTATTTTCTTTAAATTTCTTTATCGGCTGTTTTACGTTATGCTTTTCATATTCTGCAGGCTTTTTTCACAATTTCGAGATAAACCACTAAGGTTAGGTAAATTAGAGGCAATCTTACAAAATTATTAAAAGTATTATAATGAGTTTAAATGATAATTATTTTAGTTATAATTAATGCATTTAACCAAATAAATTTACAAATATCGTCTAAATCTGATTATTGTAAACAAAACATAACCTTATATTAAAAAGATCAGTAGAAGGAAAAATAAATTTACAATAATTTACTTATTTATTTATTACAAACAATACATAAGCTGAAATGCACTTTGTGTATTTGTATTGCTAAATGTGTCAAATTGTGTGATAACTGTCTAAATGAAAAGTAGCAGCAAGAGAGGGGAGGGGGGGGGGGCAAAGGCATTTTACTGATTAGTCTCTATAACATATACTAGCAGGCTTTGCCCGCTTCGCTGGGCACTATATTTAAAGGATTTCTTTTTAATTGAATAATTGAAACATTTAACATATTTCGATTGCTGACTATTTTCTTCACAGTTTTAGTATGGGATCTCCTTGACAATATCAATTTTTACTTCCTTATATAAAGTATAAGGAAGTATAGTAATCCCGATTTGCGAAATGGATTTTCTATTTCACATTGCTCAAAAACGAATGATCACTGAATGTTCCCAATTTGTACGTGTGACTGTCATGATGTCTTGTTGTACACATGCAAGTGTCGTCTTAACACGAGCTCTCGTTTTAGAGATATAAGCAACTTTACACGTTTTTTCGTGACGTCTGTGTGTATGTGTGTCTGTGAGTATGCCGCATAACTCAAAAACGGTTGGACGTAGAAAGTTGCGAATTGATACATAGGTTTGTTATAACATCTAGTTGTGCACCTCCCTTTTTGGACTTTGTATGATTTTCTGTTTTGGAGATATTTAGGAAAATTAGGTTCATAATGGCCAAAATGTATCAAAAAACGGTAATAACTCAAAAACGGTTTGGACAAATCTTGCAATTTAACTAACTTCCCGACTAGCTAGACATTTGAAACTTTCAGAAAAGCTCAGAACACAATGCATTTAAAAAATTGACAATGCATTTAAAAAATATTTTTAGCCAACTGTTTCGGATACCTGTTGCCTTATGATTCCACAAAAAAATTATTTAACTAACTTCTCGACTAGCTAGACATTTGAAACTTTCAGAATATTTCAAAACACGGTGAAAATGCATTTTTGAAATACTTTTAGCGATCTGTTTCGGATTCCTGCTGCCTCCGGCAGCGTTACTTGGACAAATCTTGCAATCAATTTTTAACTAACTTCCGACTATCTAGACATTTGAAACTTTCAGTGAAGCTCAGAACATGGTGACAATGCGTTTTTTAAATATTTTTAGCAAATTGTTTCGGGTCACTGCTGCCTTCAGCAGCGTTTATATGGTTCAATAGAAAATTTATTTAACTAACTTTCCGACTAGCTAGACATTTGAAACTTTCAAAATAGTTCAAAACATGGTGAAAATGATTTCTTTTAATATTTTTAGCCAACTGTTTCAGATCCCTGCTGCCTTCGGCAGCGTTACCTGGACGAATCTTGCAATAGATTTTTAACTCACTTCTCGACTAGCTAGACATTTGAAGCTTTCATTAAAGCTCAGAACATGGTGACAATACATTTTTTAAATATTTTTAGCAAATTGTTTCGGGTCACTGCTCCCTTTGGCAGCGTTTATATGGTTCAACAGAAAATTTATTTAACTAACTTCCCGACTAACTAGACATTTGAAACTTTCAGAATAGTTCAGAACTCGGTGAAAATCCATTTTTTAAAATACTTTTAGCCAACTGCTTCGGATCCCTGCTGCCTTCGGCATCGTTACCTGTACAAATCTTGCAATCAATTTTTAACTAACTTCCCAACTAGCTAGACATTTGAAACTTTCAGAAAAGCCAGAACACGGTGGTAATGCATTTAAAAAATATTTTTAACCATTTGTCTTGGGTCCAATGACAATGCTTTTTACATTATATATTTCTAAAGATGTAGAAGGAAGTCATGTGGTGCTCACATCAGATTTTTTTTTTTTAACTTCTCGAATCTGTGCAACAAAACTATTATTAAAACGAATATTCTCGAAAACAGTGAAATAGAAAAGTTAATTCTTCGAATATTCTGGAAACGGTTGAAGCTGTTACTCGTACAGTAAAAGTCACTATTCGATGAATGGTCAAATCAGAGAAGGCACGTAAGTCATTTTCGCAGCAATCACTATAATGCACATATGTACACTTCACACACATGGGGAAAAAAAAAACAAACACTGGACAGCTTTACATTGCTGTGCATGAATCTCAGAACACATGAAACTCGGTTCCATGGCAATGACTATCACGCATGTAAAAACCAAAAAACATAACTGGATACCCCTACCTTGCTGTGCATGAATCTCAGAACACACGAAACTCGGTTCCGCAGCTATCAGTATCATGCATGTTTAAACCAAAAACATCACTGGTCACCCCTACCTCTTTGTGCATGAATCTGAAAAGGCATGAAACTCGGTTCGGCTGCAATCATTATCATGCATGTTAAAAAAAAAAAAAAATACACTGGACACCCCTACCTTGCTGTGCATGAACCTGAAAACGCACGAAACTCGGTTCCATGGCAAGCGCTATCACGCATGTGAAAACAAAAAAAAAATCACTGGACACCCCTACCTTTCTGTGCATGAATCAGAAAACACATGTAACTTGGTTTCGCAGCAATCACTTTCACGTATGTTAAATCCAAAAAAAAAAAACATCACTGGACACTCCTGCCTCGCTGTGTATGAATCTGGAAACACACGAAACTCGTTTTCACAGCAATCACTGTCAAGCATGTTAAAAACAAAAGAAACATCACTGGACATCCCTACCTCAAATTAATGAAAATCAAATAAACCAATCAAATCTCTCATAATTCCTCAAAACGTAGCTCTAGTTCAATGTAAAATACTCTCAAATCAATGAAATCAAATAAACCAATCAAATCTTTCGTAATTCCTCAAAATGTAGCTCTAGTTCAAAGTAAAATACACTCAAATGAATGAAAATCAAATAAACCAATCAAATCTCTCGTAATTCCTGAAAACATAGATCTAGTTTAACGTAGAATACACTCAAATCAATGAAAATCAAATAAATTAATTAAATCTTTCGTAATTCCTCATAATGTAGCTCTAGTACAATGTAAAATACACTCAAAACAATGAAAATCTAATAAACCAATCAAATCTCTTGTAATTCCTCATAATGTAGCTGTAGTTCAGTGTAAAATACACTCAAATCAATGAAAATCAAATAAACCAATCAAATTTCTTGTAATTCCTCAAAACGTAGCTCTAGTTCAATGTTAAATACACCCAAATCAATGAAAATCAAATAAACCAATCAAATCTCTTGTAATTCCTCATAATGTAGCTCTAGTTCAACGTAAAATACACTCAAATCAATGAAAATATAAACCAGTCAAATCTTTCATAATTCCTCATAACGTAGCTGTAGTTCAACGTAAAATACATTCAAATCAATGAAAATCAAATAAATGAATCAATTCTCTCCTAAGATTCTCCATCTGCGTCATTATAGAAATGGGAAGTTTTATTATCATATTTTTATTAATTAAAAAAAAACTAATCAAAAATTCAAAAATCTGACTTCAATGTGCACAAATGACCCTTTGGAGGGCACCTTTGTGTTAAATCACGTGACTGTCCGAGCTGCTGTTTTCAAGAACAGTGAAATATACATATATATATATGTACAAATATTGCTCACTTAATAGTATAAGATATTTAAAATGGCATAAAAAAAAATTAGTTAAAAAAAAAAAAAAAAAAAAAAAAAAAAATTTCACCTGAAGCATTAAAATTTTTTTTAATACTAAATATTAACTACCAAATATTATTTATAATAATGTTTAAACTGTAATACTTAGAGTATCAACCAATGTTTTTAAATAAATTGTATCATTAGAAAAAGAAATACTTCTAAAGCAGTAATGACCTTGATTTTACTGTGCAAATTTAGTTTTTAGAAAGCTTTATCTCAATTTTACTATTCTTGTATAAATATATTTCTTTTCACACACATATATATAAGTATATAATAATAATATATATAAAGGCATCAGCTTGAAATTTTATGGCTTTTATTAGGTTTATAATTAAAATATTGAAATTTCAAACTAAAACATTTATTTTATCAAAATTAATTACAGCCTATTGCACCTATGGATATTGTAGCTTTTTATTAGTGAAACAGTTTTTTAAATCAGTTCAGTAATTCCATAGATTACTATCTACATACAAACTTTTTCTCTTTATAATATTAATATAGGTCTTTTTATTTTACCATTTTAGGGGCATATAGGATCTTATTCTTTGGGGCTTTCACTAATTTTAAAAGAAAATTTAATTTCTCCCATTGTTCATCTAACTGCAGGTTCTCCAGTTCTGGCTGTCAGAGGGTAAATACATATACTTGTAGCTAGTAATTACTGTAAATATTAAAACTTTTTTTTACAAAACAATACTCTTTGTATTTAAATTTCATTTTACTTTTACTATCTTCATAATAATCCTTTCACCTCTTTACTCAGAGCTTCATCACATGAATCATTGGTCCTGAGATTTTGTTTTCCTCTTTGATTCAGATTGAGCATGAGCATGGTGTGCCATCTGGTGTCTATGAGGACTGGATCATGATTATTACAAACCATTTGTTTGGTTAATACCTCTGCGCCTTCTCATTTTAATGCATAACAGTAAATGAAATTTAAATATAAAGTGTCTTCATTAAAAATTATATTAAAACACTCTGTGTTTCAGAATCATTTATTGTCTACTTAACCCTGCTGCTGTGTTTGAATCGACTGTGACTCAAAACCAACATTCATGATTTTTTTTAAAAAAAATTTCAAATACTTTCTATTTAAAAAAAAAAAAAAAAAAAAAAAAAAAATCATTACATTAATTTAGTTTAAAATTAAAGAAATCAAAGTATGATTAGTTACAGAAATTAAGAACATTAGGTATGTTTGAACTCCATTTTTTCCATTAGAAAAGAAGGTCTATTCGAAAGGAAACACAGCAGCAGGTTTGAAAATTTGCATAACTTTGTTAACCACTTAATGTTTTAGCCTGAGTATACTCGGGCATCCATTTTTTGTTTTTTCCCACTACAACGAGTTAACTCGTGCATTTAAAATAATTTTTCAATTTTTTTGTTTGGGTATGAGAAACATTGTATATGGTCAATTTACTTGTGTTATTTTATTCTATCACTAATGAAGATTAAAAAGACATAATAAAAAAACTGAAACATTTTGTAACAGCAAAAAAGAAAACTAGAACGTTAAGCGGTTAAACTAGTTGGCATAGATAGACTCTCCTCAGTTACATATTTATTCTCATAAATTTCTACTACAGGACATATTATATTCATTTTAAGAGAAATTAATTTGAGTGCTCTGTCAACATGGAGACAGACTGAAATACCCCACTTAATAGGCTACAATAATTCAGTTCGATACATTTACCTTATCCTAATTTGTTAATTGATTTTATTAAGGTCAGTTTCATATTTTAGTTTTCCATACTATTTCCAGTGCAATGATCTCCATAAGTTTATATGAAACATTACTCTGTTCTGCTCTATTATGTTAATAAAACCATAAATTGTGAATAACTTATGAAATTTTCAAATTAGTATATTCATAGATATTTTAAAAGTGGTCTGACGCCTTTATGATGAAAATATTCCTTAAAATGGATGTTTATGCAAAATTTTGCCTATTCTGTCATGCTAAGAAAATCCTACATTTCAAATAACTTGTTATAATTTAACGAATTGTTTAAATTAAAAAATTCACAGTCAATAATGTTCATCCCAGTTTTCTAAATCATATTTTGAAAGTGGTCTGACATCTTTACGATGAAAATATTTTTCAAGCAAAATAGACTTTTATGTGAAATTTTGCCTTTACTTTGCCACTTTAACAATTTGTAAATTTTGAATAACTTACACAATTTTCAAAGAATGTAGAAATTTCGTAGTGAATGATGCTTGTGTCAGCATCATAACTGGTATTTAAAAGCTGATCTGATATTTTTATTGTAAAAATATTCTTTTTAATATGTATTTAAATGGCATTTTGCCCAATTCTCTCATGTTAAGAAAATCATAAATAACTTTCGAAGGTTTTAAATTATAATGTTGCAAATTAATAGAGTTCTTGTCTGTGTTATAAGTGATAATTTAAAACTGGTCTGGTCTTTCTGGGATCATTTGTTCTTGAGGTATTGTGTGCAGACTTACAAACTAATACTCTTCAGATGGACACCATGCTGATTTTGTGATTTTTGGATTCCTCACACCTCAAAATGTGGGAAAAAAACTGGTAGAAAATTTTACAATTACCTAACAAGGGAAGTATGAATCAGTAAAATTGCTATTGAAACCAAACCAAGCTTAAATTAAAGAGCATGGTCGAAAACATAGGGTACAGTAGAAATTTGCTGCAACAACCGCCATGGGGGCGACATATGACCCTCTAATAGTTTTAGTTATTTCTATAAAAACCAACAAAACACACATCGTAATAAGAACGAATGGTGTTGTGGTAACGTGCTTAACTTCTGATACGGAGGTCCTCGGATCGAGTCCCCGCAAAAACGTTTTGTATTTAAATTTTTTATTCCAAATAAAATATTTATTTTTTACATTTTTAATTAAATTAAATCATTATTTTAAGAGAAAATATTAATAATATCTTTTTTTTTTTTCTTTTTAAGTATTCCAATTAATAAAGTATTGACCATGAATTTATGAAATATATATTTATATTTTATTTATTTATAAAAAAGAAAATAATATTTAAAGCTACGAATATAGTTTCTAATTTATAACAGTTATGATTGAAAGTAGAAAAATCATGAAACCATAAGTATTTTTCACAATTAGAACAAGAAATACAAAAAGATTGATCACAATTATTTGAATTACGATTTTGTTTACCATCAATTATTGTTCATCACGAACATTTTGTTAAATATTTTTTTTTTTGTCAAGATTACTAGATTTGTAAAATCCATATTTGCCCAGATTTTGAATTTTTTGAGATGTAAACTAATTATAAATTAGTAAAATCATTTTGAGAAAATTTGTCACAGTGTTCAATATTATTATCAGTTCTTTTGACACCACTAAATTTAACAGTTGTTTAATGAAACATTTGAAATAAAAGTTAAATGCGACATCGAATAGTTAAACAACAGCTGTTGTTCATTCAGGATTTTTCATGCAAAAAATTGCATGAAAAAATAATACAATTGAGAGCAGACGATTGTCTCTTGATATTAATGTCGTCGTTAAAAAATAGTAATTAGAAATTTACATAAAACATAATCATTAACAAAATTGTATCTGAATGTAATCATTAATAAAATCTTATCTAAATGAAATATAAAAGTATTTCCCGTTAAATTATTAATTTCTTTAAATTTAATAAATAAATAAATAAATTGGTTAAAAGTAAAAAAATATATATTAAATTGCCCACACTGAAAAAAAAAATAAACTTGTTTTAATATAATTAATAGTTTCTCTTAAAATAATGATTTAATTTAATTAAAAATCTAAAAAACAAATATTTTAGTTGAAATAAAAAATTAAAATACAAAACGCCCTTGCGGGGACTCGATCCGAGGACCTTCGCATCATAAGTCAAGCACGCTACCACAGCACCACTCGCTCTTCTTACGATCTGTGTTTTGTTGGCTTTTATAGTAATAACTAAAATTATTAGGGGGTTATATCGCGCCCCCATGGGAGTTGTTGCAGCAAATTTGTGCTGTACCCAATGTTTTTGACCATGCTCTTTAATTTAAGCTTGGTTTGGTTTCAATAGCAATTTTACAGATTCATACTTCCCTTGTAAGTTCCCTGCACCCATACTATGATAGAGAACTAAAAATGTCTTTATTACTCTGATTAAAATACTTTTTCTTCCTTTCTTTCTTAAGAAAAAAAAAAACTTATGTATACATAAGAAGGAAGTATTAGATTTGCAAAAATTTTCTACACCCAGTTTTTGACAGATTTACACATTTTGAGGTGTGTCTCAAGCATGATTTGACCGTTTTTTAAAAATGTCTATCTGTGTGTATGTGAAAGAGAGAGAGACCAAAATTTTACGGATTTTATTTTTTAGAGGTATCTTACAAAGTAATGAACAGAATTTAACCAAGCTTGATATTTAATTGAATTTTGATTTAAATGGATGCAATTACATTTTCGAATATATCACTCAACAAATGGTGCTGCCACTCAGTTAATTTTTAATATGGCATTATAATACAAAATTTCATATAAATGAATATAATGAGAATTATTTTCAATCACTTATTATGGTATTGTTAGTTTAAAAAATTCATGCTTAGTTAAAACATGCTTAGTTTAGACAATAATATGCAGATACTTCTCTCAAGTTACATATTTAAGAAGAAAACAAAAATAAATAAATGAATTACTTTTAATATTGTTACCAAACTATTATCTTATTGTTGCTAATTTTTCTGTTCATTATTTTAAAAAATAATTAAATGAATGAAACTACTTTAGTATAACCAATTAGTTTAGAAACACACACACAGATATATATATATGTGTGTGTGTGTGTGTGTGCTTTATTTAAAAATGATAAAATGATGCAATACATTTATATATTACTTATATAGTATTTTATTTTGTACAATATGTTTGTATTTTATGACTGTAAGTCAAACTGTTTTATTTATTTATTTTTAGAACATGCTTTTTTATTCTTGGTCTTTTAAGTTCTACTCCTGAAGGCTGTAGTACTTTGCGAGAATTTGGTTGGGAATCAGTTCAACGAAATCACAGTGAGAAGTGGCCTCTTATTCGTGAAGAGTTTCTCATAGACTACCCACAGTTTTTGAGAAAATCGACATGGTCTTTTAGCAGTATGAGTAATGACTGGCCATTTGATGTTCTTCCTGCAAGTTTATCTTTTGGTGCTCATGATTCCCATTTAGATTTAACTAGAAGTCAAAGCCAAAGTTCTTATTGCTCAAGTGTTGATATATTCCAAAGCTCTTTACCAAATAAAAGTTTCACAGAACTGCAGTTGAGGCATTCAGACTTTATGAATGACATGTCTGACGATGATGCCCGTCCTCGTTCATCATCTGATTGCCAGACTGAGAGAAACAATGTTATTTTTCATATTTCTGAATCATCGAGTTGGGATGCCTTGAATAGTAATTTATCCATTACTCCTCCTGCAAATTTTGATTTTTTATCCAAAAGGAGAAGTATCAGTACTTCAGAAGTCGACGAAAACCTTTGTTCCCTCCAGGCTCACCTGAAAGAAACTGATCTTTCTGAAAATAAAACAAACTCTCATAATTCAGACCATGAGTCTTGCAGTGCAAATTCACATTCCAGTGAACAGCCTAGTTCCTTTTACCCTGTATCTAGTGATGCATCTATCAATGGCTCATGTAAATCATCGGACAGTGCTTCTCGACCAACATTGCTGAGCCAGTTATCCCATGGACTTAGTAACCATCTGCACAGCCCCACATCACCTACAAGGCCTTCATCACTGTTGGTGACTAGTGCAAGGGATGCATTAGGTTATGTAACATTGAAGGACATCCAGAGAAGCAGGGTCAACTCATCTAGTTTTCAAAACTCATCCAATGTTGATATTACATTAAGACATTTCAAATCAAAGAGCTTGGATGCTGATGCAGCTAAGACATTTAATCTGTAATTCTTATTTAGTTGTTTATATAATTTATTTATTTTATGTGCTTTATTTAGCTCTAAATATTTGATATTATGATTGAAATGTGTTAGTTTAAATTTTGATTATAAAACATTTTCCTCTGGGATGTTTTTATATATTGATGCTTTTTTTTCTTGAATAGAATGTTACATAGCTTTCATCAGAAAAAGCTGTTTCATGTAACATATTTGTGAATTTTTATCCATAGATTATATGATTTTGTATAGATTGTCATTTATCTTATTAAACAAAATTTTCATTTATTAATTCCTATAAATATTGATGTTGTTACTTAGCACTTAGAAATATTTTTAAGAATTACACTGACAATAAATGAAAATAAAATAATTATAAACATAATTTTTTTAAAGGAAAATAATTCTGTGTTGGCTTATTAAATGCAACCCAGAATGATTAAAGCTTATCAAAAATGTATCAGAAAACTGAATCATTTTTTGAAATTTGCATCTTCTTAAAATGTATTTTTATCAAAACCTTATCTTGATCTATGTATAATATATTTATTTTTTCTTTTGCATAATTAGATTCTAAAGATAAGAATAATAATCCACAACTTCTAAGAATCTTGGGTCCTGTGCATCCTAATTTCATTTGCATTATTTAGATTTTTCTGTTTTCTGTTATTCAAAATCTTACATGCAATTTTTTGAATTGGGGATCATTTTACTTTCTTAGAAATTTATATTGATAATAATTTGATTTAAAAAAAAAAACTTTTTTTAACCCGTTAACGTCTGAATTGATTTTGCAAAAATCTTTTGATGAATATTTCAATTCTAAATTAATATATACAACTGGCAGTAAAATATATTAAATTAAATAATTCTTCTGATAGTTATAAATTTAAATCCTATCCTCATTTGAGGACGCATATCGTTCGAGCAAAAAAAACATAGATTAATTTCCTATTACAGTGAAAAATGTTTAACGCGAAACTGAGGGGATCAAAATATTTTTTTGTGTTAAAAGAATTTCGTGTAAAAAAGATTCGTAAAAAAAAGTACAAAATTTGCCAATGTTTTCCCTGTCATTAATTATTATTTCCATTTCCTGTAAAAATACTGCTAACTTACATCCATTAGGATAAAAATCAAGTACAAATATGATATCTTTTACTGTCTTTTTCAGCACCACATTGTTTAAAAATATATCGAGATTACATATTGTTTTATTTATCCCTGAATTCGAATGCGCATCTAAATAACTGCGGATACTCATTATTTTCTTCATTTCTGAAGCAGAGGGGACAGAAACTGCATCATTGATTCAGTTGTCAGATTCATAATAAAAATTTACCTAAGTGGAATCATTTTAATGATGAACGATGTCAGAAATCTCATTGTCGGTGCTGTAAACACATGATCATCGAAGTGAACATATTGTAACATAGTTACCATTATTTTAATTTATTCCGGAACATTTTTAGCAGAGCTTTTAATCCGCACCACTTTATTTATAGATTATTTTCCTTCAATATGTAACTACGATAAAATAAGAAAAAGTTACTCTTAAGAAAGAAGTGGTATGGAAATAAAGGCGGGTCTAAAAATGCTTTGGAATAAATTAAAAGGTTGGCATCTCTGTAGAAGCAAACATGCCACTGAAGATTAAAAGTGAATTTTTTTCATGTTAAATGATTTTTGTTTTGTGTTAAAAGAAAAAAATTGTATTAAATAACATAGTATACTGTCCAGACCGCGATATCATTTCGTGTTAACCAATTGTTCATGTTAAACATATTTCACTGTATACACTGACAAAGACCTCGAAAGTAAAGTATCATAATATATAAACATATATAATATGTAAAAAAAACTAGAAGTGCTAGATTCACCAAAACCTATATAGATCGTGAAACTGTGACCTATATTATGTGTGTAATTTTTTTGTTCAATTAAATTAGGCGTTTAGACGCTATCGCACTTTTTAAAATTTGATCTCATAGGCCATAATGATAAAGAATTTTTCTTTGTGTCGGTGTAAAAAAACCATAAGTGCTAGATTCACCAAACTCTATGCAGTTCATGCAACTATTACCTATAATATGTGTATAAATTATTTTCTCAGTTGAATAAGACGTTTTGATGCTATTGCACTTTTTAAAATTTGGTTCCATAGGCCATAATGATAAAGAATTTTCTTTGTGTCCCTGTAAAAAAACTATAAGTGCCAGATTCGCCAAAATCAATAGGGTTCATGCTATGGTGACTTGCAACATGCGTATGAACTTACAGCTCATTCGAACAAAGCATTTAGACGCTAGCATGTTCACTCACATACATAAACACATACATACATCATCATAAAAATAGTGAAAACAAACTCAGGGCACCTCAAAACGTATAGAAACACCAAAATCTCGAATTAGGATTTTTGACACGATTACATTATCTTCCTTACATATGTATGTTCATAATATTAATGCATGACTGGGTACTAATTACATATATCATATTTTGAGTATTATATTACGTTTCTTAAGAACTATATGAATACATTTTGAATATTAATTGTATAATATTGCCTATCTTTAATAATAAGCATATGATTTATGTCCATACAGATAGTTATTTAATAACATTAAAAATCTTTATTATTCATCTGATTTGCTGCTTGTCTATGAGTATTAAAAATTCTACTGTGAATTCAATTGATTCTTTGACCAATATTCTTCGATCTTTACTGTGTTCCTCCATTTAAGATGCTTTCTAGGAAAAATCTGTCTTATTTAGAATGGAAAATAATGACATGTTGAGAAAGTTTGCAAATTTTAGTAAAGTGGAAAAGGCGTATAACCAATATTAGTGGCGTATAAACAAAGAATTTTTGCATTAAAACAAATAGGAATTAATCAGGACTTCATTAAAAGGACGTATAAATGTAAAAGGCATATAAACGATGCTTTACTGTATAAGCAAGCTTTACAAAATGTATATATTTTTTTATATACATATGGCTTTATTGGAAAAAAAAAATTAATCCATTCAAAATGAACAACACAAGCAGAATAAAAGCAAGAGCCATTGCCATAGATAAAAAGAATAAAATTCAGGTAGGGACAGTTCGCAGGAGGTTAACAAGATGAGTCCTGGCTTCCCAGTAGAGTTGACACAGGTCGTCTCTCGTTTGGGAATCACGGTTTAGTCTACTACAATATGTTAAGTGCTCTGCATTTAGAGTACCCTCACCGCAGATTTGGAACTCTTTTGTAGGTGTTACTTCCGTCCATGACATTCCTTAAATCACATGTGCCCCCTGGGTGGTGCTAAATGAGTAACGACTTTAGGCGATGGCAACCCAAAGTGGAAACGCCTTTTTTAATATGAAAAGCCAAGCCTTTACAAAATATAATTTCTAAAAAATAAACCTAATATTACGCAATCAATTTTTTTTATTTTTATTGCTATGGGAAACTGCATCCATTGACAGATGACTACAGGACTCCCCGCCAGTGATAATGGATAAATGTTTTTTTTTTTTTTTTTTTTTTAATATTTCATGATGAGTGGTTCCACTAAGGGAGATTTATAAGTCTCTCCTCGACATTCCTTCTGCATGCATATAGCAGTTTTCAGTGCTTTTACATATAAAGTAGTTTCACTCCTAATTTCATTTACTCATAAACTACTTCTATAATGAATTTTGTGACCTTGTACCTTTACACTTTTTTATCATTTTATTAGTAAGAAATAAATATGTCATTGGTATGTTTTAAAAAAATAATTAATTTTGCAGTATTTGTTATCAGTATACAGAATACTTAAGATAAATAAAATTATAATCTTCAAAAAACATTAATAAATTCGCTAAATAAAATTACATTTAGGGCCACAGGGCTGATTAATTTTTGCCAAAGTGGAAAAAACGTGGTGGGGAAAAAGTTCCGGTAAAAATAGTTTTTGCTACAATTTTTACTGCTATCAAAATTTTTTGGTATTTTAAAAGAGGGTTTTAAGGATTTTAATTATAAAATTTCAATGTTTAAATGATAATTTTAACAGAACAAGTTTAGAGATTTAATTACAATCTTGATCCACTGATTCTTTTGTAAATCATTAAAATAATGTATTATGAAATTTTGAATATCAACAATTAATGAATTTTTTTTTTTTTTTTTTCATCTAAAAAAGTTTAAAGTACCTTCTAAAAAATATTCTTTTACATTAACAAAACTGTTCATTTTAAGTTTTAGAAATTGGTTTAGTAATAAAAACATTTAAATATGTTAAAAGTACGTTTAATTATTCATTATATTTTATATAAATTAGTCATATCATTTAGTCGCACATTTATTACAGAGAATTTCTACACACAGTTTAAATTTGCTTTATTACAGAGAATTTCTCACGCACATTTATTACATTTACTCAAAATACAGAGAATTATGGAATTTTCTAATAAAACAGAATTCATGAACAAAAGAAAACATGAAAGTGGTTTGAAGAAATAGATCTGTACTCTGTACCTCTTGCTATAAAATCTGGCATGAAAAAATTGCCTTTTCCACAAAATACTTTATATTAATGATGATGTTGAATTGATTACGGCTCACAAATGGTGGGAAAATATTTCATCTCTTTGTAACATAGGTTCCAAATTAGCAGCCATTAATTGTATTTGAACCTAAAAGATTTTGTTTGATGACTGTAATTTTACATCCAATCATCATTTTTAAAGGCCTAAGTTTTCGAAAAAATTTCAGTTTGACAACCATAATTTTGCTCTTAGCTGTCCTTTGTGTGTACATTTTCTACTGGTAAAAGAAAAATTCACTTTTTTAGATTCATCTCCCATTTTTTTTTTTTTTTTTTTTTAATATTGAAAAATTGCAAGCATTGATATACCCATCTTACGAGTGCCAGCAGATAGCATTTACTTTTTTTTTCTTTCTTGTCTTTTCCTTCACTGTGACTTTAGATTTTCCCCTCTGTATTTTCCTACTTATTATTTAAACTAGCAGGCTTTGCCCGCTTCGCTGGTCACTGAATTTAAAGGACACTCTTTTCTATATAGCTTTATAAAAATAAAATAAAACAAAATACTAAAATTGCTCAAAAGCTCTCTTCAGGTCCCTGCTGACTTTGGCAGCGATTTGGTCACCCGCTAAAACTCAGGTGCCTGTCCCTATTACCTGCGACATTGGTTTACCAGTAGTCTTCCATTTAGGTGCTTATTAGATAAGTTTTGAAATAGATAGTATCGAAAAAAATGAAGTATCCCTTTTATATTTGAATCCCAGTTACATATGAACAACACTATGCGTGGTGCACATAATATTTGCTTTTACATTATTTCCTATGTTTATTTTGTTTATCTGATCAACCATAAAATGACAGCAATTTCACGCCAAGTATTACAATATGCTATGACCGGCTACATCATTAATTTTTGTGGTTATATATAATTCATGGTTTGTAAACCTGATCATAGTACAGCCTTAATATAGTTCTTTTTGTCACAATATGCTATGAGCGCTATTTCTGTCGTATTTTAGACAACTAATCTTTTTATGGTTATATATATTTCCCATTAAACATATTTTTATTTATTTATTTAAATATTAATTTGAAATAATCAAATATTTCTGTTCGACGGCATGCAAGTGCAGTCACATACAGAGGCTCATTTGTTTGTATGATGAATTACCATAGTGATTAGTATATAAAAAAATAAATAAATAGGTAAACATCATCGTGCTACACAACTTTATTATGTTGCTCTATTGGCAGCTTTTGACTTTTTGTTGCCATACTAGTGATGGATTTTTTTTTTTTTTTTTTATGAAAAGGGGAAGAATATTTTGCTAATAATTTTATCAGACACCTTTTTGTTTATATATAAGAATCCTTCCTATTCTGTTTATTTTTTTAATGGTTTTTAGGTTTAAAATAGTGCTTGCTGAAATAAATTTGTTATCTTTAAAATTGCATTTTTTCTATAAACTCCTTTCTATAGTTGCCAAATTTGGCGCCAAATTCATTACCTGCCTATTGGAGCTTTTTAATGCATTTCAAAGGGAAGATTAAGCTATTTCAACACGAAAAAGAGCTAGAAATGCAGAAAATTGACATTTTTATCAACTTACTACCTCTTTGAAAGAATTTATGCAGAAATGAATACAATTATTTACAATTTCGTAACAGTATGCATTGATAAAGTGCTAATGTAGTTAGTTCTATAGCTATGATTCTACAGAAAATTTAAAAACATGGTTTATAAAAAGTTCTTTATCTTATAATTATTTATATTTTTGTTGCGCTACTTAGATTAAAATGGCTGTTGCTATATTAAACTTCTTGTCGAAAAACATTCTGTGTACTTCAACACCAAAATTTAAAAAATCGTCCAGGAGGATCTATTAATGAAACTGATAAAATAAAAATATGGTTCATAGAGTTTAAATAATCTATTTAAAACAGAAAATGGTTTCCATACAATCTTCTGCTGTTCCCACCTAAAATTCATACTTTAGTTAATTTTAAAAAATCTAATTGTCCGATCGATAAGCTGTTTAATCCGTTGGATTCACAAAAATTGCTTCTTTCATTTGGTATCTTATTTGTAACGATACGACTGATATTTCTAATTTTTTTCTAATTTATTTAATTTACTTTCCTCGTTTTAAATAAATGTTCTTTTTCTTTTCTTTTTTTTATTCTGTCGAAAAAAAAAAAAAATTGGCAACAATTAAATTATGGATAAAATTTAAATGGCTAATTTATCAGAAATTAGAAGGTTTTTTTTTTTTCATATTTTAATTAATTAAAAGAAAACTAATAAGAAATTCGAAAATCTGGCTTTGAGGTGCATCAGGGGAGGTCATTACGAAACTCCATGCAAATTTGTGTAGCTCTGCGATCTGCCGTTTTCCTAAAAGGCTCTGGATATACATACACAATGACACACAGACACACAAGCATCTTATTTTATTATATGTATAGATTATAATCAGTGAATTCCATGCCATAACCGCCCCTACTTATTTATTGCTCACTCTTTGATAAACAGAGGCATATGTCCCCTATTTATACGTTTGTACAGCAATTAATTTTTAGTTTTGATGGAGCAATTTAAAAAAAAATTATGAAAGAACATGGTTAAGCTGATTAGCTCTTATTTTATTTTGTCAAGTGCAATGAAAGCAAGCCCATCAAGATTGATACAATTAAAGAAAATGAAACCAATGATATAAATAAAATAGAGGAAAATTCCCCAGCTACATTGGCTAAACATAAAAAAGTTAATTCTAGTACATTTCTAAAATGGCAGAAATGATTCCCTTGGATTCAAACGTTGGAAGATAATGATGATTTATTGAGATATACAATTTGTTGGTAACTCTGCTTAAGTAGTTTGAAATTTTTAAAAATTATACCTAGTTGCCCATTTCAGCAACTTAAAAAAAAAAAAAAAAAAAAAAACTAGGTACCCATGACACCTAGCTTTTATCTCCTAATTTTTAACCCTGTTTGTAACATATCAAAGAATATTTGCAAACTATTTAAACTTAAAAACTTCTTTACACACCATAAAATTAATAAAAGAACTACTGGTTTCACAAGAATGTAGCCTTTCTTCTTCAGATGCAAAATGCATGCTGCTACCTTGAAGGCAAAAGCAAGAGTGAAAGCAGGGCAAAACTCAAAAGTGAGAGGAGCAACACAACGAACCAGTAAAAAGGAGCATGCAAAACCAATTAGAGAGGAACACAACCAAAAACACAGTACATAAAAGAAACAAACACAAAAAAAGGGGGGGGTGATTTTTAAAGAATTTATTTATATATTTTTATTTTATTTAAGTACATTATATTTACTTTTACTTTATTTATTTTGTAATCTATCTATTAAATTTTATTTATTTTAATATTTTTATTTTTTTAACAAAATGTCAAATGAAGGAAATCATAAATCGAATTAAACAGATTTTTCCAAGCTGTGGGTGGACAGCAAATTGAATTCAGATTTTTCATTAACAGATTTAGCGTGGTTAAGATAGATAATTAAATTTTCCACAAAATCTAACTCTGAAACATGTTGGGCATAAAAGATAATTTTGTCTTACTAAAAATTAAAACAATGGTCAGATTCCCAACTATGCTTTGCTTAGAAAATTTAGATAATTCTCGTTTAGCAACATGCCGAAAATGTTCATGTAAGGGGCATTCAAGATTTCTTTTAGTTTGACCAATGTAAGACAAATGGCAATTATTACAAGGGACATTTATAGATACCCCATTTATGAAGCTCAGGAACAGATGATTTGGCTGAAGGGAATTAAAATTTTTTAACAGGTTTAAAAATAGCATCAAAATTAAAACATTTTAAAACTTTGGCTAATTTAAAATACAAGGGTGGATAAAAAGGCAAGACAACAAAATTATTGAGTTTAATTTTAGCCTCACTAGAAAGAGTAGAATTACAAGTACTCATTTGTAAATTTGTTACTCGAGTTTTGCTGCTACTGAAAGAACATTTTCAAATTTTCCTTTTATTCATTTTGATATCAAAAAAAAAAATTTTTCTTGAAATATTAAATAAGAGAATTGGTGTACAATCAATATTCAAACTAAAAACTTCTTCACATACCATAAAGCTAATGAAAACACTTAACGGTTTTGAAAAGACATGGCCTTTTTTTTTCTTAGGTGTAAACACATGCTACTGCTTTGGCGATTGTCAGTCTTGCTTTTGCTGCCAAGGCAGTAGCATGTGTTTGCACCTGAGGAAGAATGTCCATGTCCTGTCGAAACCAGTAGTGTTTTCATTAGTTTTATGGTGTGAAGAAGTTTTTAGTTTAAATATTTCTCTTGAAACTTATACAAAACTTTTATTTTGCTAAGCAATGTTTAAAAAAGACTAATTCAATAATTCTGTGCTCTGTTTGACTTTGATATATGCAAGGTTTGTGTTTCATTTGAAATTTTGTGAGTCAGCTTGACTTGCTGGTGATATAACTGCGAGTCACTAGGTCTAAAAAGGAAAAACTGCAAGTCAGTTTGACAAAATAGTAATAATTTAGGTTATAATTAAATAAAAGGAAGAAAGTGGTGTGCAAAAAGAGAATAAAAGGAAAAGTGGCAAATTACTAGAATATTTTTACTTTCTTCTATATTCAATAGAAGAAAGTATTGGATTGGTAAAAATTTTCGACCTCGGGTTTTTGATGGATTTACACGTTTTGAGAGCTGTAGAACACGATTTGACCATTTTTAGAAAATGTCTGTCTGTCTGTGTGTGTGACAAAATTTTGTGGCAACTGTATCTCAGGAACTACTGCACAGAATTTCATACAAGTTGGTATGTAGTTGCACCTTGACATAAATTAGTGTCTGTCAACTTTTGGTAAAAATTGTCTCACAGGTTGTGTTGCCATCCCGCTTTTCTAAATTTTTAACATGGTGATATAGGACGAAATTTTGTATAAATGTGCGTAAAGAGAATTATTTTTTAGTAATCATTATGAAAATTACAAAAATTATTTATAATAGAGATAGTCAACTGGGAAAATTTTTTTGCATGTGTAGGAGCCTCGCCACCCCCCCCCTGGGGGGAAGTCCCCCCTTGAGGGGAGTAAATTTTCAAGATGGCTATCTTTCAAAAGGTCTCGTCAATGCCTTTAAAACGATTGGTTGAACTATAAATATGTGATAATTTAAAACAAAGTTATCGATTTTTTTTACTTTTAACAAAAAAAAAAAAACTTAGAAAAAAAAATCAATTTTTTTTTTTTTTTTTTTTCTTTTTCTTTTATCGAAATTTAACCAAACCTTGGTATTTAACTTAACCTTGGTATTTAGTTGGCTCCTGACATAAACTGGTGCTGATTAGATGTGGGGATCAATCGCTCAACAGGTGGCGCTATGATCGTATTGTTTCTAAATTTTTAATATGGTAGTATAGGACAAAATCCATATAAATGTACATAATGAGAGTTATTCTTAACGTGTGATTGTAAAATTAATATGAATTATTGATAATAGTAGTAGTTAATTAGTTAAAAAAAAATTGTGCATGTGGGGGCATCGCTTCCTTTAAAATGAATGGTTGAACTATAAACATGTGATAATTTAAAACAAAGTTATCGATTTTTTTTTTTTTTTTTTCATTTAAAAAAAAAAAAGCTTGGAAAAAAAATGTTTTTTTTTTTTTTTTTTTTTTTATTGAGTGAATTTGTATAGGAAAATATAGAAGAAAGTCTTGTGGTGGCCACAACGTACTAGTTTTAGAATGGAGGAAAAATTCAGCAATTCAAATAACAAATGAATTATTGACTCATTCTTCTAAAATCTGTGAATCACTGATCATGCATTTTTCAGAATTGGCACACAAATTGTGAATAAACTAGATATCTGAATAAGTCTTTCTTTAATTTTTTTACTTTAATAAATTAAAATTATAATTTTGTAGTTTATTTTTATGGTTATGGAGAGATGCCAAGTATTGTGATTTGTCTGTAATTATTACGGATTTACAGTAGTAATTACAGCCTTACAGACAACACATAAAAATTACAGACTATACGGTTTTAAAAAAGTCATGAATCTCGTTCGTTAAAAAAAGAAACCTCATTAACGATCAATGATAAAACGCACGATGGAAGCCTTCCCATTACCAATCTTTCTCCATCCTCAACATAAATGCCACTATTCATTTTAAATTTGCTTTATAGGATTCTAGAAACTGTAAAAAAATAGAATTGCTCAATATTTCTCGCTCATGTAATTATTTTTTGATTTCCCTCCCCCTTCCTCTTCTCCTATCTCCAATTACTAGTGATTGTCGATTAAAACCCTTGCAGAAGCCATTTTTTTCCATCGGCAACATAAAAGTCAATATTCATTTTAAACTTGCTTTATTAGGTTCTAGAACATATAAAGAAGTAGAATTGTTTCATTTCATCTAATTTATTTTTTGACTCCCCCCCCCCCTTCCCATCTACAGCTAGTGATCAAGGAATATCTATTTACAGTAAATAGATATTATAATAATAACCAAATTTATTTAGAGAATTGGCAGTTGAGAGTGATTTTAGCAATTTGAAATCAATAGAGAGTGATTTTAGCAATTCTGCAATTCTGATTTTTTTATGCAGACGTTAATATAACAAAGTTTTGAATTATGTAGCATAAAATTCAGTGCTTGAATAATTCATAATTAATTTCTTCATTTGTTTAAAAAAAAAAAAAAAAATGTCAGATTTTTATTTGTGATTTTAAATGAAAGTAACAAAACTAATGTATTAGTTTAATTATTTTTGAGTTACATAGCATTTAAAGTATTTTTTAAATCTGAATTAATTTTACACCAGTTAAGAGCGACCTACCAAACTACTGACCAATCCTAAAACTACTGAAAATTATCCTACAAGATTGGTATCTCTAGTTATGTTATTTATAAGATAATCATTAAAAACATTTTTCATTAAGGTGTAATTTTATTTTCTCACTTTGACTTTTTTTACTCTGTCCTGGCAAAAAACTAATTCTGCCGCAGGCTAATGTGGCATGGGGTGCAGGAGCAACTGAGACTGTCTTATTAGTTTGTTTCAATGATCAAAAATGAAAATTTATTTAATTTCAAAATATCTGAAATAGGCTCAAACCCCTGTAGTCCCCTTTTCACTACACTCTTGATAACATTTATTGTAAGATACTTGCTTTAGTTTATGTCACAAATTACATATCATCCAGAATTTTATAAAAATGAACCTGGAAAACTTGGAAACGTCAGGAAATTTTATTTTTGAAATAGAGTGGGATATAAAATATTTTTAATGTTCTCACTCAGAAAATGTTTTTATGTATAGGATTATCATTTAGATATTTGATGGAATTATTTATAAATACCATATAGATTTTAATTCACCTTAATACAAATTGCTAAGTTTATATATTCAGGAAAATTTTGCTTTAAAAAGTAAAATCAATGTATGTCTTATCTTGGGAAATTTTATTTATGATTTACATAAGTTACGATATAGTGCTGGTTACTTATAAATTCATATCGAGCTTGCTTATAAATTCATATAAATTTTAAGAGTATTGTTTTTACTTTAGGTGCAATATTTCCCTCCCGCCTTATATCCAAAATGAGATTTTAAGGGCTAAGTCAGATGAGAAGTCATCACTTCAAGATTCTGATACTTCTACTCCAGATCCTCGTTATATTGGTTTATGTCTTCCTTCCAAACTAGAATATATTTTTCATGTAAGTATTCCTTTTTATATTTTTTTATATACTAGTAGGTTTTACGTGCTTTGCTAGTCACTATATTTGAAGAAAATTTTAAAAGTTATTAATCGCTATATTTAAATCACTTTATAACTAAAAACTAAAAAAAATCTATTGCAATCACTTTAAACCTTGCATTGTGACCACACTACCTTCAGCAGTGTCTTTCTTGCTAGCATTATATGAATTCTGGGTCCCGACTGTTTGTATTTGTGCCTTAACTGGACATTTCAATTTCATTTATTGAAATTTTATTTTTTCCGACTGAGTGAAAATAATGCCTGGACCGGGAGTCGAACCCCAGATCTTTGATTTACAAGGTCAAGGCTCTACCAATTGAGCTATACAGGCCGACAACCGGTCAGCATTACTCACTCAGAAAACCATTAGGCAGAAACATCTCTGGTCTATCATGTAGATAGCTCAACAGAAATAAGCCGCAGGAAATGGAAAACACCATTAAACAATGGTAGAAAGAAAATTTTTAAAGTTAAACTATTACATGCTAACTGGAGATAAGTGGTACTGCTATTACTCGAGAACTACATATTTTGGACAGACATTTCTTGCACAAATTATTATATGGCAACAGATGTCAGCACAAATCAATCTTCCCATTAGAAAAATTTTTAATTAATTTAAAAAAACTAATCAAATATTCGAGATGCATCAGGAGCAGCTAAAATGTACCTCCATACAATATTCTATAGCTCTCCGATGAACCGTTTGTCTACAAAGCAACAAACACACATACACATCTTTAATAATATGTAGCAATATATATATTTTTAATGCATTTAATATATGCATATTTTCTTTTCACTTTATATATCAGGGGTCTATCTAGGGAAAATTTGGGCCAGATTCTTCACAAAAAAGAATGAACTTAAAACAAGCCCTTCAAAAAATTCTGGCCTTTCTTTCTTTTCCTTAAAAAAAAAAAAAATGGCAAAAACAAGATTGATATGGAAAGCAGCTAAAGAATAAAAGCTAAAAAATAATCAATTTCCAGATTAATATATTTGAAAGATATTTTTGATTATTATTCTTATTAATTTGTTCATTTGTCGATATCAGTAATTTTGTCATTCTGCTGCTAAACAAATTTTTAATTATATTTTTTTATTTAAAAATAAAAAAACATTTTAAACTGGTATTAAACGTCAGATGTCAAAACCTTGCCAACTCTGTTTGAAATTAAATAAAAGTAGTAGTCCAAGATTTTCTTCTATATATTCCTATACTGACACAGTGCATTTTATTTATAAAAATTGTTTTCCATCATAAATGCAGATGATGTTTATTACAGAGAAGTATAACATTAAATCTCTAAAGAAAATCAATGTTATGCTATATACAGTAAATATTTAGGAAATACTTTTTTTTTAATGAAAAATTATCAATAACTTTGTTTTAAATTATTGCATCTTCATAGTTCAATCAATCATATTAAAGGTATTGATAAGTTCTTTTGAAAGATACCTATATTGAAAAATTTCATATACACATACCACCAGGGAGTAATTCAGTTTTAAAATTTTCATGCTGATAGGTATTAGTGTATATGATTTTTTCTTGTGCGGTGAACTCTGCAAATGAATAACTGATATGAACATTATTTTCAGTAGCCTATAAAGAATCTTAATAAAATCTTAATAACAATTTCAACCCTAAAATGTTCAACATAGGGCTATAAGATTTCCTCTTTATCCCTTATAGCAGTGATGAAGCAAACTCAGAGAAATACATAGCAAAATGTGAAGCCATTTAACTTTGCCAGCCCAGACAATGGCACTCCTACATCTGTAGCTGTCTGTTTCTCTGATTTTGGAGGAATGGCTAGCTCTCTGTAGATGAGGATACGTTCGTAATCAGGGTCTAAGCTGAATCATAACTGATATGTGAAGAGCATGGTGTTCCACTATTCAGAGGCTAATATCTACACCATACTAACTGAGATCAAGTGCTGTTATGTGCGAGACACAAACAGTGTGTCTTCTGACATAAGACCTTCTATTATAAAGCTTTCGGGACACGGTAATTGAGAAATACTGGTTTCAGTGACAACATACAGCTCAAGTGGGAGTTGTAAAATTTTAGAGTCTTATTGCACCACCTTGTATGTGTTATATAAGAATCTTCACTGGCTTTCATCTCTTTTCAACAGACTTGTTCTAGTCTTCATGATGATCCAATGTCCTGAAACTGTTTCCAAAAATTGCAGCCATCACTAGGCATTACACTGTGTTATGGTAGAAAAAAATTAATTTTTAATTAAACTGGATTGATTGAATTTTTTGGTTATTAAAATGGATTGTAAATAATAAAGTTTGGCCGAAATCATACTTAGTGGTAAGTACCATCTCGCGGTGCCGCGGCTCATGAGAAATATACTGAATATTGATTATTTTAAAGTTTAAATTAAGTTAAAATAAAGATAAAATAAAATCAGGAAAAAAAAAAAAAAAAAAAAAAACCTTTAACTTACCCCATTTGGATGATACTAAGCTGCAATATAAAAATGTTAATAATCCAAATGATAACACAAGATTTTTAAACTCATGACACTTAATCATTTTGAATTTTTTTTTTTTTTTTTAAATTGAAGAAACATTCACAATTATTTATTTCTGTGCTGGCACTTACAAAAAAAATCTTAACTCATCATTGAAATAAAACACTTGGAGAGAGAAAATGCTTTTTGTCATCAGAGGTTTGTAGTAGCACAAAATATTTCGGATATTATTCAAGAAGAGGTTCAAAAATTATTACAAGTCTAAAATTCATGTTTTCTTTGCGAGGAATAGAAATGGATCGTTTATCGAAACAATGTTTAAAATATATATATCATTTCCTGAATTCCGCAAGATATATGGAAATATTGCATCATTCATCACCATTGATGCATTTTTTGAAGTGATCAACTCTAATTTTTTTTTTTTTTTTTTTTTTTTTTACTTGCAGCACTTCATAACTTCTTAAACATAATCTCTAAAATTTTTTAGATGAATGACCATATCATCGAAATAAGAGATCAATTAAAGTTTGAAATAATGTGGTTGATTAACACAGAGATCTTGAAGCTCTATTATTTATGTGCATCACGAGTCACGTTTTCTGTTGCTGTGGTAAGCCATTGTTAAAAAACGCGGACTTTTTAGGAACATAATCGAGTCATTATTCACTCCTTCGCAATGTCGAAAGAAGATTTATTCACTATATAAATGAAGCAATGCACTGATGGGGAGGTTTCCATAACTTAGAGATAGCAGGTATTGAAGCATCCTTAACAAACTTCGAGTTAGGCCTAGTAGCGGGTCAGGAGGCCCCGTTGAGTTATAAAGATGTTACTCACTGTTAAGATCTTCTTTCACCATAAATTATGTCCATATAGTTTTTATATAGGATATCTTTCATGAGACTGTAAGAGCACACATATAAGAGAGATTTGTATTATAACAAACATGCCTGACCGCGACACCAACTCACTCACTATGGCAAGAAGTGGTGCCGCGGACCGGCGAAAAAAACGCCGTGCTTCTCAAACCACTACCATCCAAGAGAGAGAGGCGCTCCATCCAAATTCTCCTGCTCACAGAATGAACCACCCGCAAATTGATGCGTGCAGTGAATAGTTCTTAATAAAAGTATTTTAATTTGATCGCTTGCTTAAACAAAGTTAAAGAATTAAGTTTAAATTGAATTAATTTTGATGGAGGAAAATTAACTTCAGATTATTTTTAAAGATCGATATTATTATTATTAAAATTAACACATTCTTTTAAAAGGACGCTATTTCGAATCGGCGAAGTGATACAGCATTTCTGCAGATCTAATGGAACTTTCTAGAAGGAATTTTGAAAACTTAATTAAAAGTGACGTCATGAACTTCAATTAACGAAATATGAACATCAGAAAAATTATTAATATTATTTTTAAATTATTTGAGCACGATCGAAAATGATTTTGAAACGATTTAACTATTATTTATTTTTGATTTTTTGATTGGTGAATTTGTTTGTTTACATTTTAGAAAATATTGGTAGTTTGTTTACAAACAAACGCTTCACGTGAAATTTTAAACTTTTCTATTTCTTTCAATTTTGAGTAATTTAAATGATTAATTGGGGGGAAATAAATTAAATAAATAAGAGCCAAACTTTTTTTTTTTTTTTAAGAATTTGAGGAAAATTAATTAAATTCAATAGTATTAAAATTTTTCAATTTTAACATTCCCCCTACTAATAGGAAAGAAAAAGAGAAAAAAATAATTTGGATGCGGGAAAATGAATGGGCATTGCAACACAAAACATATAAAAACAATTTGAATCTTAAAAAATTATATGAGATTTACACAAATAACACTAAACACATACATGATTGAGGGAAAGTTAAAAAAAAAAAAAAAATCATATGCATGCCACTTGTTCATTGATCAACACAAAACAATATAATGGAGATTTGCTCAAAGGACCTATTTGAAAAAGAATTTTACTTTATTTATTTTTTAATGCTAAGACATCCCAGCTAAACATTTTGGACAGGATTTTTAAAGTAAAAATTATGCACATCACAACAAATCATTAAAGGTAAAAAAAAAAAAAAAATTATTATAATTCAATTTCAGATATTCTATTGCAACTACCTCGGCATAGTTCCAATGCAAGCAATGTTGCAGATGATGGCGGGTAAATATATTCCCATTAAAGCCACAGTGATCCCCACAAAATTGCCGCCTTTACCATCAGTAAGTTGCAAATATCCACAGTTGACAGTATTTAGGGATGCGTCATTTTTATATAAAATCATTGGAAAATAATGAGTATGGAAGACAGCCAATGACACTCAAAGAGGCTCAGCTATAAATCGTCCCCATAAATACTCGAGAAAACCACCTACGTTTTCTAAAATATGTCACATGCAAAGGAAATTGGTAAAAAAAAACTTTTTGTAATTTTAATCTGTGTTATTTTGAATACACACTCTTGCACAACCATAAAAGATTTAAAGCAGGCAGGTGCAATTGTTTCATCATTTGTCATCTTTTTATAAATAAAAATAAAAAATTTGAGGAAAGTGCATGTATTTTTTTTTTTTTTTTTTTTTTTTGAAACAGGTAAGTAAATAAGTATGTTGTAGATTTTCATTGTGTAAAATTTAGGTGAACAAATATTGTACCATTTTAAAATATCTGAAAAGGATCTAGGACTTGCAGTGTTACTGCAAAATAGTGGAACATTTTCTCGGACCAGCCTGACAGAGAATGTATAAAGACTAGGCACGCTAAACCCAGTCTACCATCAAAATGCAATTACACTGAAATCAAGAATAAACTTAAAGTAAGTAAATTTTAGCTACCGTCTGTTTATCTATTGCAGCAATAAGTTTCATCAACTTTTGAAAAAGAAAGAAATTTTTTTTTTCTTTTTTTTATCGTTTTGCTGAGAAGCTTTAGCTATGAGTGGATTTGAAATTCTAATTTTGTTTGAGATTCATTTGAAATCTAATAGGGATGAACAGTGGAGAATAAATGAGCATTGTAGAGTAATTCTCTATTTATTTATTTATTTTTATTTATTTATTTATTTTTTTTTTTTTTGCAAGAAAACAGGCAATTATTTCAATATTACAATCATAAGATTTTTTTAGACCATTATTCTTTTTTTCATTTCATTTTAAATTGAAAGAGAGGGAAATATTTTTATCACACATAAATATAAGCAATGCTTGAGACTGCTGACGACACAAAAATAATAGGCTCAGCTTATATATGTCCCTGCATATACTATAAAATGATTTAATGATTTAATTTTGCATCAAATTTGGTTTCCAGAGCCAAAATTTTAAGAAACTAATCGATAAAAACCAGACATTATATATAGCAAAATATTGCATGTTTTTAATTAAAATTTGACAGTCTACAATTTACGAAAATCGATAATTCAATTCCAAATGAAAACACAAAATAAACCAGTTGTTGTCATTCGCTGGAATACATTAAGTAAAAATAAAAATAACAATAATTAATAAAACAAAGGAATCATCAGGAAATTTTATACTTTTCTTGATGTGAAGAGTGAAACTCGTTTACATTCAGCCTAGCCATGAAATACCGTTCAGTTTTACAGAATTTTGAAGTAATTGTTGATAGAGATTTATTTACATACAATATGTAAATAGATATAAATACTTAATATGTAGAAAATGACTTCTTTTATTATTGAAAATTGATTTTAAAAAGTTCTTATATACTTAAAATTGCTTTTGCCCCAAATATTTAAAAATACAGTATAATGCATAATATAAGTAATGTAAACTAAAAATTAAGTAAAATGCATTTAATTAAAAAATAAAATAAAATTATAAGTAATGTATAAAAAAACACACTATAAGGAAAAAAAGTGGAAGTTGTCATTATGATTAAAATACCTAAAATTATTCTGATTAGGAATCCTAACAATTTTCACTGAAGAAACCAGCTAATACAAGCAAAAGACGACCGAAAAGACTCAAAATAACCGTTTTACAGAAAATCTTTACAGTAACTGCTAAGACATTCATTTCCGATTTTTACCAAAACTCGGTAAAATCACATATCAGATGAAAGTTTGATATAGGAAATTTCATCAAGTTCTATTATTGGTGATCAAGAAATAAAAGAAAAAACAATCGAGAGTAATTTAAATATAGAAATTAAATTATTTTCCTGCATTTGAATATTAGAAAAGTATAGATAATGTGGATGAAAAAGTATTATATTTAGAGAAAACTTTAAAACAGTGTAAGACTGCTAAATACCAAAACTAGAGTTGAAAACGAAAATAGAAATTAATATGTACAATGTATATTTATTTGAAAATAAAAATTTTAAATACAATTTTTTTTATAGCTTATAAATTGTATTATTACTGATTCTTATTTTGTTCTCGGAAGTAGAAGAATCGAGATTCATTCCACGAATAAACATTTTTAACATGTCTAAACATTTTTATAAAGAATATTTAGCAGAAATATAGAAAGCAGTAGAAACTTCATTTGGCTCTTTATGTAACAAATGTAGTGTGCAGCTTTTAAATAAAACAGAGTTTGGTAACAATAACAATGTTTATTGAAACATAACAAGAGATATTAGAAACTTAACAAATGTAAAAACATTGCTAGTGATAGTTACGGAAAAAACAATCTTTAAATTCTATATTAATTGCCATGAGGACGGGCTATTTACTAAAGACCAATTACTTTTGATGAGATTAAAAGTTGTCTTGCTCAGCATTAGCACTAAAATACGATGCCGGCCATCAAACAACTTTAATAATTACTGCAACTTAAATAAAAACAGAACATTGCCCTCATACTTTGGTGCAAACTAAAAATAACTTAAAATATATCTAATGTTTAACGAAACATCATTAAGAGCTAAAGAGAAAAGGCAAAGCAAGATAATTAGATACTTCCTTATATACTCCCACAACAGAATTCCAAAACATCCAATCACAAGGCTACACATTTTCCCTTCCACACGATTCGAAATGCACGTCCATCGTACGTAATCAGTTACCATGACAACAGACGATGCTGAATACGTACGCCGTCTATGGGTCGCAATAGTAAATATCGCCATATTGGAATTCAATCGGCGTGAAAAATGTGTTAAAAGAATTTAAACAAAGATTACAATCGTATCCTACGTGAATCAAATGAAGGAGTATCAAAGATATTTAAAAATAGATAAAGGTAAGTTATTTATTTGAGTAAAGGATAAAGGTGAGTTATTATATCTTTAAATAAAGTTATTTTAATAAAAATTATCCTTAAATGTTAAACTAAACCAGTATATTGTATAGTTTATGTTTCTAAGTTAACTTTAAATTCTACATAGCACTAAACGCTATTCATTTAAAATAAACTCTCCTCATAATTAATAGGCAATAAAAGTATTTTAAAACTTTGAAAAATGATATAAAAAGATTTTTAGTACAACAATAACACAGAAGGCTCTGAAAGAAAACAGAAACGAGTTTGGTAAAATGTTTAAGGCAGCAAAAAAGTTTGTTTTGTACATGACTGCAGCCATTGAAAAGAAAATTTTAACAGATCTTTCCCTAAATGCAGAAAGGCTGTGCCTTGGCCCTTGAATCGAAACTTTTTCAGAAAAGAACTGTTTTAGAATACATGAGGATTCATCAGAGGATGCCTTCAGTAAGTCAAGTGTAGAAGAGAAGTTTAGGGTCAGTGTATTTTGTAGAATCATGGATGATGGATGAAATAAATCAGAGCATGAACATGAGGTTTTCTGATCAAAAGGATTTGTGTTTAGACATTGCATTAAAACCTGAATAAACTACTACATCAGAAATGCCAAAGAAAAATATTTGAGATGCATACAGCTGTTTCGGTAGCCTTAAGCGTATTGTCTTCAGTGCAAAAAGAATTCTGAAACTAGAGAAGTGCTCATAAGTGCTCCAGTTTCAGAATTCTTTTTGCACTGAAGACGATACGCTTAAGGCTACCGAAACAGCTGTATGCATCTCAAATATTTTTCTTTGACGTTTCTGATGTAGTAGTTTATTCGGGTTTTAATATTCCAACACCAAGTCTCCTGTTATTATAAGCATTGCATGTTTCGATCCACACGGATTTTCCCAGCTCAAGAAAGATAGAATAGCAAAGTCTTTACTTGATAAAGTTTACTCGATGATTGGAGACACTGACAAAGCAAAACTCAAAGAGAAGTAAACCTCTCTAGTTGATGTTTGTCCTCAGATAAACACAAAAATATCTGAACGTTATGAAGTGTAACATATAGTAGATACAAGTGAAGATTCTGCCAATGAAGAGTCTAAAGATAAGAAAAGAAGCTCCTATAAACCGGGAGAAGAATATGCAAAATCTGTAATAAATGTGTGTATAAGGTTATACACTGGTTCTCATAATTATGAGGACACCCGTTTTTCTATATTAACTAAACACTGAACACTATTATTTAAACAAATATATATTCATTAATATGAATTTCATTAGTAGACTATATTTAAAAAGTTTTATCATTTTTCTATCTTAAAAAACTTTAAATACGGTCAAAAAGACGATTTTTCAGGTGTTTACAATTATAAGGATAGCTTGAATCTTAGTAATTTTTTTTTTTTTTTCAGTTATTCTTTAAATTGATATTTTATGGTCTCTTTTTAAAGTGAAACAGTGAGACGTTCTCTCTGGTATATATATTTACATTTTTTGTTTAAATATTCAGTTTCAATACCATTTCATACAGCATAGATGATATTCTGAATACATTTAAACTATTTAAAATTGCTTTCCACTTGCATGCACTTTTCTAATATGATAAGTTAAGGTTTTTTCAACTTTTAGACCATGGTATGGCAATAATACAGATGATTCTTTCTTCAAACTATTTCCTATTGCTCTAGAAGTAGAGCAAAAATGTAAGTTTTGTAGAAAAAAACATTATCCCCCCCCCCCCCCCCAAAAAAAAAAAAAAAAAAAAAAAAATCTAACAAAAATCTGATAATTTCATGTTTAAAATTTGCGAATATTCTCTTGATGTTCATAATAATAGAAAAAAATACTAAATTCATTCTGCCTTCAGTAAAAACAGCTCCCCAGAGCACCATAGATCCACCTTTAAAATGCCCGATTCATATCTGCCTTTAAAAAATCTGCTCTGTCTTTCGCTATCTTCAGATCGTGCCAGTAACTGTTAAAACTATTTGGTTAATCAAGAATAAAATGTTTTTCATCCGAAAATGCAACATTTTTTCATTTAATATTGTCTTTATTCAACTTTAACACAGACGCTCTTTCCCCCATTAAATGCTTATTGATTATTACAGGTTTTTTATTCATTTTAACACATTATTAATTTTTTAAACATGCATAAATGTGGACCACAACCTTTCGTTAAAAATTACGAGCAAATTCAGCAGCAGTCATTATGAGTAGAATAGTAAGAGGAATTATGAGTCTTCGATCTCTGTAAAACAACTCTGATTTTGCATCAGATTTCTCTCCTATCGAACTAGCAATTCAACGTTTGATCACATTTCCTTCATCAATTTTAGATCTTCGAATTTCATTAGAAATTCGGTGGATTGAACTCCTTCCACTTAAAAAACACGTTTATCATACTTCACTACACAAACGTTCTTTTTTTTTTTTGAGGAATTATCAGTAATGTCCGTCCAAGAAAAATTGAAGGCTTATACATGAATTAATATAGCCCAGTAGTTAACAAATTCACATGTCAACTGTAATTTATCCTCTAGTAAGTTAAATAAAACAAAAAAATATTGATTGTCCCTATAATTATGAACAACTAAAAACGTGGAGAAAAAAATATTTTGCTTTATTTTTTATTAATTTTGTTTCATATTAAAAAAATTATAGCAGTTTTGGTTTTTAGAATACTAGATATATTAAGTCCACTTAGTATAATCTTGTTCATAATTATTTTTACATTAGTTATTTCAAAACATAAAGTGTCCTTTATAAATATGAGAAGGAGTGTATAAGACTACAACGTGTATTCGGTCTTGTAAAGTGTATGAATATCTTTTAACTATCCCCTTGGAACAAGTTAGCTGTGAAAGGGCTTTTTCTACCCTCAAGTTTATTAAAACCAGTCAAGATCAACATTAGCTCAGTCAAGCCTCGAGGCTCTTCTAGTGATGCAGATTGAAAGGGGAAAGCTTGCAGCAATCAATAATGATTTAATAATAAGCAAACTCTTTCACGAAAGCTCTGAAATGAAGAGACTCTTTGTATTTTGGGACTTGAGTAGAAGTTATATTGCAATTCATAGTAGTGTTCATGTAATTATAGTATTACGTAACTAAAGAAATGAAAGTCCCTCATTGTTGTCATTTATTTTATATTCTATACCGTTGCCACTATTTTATGTGAAAATAAGAAACAACGCAACAACAAAAAAGTTTTCCTCGAGAGATAATGTTAAAAGTTTTAAAAAGTAATTTAAAAAAGCTAATTAAAATTTAATAACTAAAAATACATCATTGCATGTGTCCCCTCCTGTTAATAATGTGTGCATAAAATTAGGAACCGATAGCTCAAAAAATAAAGGAATGTGGAGCAACAAACACAAAAACACGCAAGTTTAGCAGATTATTATGTAAAATATTACTGTTTATTTGAAAACGTCTAAACTATCTTCTTTCCGTTATATATAACTAAGTAATGGACGACTTGCACCCTCCGAAAATCCAAGGTATGCACCTTTCCAGAGGACCCAGTCCGCCCCTGCCTGTGAGTACTGGTCTCTGTAGTATGATCTCATAAAAACTATAAGCTATGAGACTTAATTCTCAACTATATCTGTAAAATTGAAAAAAACTGGGATGCTCTGCAGGTGGTTTAGGAGTCCTTCACCCAATTCTAGAGTCATTAAATTGTACACTTGCAGTCTAGTCATAATAATCACTCAGCAGTTAGCTTTAATTGACTTTATTTAATTCCAAGGCATGACTGAAAGTAGCTGAAGGCAACAGAGTTCGGGGTTTTGCTGGACATTATTACCGAAAATCGCCGTGGCCTTTGCAGACCTTTCCGGGCCTCAGGACCAGGCCCCGAGGCCGGCTTCTTAGTTAGTTCTTAGCAGCTGATAGTTCGTTCAGGCTCTAATCTCTCTAAAAATGCTCTTTTATTTTTGTGAGTTTTCTATTTTATACCTGTAATTTTTGGTGTAATTTGGCGTATTTCTAATTCCATCCCCTTTTCTATAATTGGCTATCCCTTTAATAACAGCAACTTCTGTTTGTGTCTTATTGGTTGTACTTTCGTTTTCCCAGACAGTCTGGAGCCTTAACCCACCAAAGTTGCCAATTTGCCAAGTCATTAAAACAATTATTTATTGCTCTCTTTTTAATATAAGTAATCAGCCCTTAATTTAGAATAATAAATCTTTTATTCTTTTAAATTGAATCTTTTCGGCGCCCAGATATTTTTTAATTGCTCATTAAATTTATTTATAGGATATTTCCAGGCATCAAAATGCTTAATGATTAACTTGTTTATTTCAAATAATCGCGATTGCAATTTCCGTTCGTTATTTTTTATGCTTTTAGCCTTACAGCCTAATGTGAAATCTCCTTTAATTTATTTTGAAATATTACTTTGAAATATAAAAGAATACCCTGAAAATATGAAAATAATAATTTAAAATATAAAAATATTAATTCTTACTTCTTTTTATCTCTTATATTTCATATATTTATATATATATATTTATTACACCTCAACTCGTATTTGTAGATTGGGTGACTTGAGGTCCCTATCTTCCTACCCCCTCAGATCTGCCACTGACTACATTCTGTCATACATTAAGAACTCACAACAAAATAATTAAATAGTTTCACAATTATTTTTCCTACAAAAATACTTTATTTTTCTCGGGCAGATTTACTAGGCATTATTTGTTACTACCATCTCAATTAAAACCATGATAAGGAAAAATCCAAATAGATTGCATATCTTCTTACAGCCTTCATTTTATGGACAATGACTGCTAAAATAAATAGATTTCTATATTTAAAAAAAATAATAGAATTTTTAGAATAAAATAAACATTTCCAAATATTCTATTTTTAGAATAGTAAATGCTTCAAAAGAACTAAAAAATTAAAATCAGTTAAAATTACTTATTATTATTTTACGCTTTGATTATAAAAAATTTATTTTATTTGTTTATTAAAAAAATTATTTTCTTTAATAGGTGCCAAAAGAAGTCTTTGAAAGTGATTTTTCAGATAGTTCCAAAGAAAGTAATTATAACCACTATTTTAAAATCATGATTTTAGATACTTAAGTTAGCTGCATATATTTTGTTTGGAATGTTCCATTATATTTTATGGTAATGTGTTATGTTTTTACAAAGCAGTAAGGCCTTAACAACCACTGGGGGCAAATGGGGCAGTACCCCAGTGCCTCCGAGCCTAGAGGTCCCCTAAGTGAAATGACAAAATTTATCTTTTTTTCCATTGATGATTTTATTTTAAAAAATTTTAAAATCAAACTTTACTAACAATACTTAATTGTAACATTTTATTAATTTTAACATTATTTATGCATAAAAATGCATAAATAAAAACAAGCCTGACATAGATCATATTATAACTTAAAAATAACTCAAGATCGAACCACAGGGTAGTTTCATGCAGGCCATAACGACAATTTTCATTTGTGACTAAATTTTGTAAAATAATAATAATTTGATTTTATGAACAGTTAGAAGTGAAACATGTTTTGTTTATGAATTATGAAAATTTAAGGTTTATACGGGTGTTGCCGAATTCGACAGAGAAAACTGCAGATTAGGAGCAATGGGGTCAAGAAGAAGAAATCTTCTCATATAAAAGTTTTTGTATGGGGGAAAATGGAAAATAAAAGCTGGGGTAAATAAACATTAATGGGGATTGCAGAATTTGTGGGCATTTAAACTTCTTTTGGAAGCAATATGTATATCATATCACGCAAATGATGATTGTGCTGATATGCAATGGCCGAGCAGGTGACAGTATAGAAGCCTAGAACAAATGATAAGAGCAAATATCAGAGGAGGCATCACTTTCACTATACCACCTTCACTAACATCAATCGATGGCTGAGAAAGACAGGATTTTTCCAAATAATGAGTGCAATGCAGGGCAAGAACACAGTGTTTGCACATTTGAAACATATACGGGGATGCCACTTTTCTGCTGAATGGCGGATTTCCACTTTTTGTAAATTTTTTCTGTCTCTCTCCCCTCAAACTAACAATCAGCGATCAAACAGGCCACCAAAATCATACAATTTCCAATCTTTCTCCGTCCACAATATAAATATCAATATGCGTATTAAGCTTGCTTTATCAGATTCTAGAACCTTTAAAAAGGTAGGATTGCTTCATATTTCTGATATACATAATTATATTGACTTCTCCCTTAAAACTAGCAATCAGTCATGAAACAATCCGAAGAAGCTCTGCAATTCTCAATCTTTCTTAATCCTTAATATTAGTGTTAGTGTTTCATGATAAATTTGTTTTATTAGATTCTGAAACTTATAAAGAGGTAGAAGCTTTTCCTTTTATGTGTAATTATTTTGTTTTAATTTATGTTAAATTGATAATATTGATTACCATATATACAAACTTTGGATAGTCAACAGACAATGTAATGTATACAGACTGTTGTTTATTTAGAATTAAAAAAAAAAAAAAATCTGATAAAGCACCATAATTTTATATTGCTTAGTATATTATAACCTTTTGGTTGCAAAGTATAACTATTTTTCAATTTATTTATTCAAATTATGTTTTGTAGATTATTATACTTTATATAGAAATTATTTTATTGTATATTAATTTCTCGAATTCATATATAAATATACAAAATATATTGGAAATTTTACTTCATGCATGATTTGAAGTTTTTTGAATGGTGTAAAAAGGGGGTTTAGGAAAAAAAAAAGGGGGGGGGGGTATTTAAATCTAAGATTTAAAAAAAAAAAAAAAAAAAAAAAAAAAAAATGTAAATTTAATGACAATTTTAAATCTAGTCATAAAACCTAAAATGGATAAACTTTAGATCTAGAAATACAAGTCTGTATTTAATTACAAATTCCTTTAGAGGTCTATTAGAAATTAAAAGAAAAAATACCAAGTGATCATTTTGAATAGTGTAGTACTTTAAAAAAAAAAAAAAAAATTGTTGGCCAGCTGGAATCATTTCTAAGATAAATAAACTTAAGTGAAAAATGAAAATCCAGGAAATATACAAAAAAGAAATTGACTTACCACTTAGATGATTTCAACTTTTTTTATTTCTTGAATTAATCCATAATAATAGACAATGATGGTACCATCAAAATAAAATTATTAATATTATACTTAACACTTTCACATAACACATGAACACACTGCTTAATTCTTGACTACTTGAACACTACTCATCGTTATAACATTTTAAATTTATTAAATTGTGAAGCCAAATGTCCTTGCAAGCATATGAGTCCTTTTGTAAATGTTCAAAAGTTTTTAAATTAATATGCTGACACCATAGTTCTATGAATGGAAAACAAGAGTCCTTATGAGTACATGAGATCTTATTATTCAGTTTTTAAATTCATTTACTGACGCAATAATTCCATTAAAGAAGGATCTCTACAAAAGCTCATTTATTTTGAAACGATGCAGGAATTGGAACTTTGTATTATACGATCTCTCCTGGTAAATTCTAAGTGTTACAGACAACGGCACAGGTGAAGGATAGTCAGAGCTATCATTTTTTAAAAGTGTCACCGTGTCGTTCATGGGACTTCACTGTGAACTATTGCTGAGAGTTTTTTTCAGATTTCGTATCTCTGTAAACACCATCAATTATTTTCTGCTCCAGCTCCATATCGGTGATTGATCAGCAAAATATAAGATGAAAGGCATTGCATGAAAACTTTTTTCTAGCCACTGAACCAAACTTGGCACGGGAATAATCCCGGTCTCCGTTGGCACTCACGACCTACTCCTAAGAGATCCCCTGCTGTTCTGACCGAGAGCTATTGTAAATTCGCACTCTTTGTGAAACGAGCCAACGAGCGCTCTAGAAAGGGATGCTTCTGACATCAGAGGTGACGTTCGCTACGTCACGGGAAAGATTGAGAAGCTTCTAGAAAGATTCTCCCTCTTTGAAAGCGTGGGAAAGTACGAAAATTTTAAGTAAACATGGCTGATTTCCGATTTTAGAAACTTAGCGATTAAACAAACTCACTACAATGCACTGATGATGGACGCGATGGTCGTCTGAAATATATTTGTTTTAAATAAACCATAAGTGCATATTTTGTAAAAGGATATTATTTAGGTATATATTTTTTAAAATGTAATTTAGTCCTTTTTTGAAAATAAGTTAATATGGATTAAATAAACCGTAAGTGCATATTTTGTAAAAGGATATTATTTAGGTATATATTTTTTAAAGTAAATGTAAACAAAATTGTTTTTGAACTAAAGATTCTTTTAAAGGAAAAATATTAAATTTTAAGCTATTTTGGTGAGTGGTAGCTCAAATTAAATGAAATTTAAAAAGCAATCTCCATGAAACCAGAATTAAATGGAAATAAAACTTAGAAAAATATTTTAACTACGAAATATAAACATTGACTGCTGGTAAAACAATTTTGGATTTTTCTGATATTAGATTTTCTTTATTTTATTTGTTTGCTATTTTAGGGATATCTCTATTATTTTTTGGTTGTTTTACCGAAAGGATAATCTATTAAATTATCGTTTCAATCTGGAATCGTTGGAATTATTTATCTATTTTTTGAAAAAGCTAATTTTCAAAGTGAAAACGGAAGTATTTTAAATAATTAAATCATGATCGATTTTAATTAAAATTTGCAGAGTATCAAGATAAATTTCAAATGAGAGAGCTTTTTAAATTAAAAACTCTGAAAACGTATAGTTTTAAATGAACTTTTTCTACTTTTCTACTAGTGTTATGCTAATTGAAAAATAAAAATAAAATAGTGTTATGCTAATTAGAGCATAACAAATGGCATCCCTGCATATAACCGAGCAAATGTTTGTATTGCAAAGGTTTGCATATTTCTTGTAGGTAAGTACACGGTCAATTGCAGATGAACTGGGTATTCAGTGCGAAAATGTGTGGAATGTTCTCTGTGCTGATAAGATGCACCCTTTCTACATGCAAAATGTTCAACTCCTAGTCAATGGTGATTACCTCTAGTAGAGTTCTCCACTGTATATTTTATGCTATGCAGAATTATTTACAATTTTCTACTAGTGTTTTATTCACAGATGAAACCGGATTTACGAGAAAAAGCATAGTCAATGCACATGTATGGTAATCCGAAAATCCTCACAGCAGTGTCTCGTTAAAAGTGCTACAGAGTTTCAATATTAAGCTCTGGACAGGGATTCTTGGAGATCATATGTTGCAACTGTATGTTCTCTCCAAACTCCTCAATGGCACAAAATACCTTGTTTCTCTACAGCAAGTCCTTCCAGATTGTACAGGGAACATCAGACACTGTTTACCAGAACATGAGGTTCATGCATGAGAGTGCACCAGCACATTTTTGTGACCACCTTGATGTTACATATCCTAGGAAATGAACTGGACGTGACTGACTTGTGACTTGGACACCACACTCTTTGTACCTATTACATAGATTTCTTCTGTGTTCACCTAAAAACGTTTGTTTATCAGATACCTAGGCCAGTACATAGTACAGTGTAGGATCTCACAGCATGATTTGTTGTTGTTTCAGCAGACATCGGCAAAACATCCTGTATGTTTTAGAAAAATAAGTGTCACTTACTGCTCCTGAATCAAAATTTTCACTCACAATCTGTCAAGCTAAATGTAAACAAATTTCATTTCTGCCTGAGCTTTTTGTTAAATCATGTACACACCCTTTTCCTGATTTGTCAGTAGACAATGACGTCATAGCAGGTGAGAACGCCACTAAACTATGGAGTAAGAACATGGAGTAACTTGCTTCAATTTCGATGCTATTGCCAGTAGGTGGCGTCAGATGAGTGCTGTGTTGTAGCTCTCTGATTCTTTGTGAATGAGGGTGTGTTTGCATGTGAAATCGACTTGTGTTATATAAATAAGAAGCTATCATCGCTTGTTGTTGGTATTTATATTATTTTCAAGTTGATGCTTAGCATTTGCTTTGGTAACGCTATTAGTTTAAATATTTTAGTAATGAAGTGTTTGAGAAGTTTTTCGCTATATGCAATGTAGTTTTTTTTTTTTTTTTTTTTTTTGTAAATATAATGACAGTATTGGATTATGCTGGTAGTTTAATTCTCAGAACCATTTTTTCATTTTCTTCCTTCAGTTTGCTTTGGGCAAAAATTAAATTTAGTTGTGTATTAATGTGAAATCCCTATGAATCGGCTTCCCTCTAACTTTAAATGTTAATTTATGTTCAGTTGTTATTTTACTGTTTAGATTACTATTATAAAGTTTAATTATTTCTTATATATATACTCATGTTACTTTTAATGTTAAATAAGCTTTGTTATGTTTTATATTCTGGTCATTCCTTTAAGCATAATTACATACATATTAATTTCTCCAACTATCATTGCATCGATATCAGATATGTTAGCTTTCAGTGCTTTCCATCTGCTTAATATCAAATATATTTGATTTAGGTTTGTAAAGTTTTCAAAACCTATTATCGAATATGGGCTTTTGTCTGTGCCGGTTGGGGAGATTTAAACTGTAAAATTAAATTATGTTTGTTTTTACTTCCTTTTACAAAGTATAAGGAAGTATAGTAATCACGATTTGTGAAATGGATTTTGTATTTCACATTGCTCGAAAACGAATTATCGCAGAATGTTGCCAATTTATACGTGTGACTCATGATGTCTAGCTGTACACCTGCAAGTGTCGTCTGAACACGAGCTCTTGTTTTAGAGATATAAGCGACTTTACATGATTTTTCATGACGTCTGTATGTGTGTGTGTATATCGCATAACAAAAAAAGATTGGATGAAGAAAGTTTGCAAATTGGTACATAGGTTTGTTATAACATCTAGTTGTGCACCTCCCTTTTTGGACTTTGTATGATTTTCCGTTTTGGAGATATTTAGGAAAATTAGGTTCATAATGACCAAAAATACATAGGTTTTGGCCATAATGTATCAAAAAACTGTAATTACTCAAAAAAGGTTTGGGCAAATCTTGCAATCGATTTCTTACTGACTTCCCAACTAGTTAGACATTTGAAACTTTCAGAAAAGCTCAGAACACGTTAACAATGCATTTTTTTAAAAATATTATTGGCCAACTTTTTTGGATATCTGCTGCCTTCAGCAGCATTTATATGATTCAACAGAAAATTTATTTATCTAACTTCCCGACTAGCTAGACATTTGAAACTTTCAGAATAGTTCAGAACACGGTGAAAATGCATTTTTAAATACTTTTATTCAACTGTTTCGGATTCCTGCTGCCTTCGGCAGCATTATCTATACAAATTTTGCAATCAATTTTTAACTAACTTCCCGACAAGCTAGACATTTGAAGCTTTCAGAAAAGCTCAGAACACGGTGACAATGCATTTTAAAAATATTTTTAGCAAATTGTTTCGGAGTCACTGCTGCCTTCAGCAGTGTTTATATGGTTCAACAGAAAATTTATTGAACTAACTTCCCGATTAGCTAGACATTTGAAACTTTCAAAATAGTTCAGAACACGGTGAAAATGCATTTTTAAAATACTTTCAGCAGCCCTGCTGCCAGTGGCGTAACTAGCCAAAGTGCTGCCCAGGGCGGATGTTTATTTTACCACCCCTTAAAAAGTCAAAAAATACTTAAAAATGCCAAAAAACTGGATTATGCAGGTATATATATATGTAGGTATTTATACTAATAAATGAATATGTCTTTGCATTTGTGCATCTGCCTGTGGAACTATATTGCATGTAAACATCCAGATGTCACATAACAATAAAATTTGGCAATCGGGGATATCGGAGAATAGTGGGGAATGCAACATAAAAAGAAAAATTATAACTTTGTTAAATGTTTAATGCAAACTTTGAAATTTTCACATTTGATGCTTTTTTGCTAGACTTCTACATGACATATGTTTCAAATTTCCGAAACTTCTATTATGTTTAAAATATTTTTTGATACAACTCACTCAGTCACGTATTACAGACATTTTAACGAAATACATTTTAAAATATTTTCATCAAAGCATTGGCAAAAATTTTCAGTGTATTATCAATACATTACATTAGGACTGGTGTTTAATGCAACACGATCAGTTGGGCGCACCAGCAAACGGTTGTCCGCTCTGCCAGCAAACAGATTGTATATGTCTGACTCGGGTAAAAAGTTCTGCAGGTTTCTATAAACGGGAGTTTTCCGCATTTTGAAATTTTAGGGGTCACAAATAACTTGATGATTTTTGCCATAATCAAAACTGTGTAGAGCATTTGAAGCTCTTACTTTTGTTTTTATCTATAGTAAATAATTTTACTGATGCTTCTTTTAGCAGTTTTTTTTAGCAGTATATAAAGCTGGTATTTAATTTTAATGAGTTGTGGGCACCTGTAAGTGTTTGTTTGTATGGTGAGTGAATGAATAATTTCTAAATGTTTGCTAACATTGAAGGCACCACAGGCGACTGCAAGTGGGAATTTACCGCAGTCAAAATTTTGAAGGATCGCTAACAAAGTGGTAATATTTACTATAGTCAGAATAGTTTAAAGAAACACATTGGTTTGAAAGTGAAGCAGTCTAAACTGAATAGAGATTTGCTACAGTCAGAATTTTTAGGCGTTGCGAACTAGTTGATTGCCAAAAGCGATTAGTGCAAGAAAAAATAAAATGTGTGAACAATTCATTTGCCCAGATTTATATAACGAAGATGTGTGTAAAAACTATCTATTTGCGACTGGAATTTAAGTGCCTTTCTCTTCATAAACTCTTGAATCAACAGACCAAAATCATTTTTATTCATAAAGTATAAAATATTGCTCTATAGGTAATATAAATATATTAGTCAACCTTTTGCAGCTAATTCCATATCTAGACCATAGGTAGATTTTAATGAGCTTTAATTCCGAAAAGGATTGTTGAACCAATCAAAACTAATTACATGAGCTATGAAGACTTTTAAAAGCATTACAATATTCGATAATGAATCAGTAAAACTGAAGTGCTGGATAAACTGAAGAACTTGAAAAGACCCTTTTATATCTTCAGCATCATCAGCAATTAAATAATTTTGAATTGCTCGCGTTTAATTTTTTCATCAAAAGCATCTACATCAACAATTATAGTGTTTATCTGACAAATTGTACAAAATTAGAGAAGTATATTCTTTTGAGTTATCATACTGTCTTTATAATCTAGGGTCGATTTTTTCAACTAGTCTATCTGTCACTGAATCCTTTTATCTTCTTAGCTCAACCTCGTAAGATAAAACGGTATCAACAAATTCTTCATTGCTCATACCTTTTCTTTTTGCAAACATAACGCTCTGTATTGATTATTATATTAAAACAAATTTTGGTTAAATAAATCAATGCATCACCTGCTGTTTTCTCTTTTTACTGTTGCCTAAGCACATGGATGTTCTAAGAAGTGATGTTCATATCATCTCACTAATATTGTTTATTTATGTGTACGGCAAAGGAAATGTATGATAAAGATTTTGTGAATTTTCTCATTTCAAAAATTGACGTTACTGTTGTACCATGGGCCATGGCATTCCATTAGTCATATAAATAGAAATTGTATATGTATAGCGCAAAAAATAAATAATATTAGTAAAATACTTTGTTTGTAGTATGCTTAAATCCACGAAGATGATTTAATTTAATGAATAAATATGTCTGGCCGATTACATCTAATTTTCAATTATCAATTCTTCATAGCGTTTGAATTTCTTCTGTGGGAGCACCATACACTTATTTATTTATTTTTTTTTTATTGAGAGAGAGCTAAGATTCTTTCTGTCATGCTATCTTAAATTTGATTTTTACAGCAAAATGTATAAAATCTATTATTTCCACAATCGTAACATGTTTAGATAATCGAATTTTAAAACAAAAATTTTTAAATATGCTAAAGTTTTAAATTAATAATAAAATTTTAAATTTAGGAAAGTTTTGAAACAAGGTGTCGAGAATCGAAATTTTTCCCCTGATTCTTCCACCAGTATTTTCCTATCGGAAAATTTAGTAGCACGTTTGCACGATCAACTAAGTAAAAATTATTATGTAAATATACCACTGGAAGAATCGGCGAAAATTTTTCAATTGTCAACAACTTGTTTAAAAAAAAAAAAAAAAAATTATTTTGCAAAGAATTTCTTACAAATAATAAGAATAACTTTTCAAAATTTAACTTTCAATTGATAATGTAATTTCAGGGTGACAAGGATCGTGAACATTCACCTTCTCCCATCCATTTAATGGTACACGAGCAAACGAATATATTTTACTATTTCTTCAAGTTTTCTGTGGATACATTATTATTGATATATTAAGCCAATATAACGATAGAACCGCATTTTCGGAGCCTGGAACACTTCAGCTTAGGTCTCAATTTTTAAGACAAAGTTACATTTTGAATCATCTACTAATAGCATATTTTCAGCTGCAATGTCAACTCATATATAGAAGGTATACATGTGAAAATATTCTGAATGTTAAATATTTTAAGCTTTATGTGCTCCCTGAAAAGTAACTCAGTTTGCCAATTCAAAAATCATAAAGAATGTTCCTTAATTATTCCATAATCGTGAAAAATGCCTCTCCCCGAGTGAGACATTCTTCAGCACTCTATTTTTTATTTTATTTTAATTTTTTTTTTTACTGCGAACTAGCATATTGTCTATTACTCACAGGAAAAATTAATATTCTCAATCAAGAAAAGGCATCTATTAAACCAGGATTGTAAAATTATATGTTAGCAAAAATTACTAATTCTTTAAAAACTAAATTTAAATTAAAAAATGTTCCATGTATTATTAAAATACAGATCTGTGTAATCAGAAAACAGCCAAAACCAGAAGCAAACACATTGTGTTGGAACAAATGAAAACTTTAAAATTAATTTAATTTTTGCCGCGTTAAAGATGAATTTTGAATATTCCAACATGTAGAACTCAATCGCCTACCAGACGATTATAACAGGCTCTTTGAAACTTATTTATATCTCAAAAAAATACATTTTATTTTTAATTTTAGTTTAATATTTTTTCTAGTGGAGAAATAATTCCAGGTAACTAAGATATCTATATAAAAGGTGTCTTACCTTGACCAGAGATGTCGAAGTCAGTTCAGAATTCAATTAGTGTAACTCAATAAAAATTACCATCTTGACAGTTCACAACATTTTATCTTTTCACACACAAAAATTCTATGTACATTTTTTATATACAGAAGTTAAAAATAACAAATTGTTTAGAACCCATTTTAGCCCTTATTTCTTCTGAAACCTACATAATATAAAACTCAACAAGTAAAATTCGGTAACTTCGCTCAACTAACTAACAAACAATTTTTCTCATCTTTTTCAGAAGCAAAAGGTTTCTACTTGTAGACTACAAGCACCCTCTATTGGGCGGAATATTCACTAAAAATGTTAAGCAATTAAATATGCAAAATAAAAATTGTTAGAAAAAACACATAAACATAAATTAAATCAGTAAAATATTAAGTTGTAATATAAAGGAAATAATAAACTAAAATGATAATAAAAAGGTGCCTCAAACGAATAATTAAATAGCAGATATTTGCCATAAATCAGAGAATAAAATCACAAAAAATTTATAGGAAATCGTGTGGCTTCTTTACACATTGCAAATGTTCGATGAATATGCATCGCATACGTATATCTGATCGCTTTGTTATTCCAATTAAAAAGTTTATTTTTATAAGGCTACGTGGGAGAAGAATATTTATTATCACATACAGACCTTATATTTGTGATTATAAAGTTTTAAAAAATTTTCTCTTGTTTTCTGGTAGGTTTATCATTTTTTAACTGATAATTAACAAGTCAAGGAGCAGGTAAACGTCTGAATTACTCCCCGCTCTCCCTTCTGAAAGTCGGCTCCGTAGAGTTTCAGTTTTATCAGATTTACTTTACTGGGCATCGATCACTTAATACCTCTTTCAATAAGTTTTCTCTAGTAAACTCTGCAATACACTTTGAGAAAAAAAAAACAAAAAAATTCAAATCAAAGTTTTGTGAAATAATAAGATAATAAAAATATTCTTTATAGAAAATATTTTCTATAAAAAATAAAGAATCTTTATAATTTCATAGAAGAATATTTTTCAAATTAAAGTTATATATTTGAAATAGCGTTGAATTTTCAGGTATACTTTTAATGGAAGTTACCAAAATGCCGCCCGGAGTGGACCGCCCCCTCTGCCCCAACCTTGTTACGCCACTGCCTGCTGCTTTTGATAGCGTTACCAGTACAAATCTTACAGTCGATTCTTAACTGACTTCCTGATTAGCTAAACATTTGAAACTTTCAAAAAAGCTCAGAACACGTTGACAATGCATTTTTTTTATTATTTTTAGCCAACTGTTTCGGATACCTGCTGCCTTCAGCAGCTTTTATATGATTTAACAGAAAATTTATTTAACTAACTTTCCGACCAGCTAGACATTTGAAACTTTCATAATAGTTCAGAACATGGTGAAAATGCATTTTTAAAATACTTTTAGAGAACTGTTTCGGGTCCCAGCTGCCTTCAGCAGCATTACCAGTACAAATCTTCCAATCGATAATTTGACTGACTTCCCGACTAGCTAGACATTAGAAACTTTTAGAAAAGCTCAGAACACATTGACAATGCATTTTTAAAATATTTTTAGCCAACTGTTTTGGATACCTGCAGCATTTATATGATTCAACAGAAAATTTATTTAACTAACTTCCCAACTAGCTAGACATTGGAAACTTTCAGAATAGTTCAAAACACGATGAAAATGCATTTTTTTAATACTTTTAGCCAACTGCTTCGGGTCCCTGCAACCTTCGACAGCGTTATCAGTACAAATCTTGCAATCAATTTTTAACTAACTTCCTGACTAGCTAGACATTTGAAACTTTCAGAAAAGCTCAGAACACGTTGACAATGCATTTTAAAAATATTTTTAGCCAACTGTTTCGGATACCTGCTGCCTTCAGCAGCGTTTATATGATTCAACAGAAAATTTATTTAACTAACTTCCCAACTAGCTAGACATGAATCTTTCAGAATAGTTCAGAACACGATGAAAATGCATTTTTAAAAATACTTTTAGCCAACTGCTTCGGGCCCCTACAACCTTTGACAGCGTTATCAGTACAAATCTTGCAATCAATTTTTAACTAACTTCCTGACAATGCATTTTAAAAATATTTTTAGCCAATTGTTTCAGGTCACTGCTGATTTTGGTAGCATTTATATGGTTTACAGAAAAATTATTTAACTTTTTTCCTGGCCAGCTAGACATTCGAAACTTTTAGAATAGTTCAGAACACGAAGAAAATGCTTTTTTTAAATACTTTTAGTCAGCTATTTCAGGTTCCTGCTGCCTTCGTCAGCGTTACCAGTATAAATTTTGTAATCGATTTTTAACTAACTTACCGACTAGCTAGACATTTGAAACTTTCAAAAAAGCTCAGAACACGGTGATAATGCATTTTTTAAATATTTTTAGCCAACTGTCTTGGGTCCAATGACAATGCTTAACATTATGTATATATTTTTAAATGTGTATAAGAAAGTCGTGGTGCCCACATCAGATTTTTTAAGTGATGTCTTAACAAAGTTTTGATTTTCTTATTGAGTATAATGTTAAAATTTTTAAAATGGCATTGGCCTTAAATAATTTATCAGATTGAAAAGCTTAATGCAAATAATTATGCTACTTGGGTATTAGATATGAAATTTCTACTTTTGGAGCGGAATGCTTGAGGGATAGTTAATGGGAATGAGAATCTGCCAGTATTGGATACTGAAAATGGTATTACTGTTGAAATGATCAGGGACTATCAAACAAGTTCTAAAACTTGGTACAGGTTAACAACGTCAAAGCTCACAACACGGTAATTTTCTTTAATATTGATATCATGGATTTTACTGATAAAATCTTCAGTGGAATTCAAACTATGAGGTGAGGGGGGGGGAAGTAAATTATTGTAAATTTCTGACATGTATTTTTCAACGGGGTAAGTAGGTCCTTCGCTTTTGCTTACGATTGGTCTAATTTTTGGTGGATTTTTGTGGTCTTTGTAACATCCAAAAATACGGGGTGTTGTTGGGGGCATGGTTTATTTTACAGGGAGGTTTATTATTCGGCCAAGTACCTTCTTTAATGATTTTACGTGTTTTTTCTATTAATTTATTTATGGGGTCTTTTTTATTTCAGTGGTGCCTATTTCTTTGATAGTTTCATTCATTTTAGTTATATAGTCACTACAATTAAGTATTGCAATTTTCTTGGTTTTGTCAGTTAAAGTACATGTAATGCTATTGTTTTTCTTTAAATTTCGGAGAGTTTCAAGGTCTTCACGGTTTATATTTCGATTTTTTAAAGTTTTATTAATTTCCTGAATGACTGTGTTTCTGATTTTGGTTTGTGTTTCATTAGGAATATTACTTATGGCTGACCCAATTTTGGCAATGCTGTCTGTCAAGTTGACCGGTTGATCCATTATGAATTTGTGACTTAGTTTTAATAGACTGTCCTGATGGTTATTAATTTTGATGTCTGAAAGGTTTAAATATGTACATGTGTTTTTGGAGGGAGGTTTAATATTGGTATTTTTTATCCCAAAGCTAAGTTTTTTATTCTGTCAATTAATTATTGTGTTTCTCTCAGTGTAATTGTATTGATTTAATTTTTCCTTAAAGATAGTCCATTCTTCTTTGCTGCAATTTTCTTTAAGTTTTCGGCGAAGTTCATTATACTCATTCTGGTTTCTGTAATAAATTGATTTCTTAATTTGTATGGTTTTATTGAGGATTTTATTCAAATTTTCTAACATCTTGAAAAAAATTTTTAATGAGAAATTTATTAATTCTAAGAAATTTCGGCATAATTTTAAAGTTTTTAGAGCCTTGTAAAAAGTCATCATTTAATTCTGAACATACGAGTTTTTTATTTAATTGTTTTAATCTACAAAAAATGTCAAAAGGATTCATAATTGCAATATTTAAATCAAACCACCATTGAAGAAATACATTTAAACTGGCAGGAGAAACGTGTATTGTATAAACCAATGTAAAAATCCATATAAAATTTTATAATAATATTTCTACTGAACAGAAGCAACATCGTAAAAAACCGCGATATTTAGAATACTAGGAATATACCTAAAGTGATATTAAATGCCTTCAAAATCATCCAATTTTAATACTAAAAATCGTATCCACTAAATGGATACCGAAAAAAACTTTAACCCTTCAATAAATATTAATGAAATAGCAGATTTAATTAATAATGAAATTAACAAACAATTCAGTAATCCTAAACTAGCCCAAACTTTAACTAGCACCACTAATTTTTTACTTAAAGAAAATTATTTTAAATTCAACAATAAAATCTATCAACAACTTAAAGGGGTCCCAATGGAATCCCCCATATCTGGTTTTTTAGCTGAACTTAAATTGTGCACCATGGAAAATGAAATTATGAAAAAGTTTAAAAATAAAATTCTTTATTGGTTCAGATATGTAGATGATATTTTTGCAATTATAGACTGTAATAGTAATCCTAGCTGTATTTTGAACACCTGTAAATGAAATGGACACCAGCATAAAATTTACCCTGGAAGATGAATGCAATAACCAAATTAATTACCTTGATGTTACCGTAACCCATTTTGATAATAAAATAAATACTAAAGTTTTTAGAAAACCCACCAGCAGCAATGAAATAATTCACTATAAAAGTAAAACCCCCTACAAATACAAAATTAGTGCTATTCAATCTTATATTAATAGAGCAATAACAGTTTGTAATGAACCAAAAGATTTAAAAAATGAACTAAGTATAATTAAACAACACACTGAAAAAGCCAGTTATCCTGAAAATCTAGTAGATAAAATGTACCATAAAAGAATTAAAACTCTTAACAATATTCCCGTTTATCAAAAGCCCCCCTTAAAATTCACAACTTCTATTCCTTACAACCTAAGTGCTTCAAGTAAAATTAAAAATATTGCAGCTAAAAATATTAAAATCCCTATAAAACCTAACCCTAATACATATCAAATCATAAGAAACGACAAAGATCCCATCCATCCTTTAGAAACAGCCAGTATATATATAAAATCCCTTCACTGATACCCAAGGCAATAGCAAATGTTATATTGGCAAATCAAAAAGAAAAATAAAACCCCAAATCAAAGAACACAGCCACGACATATAGCCACAAACAAAATCACCACCGTGTTAACAAAAGCCAATCAGGAAGACAATATAAATATCCAATTTGAAAACGTCACGAAAATTGTGAACTACTACAACCATAATTATGCTGCATACCACAAAGCCATAGAAATTATGTATTCAATTAATTTGTGCAATGGCAACGATGCGGCAGGGCTCGATAGCCAGTGGAAAAACATGCTTAAAAGGACTGAAAGAGGAGGAAACAGCTGCAAATCTTTTGACACCACAAGTGCCGATGACCAAGTGGGGGTATTTACTCCCGATGAAAACATGTTTTGGCCGTACCATGACGTATATAAAGGTTTTTTCTTGTATTTAATTAGTTAAGTCTTCATTTGAAATGAAAGTTTAATAAACTTCATTATTTTACGTAAATTGGAGTGTAAAGGTTGTTATTTCTATATACGAACTGTGTGAAAAATATCAGAGCCGGGAATCGAACTGAGGCCCTCCGCTTAATGCACGGATGCTCTACCACTGAGTTACCCTGGCTGATAACCAGCTCGGCATTTCTCACATAATATTCCTTGGTAAAGTCACAGAGTCTGCAAGTGCAGATGTAACAGGTGAGACAATATTAATTGTAACACAACTTCATAGACCACAAAATTTCAATTTAGACAAGCAATTCAACAAACTTTGTTATGTTTTAAATTCTGGTCATCACTTTTAGCATAATTACATACATATTAATTTCTCCAACTGTCACAGACGTCAGATATGTTAGTCTTCAGTGCTTTCCATCTGCTTCACATCAAATATTTTAGATTTAGGTTTATAAAGTTTTCAAAACCTATTATGTTTGAACATGTCCGGTAATTCTCTGTTTGTCATCGTTATTTGTAAGTGACTCTTGTGCCGATCAACTTCAAATAATTCCTATAAAAATATCTCTCATCTCTTCTAACGTTGAACTGCATTGCATTGTCTGTATAAGCTTCCCAAAACTAATCATGAAAATGAGGTCATAGCTAAAGCAATGTATCAAAGTAAAGAAAATAAAATTTTATACATAGTTTCCGTACATCCATTTCAACAGAATAAAATAATGAAAAGGAATAATTTAAAGTGCAAACTTGCATCAACTGTGTACTAAGATAAAGAAAATAAAATTTTATCCATGATTTGCATATTTTTGGAAGATTGTTTATTTATTCAAATAATAAATTTAACATACAAAATTCTAATTAATTAAGTATGTAAAAATCAATTACGTCATGAGAAATTAATAATATAAAAATACATGTTTATAAAATTTGAGTTAAAGGATTACAATGTCATTCTTAGTTTCTTTGTGACATTTGGACTTCAAAATACATAAATATCATGATGTAAAAGATGATGCTATTTGTTTTAAACATCATGTAAAACTGATTAATAACTCTGCTCTGCAAAAAATAATTTTTTTTTTCGAGATCTGATACCATTCTTGCTGATTATTAAGTAAAATGACCTCCTGAATCCGAATATGACTCCCATTTTGCCCAGTCACCCACCGTTTTCTTGGTACACCACCCCCTCCCTCAATTTCTTTCCCTGTTCGATAATTTTATGACCATGAATTTGATTTGAAGAATGAAAAATAATTAATTTAACACCTAAAAACAAAAAAATATAAAGTTTAAAAAATAACATTAATAACAGATTTAAAAAATATAAGATATGTAATGCATAATTTCAGTGGCAAATTCCCCCCAAAATATTTCCCTTGTCTCAAATGTCCATGTTTTAGAATTTTCCAACTCTGTAGCCCCTCAGAAGATATTTAATGGTTAAAATAATCCTCTCTTCTCCTAAAAAACAAATTTATAGCCATAAAATCACCGAAAAATTATAAAAATAGGGGGCCATTCCTAAAAAAACAGTGGGTGATAGGGCAAAATCGGCACCATATTCAGATTCAGGAGATCATTTTACATAAGAATATGCTGAAATAGTGTTAGAGGCAATTTTCATGCCGAGCAGTGTAATTCAAAATGGCAAAGAGAAATAAATTTGGAAATACATGTGTACAAATCAAGTGCTTAGCAGTCAGAGACCGACTAGTTACTGAAGAAATTTTCAAACATAATTTGAATAAAAATTATTAAGTTTGGAAGAAGCAATAAAGGTAAGGACTATCATATGTTGCCCGGGGCCCCCAAGTGCCTAGTTATGGCTCTGCAAAGCAAATCTTGTAATTGCTATACAGTAGATACTGTGTTTGAAATACTATTAGATGATCACTCTAGTTAAAATACTAAAGTTACAAAAAAAGTATTTTGATTATTGACTGACTGAATTTGATATTGACTTCACCAAAAGTTACACATGCCACTATTCTTATAGCTAGTTAAAAACAGTGGTGCCATAGATTTTTAAGTGCATATGGAATATCTAAAGCAAATTTTCTTAATTGAAAGCATTATATAAATAGTTTTTGGGTGGTTAGCAGCCTGGAAATTTAAAAAAGATGGAGAATTTTGCAATATAGAAAATGTCATGGAAATATCAAGGAATTTTATTGGAATAAGTTAAAGCTAGTGAAAAATAAATAAATGAATAAACTTTGGTTTTATCCAATAATCCTTCAATATTAAGGATTCAAACAATTTTCCATTTTTATACTGTCAGATACTGAAAGTGGTAGAAAATAACCTGGAAAAGTCAGGAAAAATCAAAAAGTTGAAGTGCTAGCCAACCAATTTTGTACTTTGTTTAATTTCTTTCTCTTTATAGATTTAAATGAAACTTTACAAAACTACAGTACTTATTGTTTCAGCACTGAAAGTTTTAAATGTATTTTTCTTTCTTTTTAATATATTTCTGAAATTTTTCCTCTTTTCAATGCACTTTAGTTCAGCCAAAAGTGAATGAAGATGTATTTGAATTCCACACTGAAGAAAACTGCCTCTCCAATCATTTCTTCAAGAGCAAGAAATGTTTGCAGACCACCACAATAGATGGTATTTAATTTTATTATTTTAAAATTGTAATTGCGATAGATGCTTCACAATTTTTCATTATTCACTATAAAACACACATTTTAAGCAAGAACTATCTAATTATTCATCTTTTCTCACCATATTAAAAAAAAAGTTTTTCTAGGAAATAATTTCTGGGAAAGTTTTTGAATTTCTGAAAAGAATTTTTAAAAATTTCTCCAATAAAAGCTTTATTCAATTATGTCAGGGTTATATTATTTAAAATTTCAATGTTTATTTTTATTCACTATGCAATTTTACCTTATGAACCTGCATTCATTTAGCTGCTGTTTCTCTCTTTCCCTAATATAAAAGATGATTCTAAATTAATTCTTAATTGTCAAACATAGATTATGTATGGAAAGTATTTTAATCATAAAAAAATCTGGAGTGACTCCACTCGACTTTCCGAACATTGAGTAAGTAACAGTTTTGTAGATAAAGTAAAGAAAGAGGAGTTAAACAAACAAAAGAGAGAAAACCATAATAGAGTGTTTGAGTATTTTTCTCCATCTATTACATGATGTTTTATTTAATGCTACTGAACTTTGAGCCCATAGATCATAATGATAAAGAATTTTTCGTTGTGTCCCTGTAAAAACCTATAAATGCTAGATTCACCAAAATGCTTATAGTTAGTGCAACAGTGATTTATAATACTCATATAAATTTTCAGCTCAATTCAATAAGGCGTTTAGATGCTATTGTACTTTTAAAAATTTAGTCCCATAGGCCATAATGATAAAGAATTTTTCTTTGTGTCCCTGTAAAAAAACTGTAAGTGCTAGATTCACCAAAATCTATACAGTTAGTTCAACTGTGATCTATAACATGTGTAAAAATTTTTTGCTCAGATTAATAAGGCGTTTAGACGCTATCACACTTTTAAAAATTTGGCCCCATAGGCATAATGATAAAGAATTTTTCTTTGTGTCCCTGTAAAAAAAACTATAAGTGCTAGATTCTCCAAAATCTATACAGATTGAGTATTTGTGACCTATAATATGTGTATAAATTTTTTGCTCAATTGAATAAGGCGTTTAGATGTTATCGCACTTTTAAGATTTTGCTCCCATAGGCCATAATGATGAAGAATTTTTCTTTGTGTCCCTGTAAAAAAACTATAAGTGCTAGATTCACCAAAATCTATAGGGTTCGTACTATGGTGACTTACAATATCCGTACCAACTTTCAGGTTAATCGAACAAAGCGTTTAGACGCTAGCGTGTTCACTCACAGACATACACACATACATACACACATACACACACACATACATACATCATCGTAAGAATAGTGAAAACGGACTCAGGGGACCTCGAAACGTATAGAAACATCAAAATCTCGAATTCGGATTTTTGACATGATTACAATACTTTCCTCACTATAGTGTTCGGAAAGTAAAAAGGTTGATTGTAAGTCACCATTCCACAATTTCTGTCACATTTTAATAAGTGTGAAACTTATCGTTCTTTTAGAGGGACATAAAAAGAAATTCTTTATCATTACAGACTATAAACTCAAATTATTTAAAATATACTTGTGTTTAAAATCTACATTCAATTAAGTTATAAATTGGTAGGCATGTTATGTGTTATTATCACAAAAATTTTACAGATTTACATAAATGAAGGGCTTAAATATACAGGTGTTGGACAAAAAGATGGAAACACTTTTTTTTTTTTTTTTTTTTTAAGGTTTTGTCGATTATCTCGAAAAATGCTTAATGTGTTTGTTCTTGAAGGGAATAAGGAAAACATGTCTTTCCTCATATTTTCCAGCAAAGATTTTGTCACGAACGCCTTTTAGGGGGCAAACAACAAATCCAATAAAAAAATTTAAAAAAATCTGGTGTGAAACAACCACACGACTTCTGTTACCCACTATTACACATATTATATGCACTTTTTGGAGATAATGTGATCAGAAGACATAAAATTGACCTAAAAAAGTAGACACCTAAAAATTTTCCAGTAAGAGAAAGCTGATACATGTGTAAAAACATATAAAACAGAGTTTATATAGCAAATTAAAAAATAAGAAAAAAAAAAAAAAAATGTTAGAATTATTTTATGATACACCAATTTATGAGATCTAAAACTTACCTATCTAAGCAGGATGACTGTTAATTTCCCTGTAATAACTATGTAATACATGAGAAAGAATATCTAAAATGATTTTATATAAGAATTTTCAAGAAAAAAGTTAGAGCCGTTTTTGAGATACCAACTTTTACCAAAACTTGGTATATACTCAATTATTGACCAGAAAACAATAATTACATACAAAAGGATATTTAAAAAGGAGTTAATATGATGAGTTTGAAAAAAAAGAAATGCGTAGCCGTTTTTAAAGAAACACACTTGCAAGGCCTGAAATTGAGCTACTGATGCCTATCAATTTTCATGAACCAACTATATCATTCAAAAGGACATCTGTTGGAAAGGACATCTACATGTTTATATAGCAGCTTTGAAGAAAATCCTTAGAGCCGTTTTTGAGATACAGACTTACAGTCCCACTTCCAGTCATCCAATTTTCACCACAATTTGAAAAATTCATCTGTACACCAGACCTGTGTCAATTCTGAAGTTTTGTAGTTCTATCTTTATTAGCTTCAGAGATATGATAGTCAGAAGATTTCCCACATACATACATGTAAGGATAAACAAAAGGTAAGATTTTAAATTATTATTTTAAATTAATATTGATTGATAACTTGGAGAAAATTCCATTAAAAATTATTAACTTGAAATTAATTATAAAGCTTCCCCTGTAAAATAAGTTTTATTACACTGTACATTCATAATGCGAAAGTCAGAAAATTGTACGAATTTTACAATAAAAAGTGCTGAGTAAACACAACTCTCAGTTTCTTGTGGTTAAGTATGCTGATAAAGACCATTAGTAAATGGTTAATCTTTTAAGTTTAATATTAAGCAAAGTCCTGCACAATAGAAACATTAAACTTTAAGTTTTAGAAATGTAATATGACTAGTAATTAGAAAGATATTAACCTCAGTAAAAACAAGAAAAATTGAAACTTAACAAAATTTATGAATATCAAAATAAGTAACATGTATAAATATATAACAAGAAAAATTTATTAAAATACATTAACATAAAAACACACTCATGGTTTTGCACACTCATGGTTATCTATAGTTCTCTCCATGGACACGACACCAACCAACCAACCAGCATATAAAAAAACAGTATGAGCTGGATAGTTACCTTTGAAGAACATTGACTTGACATCATATACAATATTCAGCTTTCGATGAAAATACTTAATACAAGAAACTTGAAATAGACCCTTATTCCAGAGTCCCCTTTTAAACAAAATTTCTATAACACATTTGAGATGTCTCAAGGTCACCAGGTTGACCATCGAGAAAAAGAAGACAATGATAGATGATACCAATTAGACAAAAATGTAACTAATGTAGATAAACGAAAACGAAACTTATAGACGATTTCATATCATACCAATGGTCACCAGGTTGACTATCAGGGAAATAACTTTGAAAATATGCTAACTTCCCAATGGTCGCAAGGTTGACCAGTGAGATAATCAAGAAACTTTTAAACTTTATGAAAAGAAGAAACTTATTAACCTCATCTTTAAAAAACAGGAGACCAGGACATTTAACTTAATGTTCGGAAAACTTTAGCTCCATGTATGATCAGCCAATAGATTTTTTATCTTCAAGAAAACCAGCATCAACTCATACTAAATTTTTAATTTAATATTTAAAAAAACTTTTAACTTCATAAGTAGATTTTATCCTTAAAACAATATCAACTTACATCATACTTTTAATTCTTAAAAAATAATAGGACTTCAGTGTTATTAATGTTGGAATAATGTTGCTTTAGGACTTCATCTCTAAAGCAACAGGAGACCAGCTCACTGCAAACACATCAAAACATCTTGTTGCTGTTGCACTACCTACTACGATGGAATCAATCTCTTTTATATCGTTACAAAATATAATATTTGCATAAAACCATCAGAAAACCATCAATAACAACGCCACCCTTTGGTCAAAGCCAAAACAGTTAAATTAACAATGACGCCACCTTATGGCCAAAGCTAAAACATTTCACTATTTAAATTAATAAATTACGATACAATGGCAACAAGGAGAGAAAGTTAAATTAGCAATGCAGAGAATGGCAACAGTACAGATGTAAACAAACTGCGATATTTGCCGCGAAGCAGCATGCAGTAAACACGAGATTTAAAAAAGTGATTTAAACTTCAAATAATAGTAAGTAAAAGATATTTGAAGTTGTATATACAGTACAAAGCCGAAAATCCGGAATCATCGGGACCACAGCGATTCTGGATTTTCGAATTTTACGGATTTTTGGTCATGCCTAAAAATTATAATATTTTTGTTTAAGTACTTGGATAATATGCAGATTCAAGTAATATTTATATATATTATGATTTTTAAATATATTCTGTAATTTTTTTTTTCTTTAACATTAACAATAAAAAAAAAATAAAATTAAAAATTAAACTTGAAAAACAAAACAGATTTATTGAAATATTTGCATGCTAAAATCAGTACAAGTTACAATAAAAGAAAATAAGAAAAACATACCATTTTAAAAACATTTCCGTGATTTTTTTTTTTTTTTTTTTTTTTTTTTTCTAGTACTTCAGGATTTTTAATTAAAAGTTTGAGTATAATTGAAATTATAATAGAATTTAGCTCTCAATTAGATAAATGTTTAAGAATTGTTACTATTATTATAATCTTCTCCCTCCTCTTTTAGACTTTGCAAATGCCAGTTTTGAAAATTAATAAGAAGTACAATACTTTTTCGGTTCTTTATTTAGATATATTTATACTTTAAAAAAAATAATAATTATTATAAAAATCGCCGTTGATGATGATGATTATCGCTGCCGAAATTGTCCGGATTTTTGAGTCCGGATTTTCAGCTTCGTACTGTATATATAAAAAATAAGTTAAAAAATGTTTTTCAATTAAATGTGAGGACTAAAAAGATAACTTTAGTTATCAAATCCCCCCCACCGCAACATATAAGGAAAAACATTTGATTATTAACCAACTTAAACAATAATTAGTATAAACAAATTAAATGCAACAATTTTAGTAAAAATGAATTAACAACTAGCAAAAATGCAACAAGAGTTGAGTGTGCATATACATGCCACGCAAGAAAAATTCAAAGTCCATGATATATATATATATTAAAAAAAAACTGTACCACTAAATGGTACACAACCTGACAAAAGTCAGTAAGAAAATGTACTCCAAAAGCAGTACATAAAAAAATTCAAATTTTTTTTAAACATGTACCTCGAAACAGCACATGGAAGCAATTTTAATTTTAATTTAAATTTCCTTTTATAATTAATTTCCCATCTTTTCATTATAAATATAATCAAACACAATTTCCCCACAGTGCAGATATTAAGCAAAAATACATTATAAATATTCAATACAATTTATATGATTCTGTATATGACCTATATTCTAAATATGCAACAAGGGATAATATAATATATATATAATATATACAAGACCAATGCAAAAATACCATTTTATATACAATTTTTATATTAATACTAAATACTATAGATGAGGAGAAGGATGAAAAAATGTATATGCAATATATATACAACACATATGCACAAGCGCTTGTGCCTCACACACACACACACCAAAACTATATACATATATACAAAAAAAAAATATCCGCAAGGTGAAGAAGAAGAGTTTAACTACTAGAATTTTGAAAGAAAATTATATTTATAAATTTTAATAATTCATTTTTGGTAAGTGGCTTCGTGAATGGATCAGAAAGATTGGACTTAGAAGAAACATACTGAAGGTTAAATTTTCCTTCATCAAACCAGTCCCTAATGAAAAATAATTTTATATTTACATGGCGTGTGTGAAAATTTTCAATTCCAGATTTAGTGAAATGAATGGCAGTCTGGTTATCAGCAAAAAGTGTTGGTATATCAAATTTTTCATTAATAATTTTTAAACTTTGACATTCTAGTAATATATTATAAAACCAGTCCTGTTCCCTAACACAGTCACACATAGAAATAAACTCTGACTCCATTGTGGAAATAGTTACTTTTTACTTCCATTACCCTACTACCGTAGGTAATGGAAGTATTGTATTCGGTCTGAAAATTCGATATCGGGTTTTCACCTGATTTACACGTTTTAAGGTCCCCTGAGTCCAAAAAAGTGTTTTTTGGCAATTGGTCAGTGTGTATGTATGTGTGTGTGTGTGTGTATGTATGTATGTGGAGAATCTTCTGGATATTATAGCTCAGAAACTAATAAAGATAGAGCTACGAAACTTTAGAATTCAAATACGTCTGGCCTACAGATGAAATTTCCAAATTTTGGTGAAAATTGAAAAACCGGAAGTGGGACATCGGAAACCGGAAGTTGGACCGTAAGTCCGTATCTCAAAAACGGCTCTAACGATTTTCTTCAAACTTGCTATATAAGCACTCTATTAGATGTCCTTTCGAATGATATAGTTTGTTAGTTCAAGAAAATTGATAGGCGTCCTGTATAAATAGCTCAATTTCAGGCCTCCCAAGGGCGTTCCTTTAAAAACGGTTGTACGGATTTTTTTCAAACTCGCCATTTTAACTCAATTTTAAATATGCTTTTGTATGTAATTACTGTTTTCCTGTCAATAATTGAGTTTAACCGGAAGTGGGACATCGGAAACCGGAAGTTGGACCGTAAGTCCGAATCTCAAAAACGGCTCTAACGATTTTCTTCAAACTTGCTATATAAGCACTCTATTAGATGTCCTTTCGAATGATATAGTTGGTTAGTTCATGAAAATTGATAGGCGTCCTGTATAAATAGCTCAATTTCAGGCCTCGCAAAGGCGTTCCTTTAAAAACGGTTGTACGGATTTTTTTCAAACTCGCCATTTTAACTCACTTTTAAATATGCTTTTGTATGTAATTATTGTTTTCCGGTCAATAATTGATTTTTTGTGAAAGTTGGTATCTCAAAAACGGCTCTAACGATTTTCTTTTTTGGTCACTTTTATGTTTTCTGATCACATTATCTCTCAAAAATGCATATAATACATGTAATAGCGGGTAATGGAAGTTGTGTGGTTGTTTCACACCAGATTTTTTCTGTTTATTTTTGCACCACGAAATGGCAGCATTATACAGAAGTATTAATTGACCTCCCATGAGACATAATCGTCCCTGTTAGCGGCAAAGTCTGCATCAGAGTATGAAAGTAATTTAATGCTCTTACAGATTAGAGAAAGTTTATAATGACTAGTAAATTTGATATAACCTAAAAGTTTAAGTAAGCCCTGCAATGTTTAACTCCTGGATTTTGTTGGAACTGTGAGAAATATTAGTGGCATATGCAATATCAGGTCTGGTGCGATTTGCAAGAAAAGAAACACAACCCAATAAATTCCTGTAAGGTAAATTTGATGCTACATCTATATCTGCCTGATAAAGACATAATCTTGATTATGAAAAGATTGTCTCAAGCAAAAGATGAAAGGAAAAAAAAAAACTGTGAAAATGTTAAGAAAAACTTTTTTGAAAAGTGTGTTATCATCCTATCACTGCAAAAAGTGTGTTCAAGGTTAGGTTAGTAAACCCAAAGAAGTGGGTCAAGTCAAAGAGAATAGATAATCATCTGTGAAGTTTTATTCATTTTCATGTGGAAGAAAGTAATTTTTTTTTTTTTTTTTTTTTTTTTTAACAATTTCTTTTCATTAATGAAAAAAGAGCTTTAAGAATTTTTTTTTTTTTTTTTTTTTTTCTGGGGAAGAAAAATAAATTTGCATAAAAATTTTAAATTTTTTAATTTGGGGAAACTGACGCAATTTTTCTGATTTTTATTAGAAAATTTTCAGTTTCTATCTTTATGATTTATGATAATTATAAATTTTACTGCAATTTTGAAAAAAATAATATTTTCAATTTTTTTTTTTTTTTTTTTAATAATTTTCAGAAAGAGTTGAAAATTTATTATTTTAATTATTTTTAGATAAGTTAATTGTTCTTATTGATTTTTAATTTTCTGAATTATTGTTATTTATTAAATGTTGAATTTATTGGGAAGAAAAAAGTAATTTAACCTCTTGAAAATGCTGGCATAGAAAGAAAAAAAAAACTACAGTTTTTTATTAATTTTTTATATTAACTTAATATAAAATTTTTATAAGTTTTATTTGCTGCAATATATCTCTGTAACATGTTATTTTTACAGAAAAGTTAATTTTAAAAAATACTAGCATACATTTCAGAATGAAATTATTTGATTGTTTGTTTTCATTTTAATTTGTTTATGAAATTTTTACATTTCATTTGGCTGTTGGTAAAGTGCACAGTATCAATTGTTTACTTTGAAATGTTGAATTTCAATTTTAATAAGGAGCCATACATAAAAATTTAACTTTAATTATTGTGCTAGAAAAAAAATAAATAAATAAGTAAAATAAGTATTTTATGGATGTCTTATTATTTTGGGATCTTTAAGTGTTTGCCTGAACAATTTTTATCAATAAATAAAAATAAATGGCCTAAGTATGACAGTTGGTTTTATGGTATAATACCAATGATTTTTCCAGAGTAATAGGTTAATATACAATGTTTATCGTTCCTTTCAAGTAAAAAAAAAAAAAAAAAAAAAAAAAAAAAAAATCTTGCGTATATATGAAAGGGATAAAAAAATAGTTAAATTTAAATAATTAAAACCCCATTTTTAAATCTAGAAATCGCTAATAATTCATAAGTGCACCTTTAAGCTTTGTTTCACAGCAGAAGACTTCATAACGCTAGAGTCAGAAAAATTGAACAACTTTTGGAATAAAAGTGCTGAGTAAGTGCAATCTTCCTTTTCTTGTGGTTAAGTAATGCATGTTAATTAGTCCTGGGGATCCAGGCCTGAGCTGGACTGTCAATCATAAAGTTAATAGTCAATGATTAAGCAGGGGAGGACTAAAGATTCCTGCCGAAATAGACGGTATTTAAGCAGGAGCACACGAGAAATCGTGTCTTTTTCTGACATTGACTTGCGTTAAATATTACTCTTATTAATCTACGTTAAATATTACTCTTATCATGTAAAAGCTCGCTAACGAAACCCGCGGGCCCAGAGGGGTGCCGCTACGGAGAAGTGCCGACCTTCGGCGTGGTTACGGAACATATGATGCTCAGGATGTCTAACTTTCAGGCCAAGTCTGCATCTGGAATTTAATAAAGGATTATTAGTGAATCTGATGGACTCCTCATACTTTCTAAGATGCTCACATTACTGGAATATCAACCCACTTAATATTACGGGACCCCGATAATGTTACAGAAGCCGACAGTTATGTACATCTGATGTGTGGGAAACCTACAAAGAATAAATTAGTAGTAATGGATTATTTAAGTGATTTCTGAACGTGAAAACTCCATCGAAACTTTGTTCTGTGGGAGAGTGATGATATTCAGAGTATATGTCATAGATAAGAGGATTTTCCAATGCAAGCAAAAAATCTATATTTCTGAACATTAAATCCAGAAAAAGATGATATTGGGAATGCATATCGTAGCTGTCATTATTTTCTGACACAAGCCAAAAGTATTTCAATGGGCAAGATGAACAATGTCAGAGATGAGATTCTTCAGACTTTAGTCGGAATTTCAGACTTTTCTTAAAAATGTAATTTTCAGGCTTTTTTATTTCAAAATAATATTCTTATTTTTGTTTAATTTTCTTTATTTAACATGCTCTTGAGCAATTAGTTTTCATATATTATCATATTTGCTTGTGGAAATTATGATTTCTTTTATCTGTTTCTTCTTTTATTGCAAACAATAAATTATCTTTGAGTATTGCACATATTTTCAGACTTTTTGTCCATTTCCCACTCTCATCCCTGAATGTGCTTCCTCCCGCTACTGTAAAGACTCATCGGTCTTTGCTTTTTCCGAGTTTTGGACTTTCGGAGCGAACGCGAGCATGAAGAAGAAAAGAGAAAATGTCTCTCTGTTTCCATAGTAACGATAGAATGAACAACCTTCAGTCTTCATGTTTACACTAAGATCGCTCTTGTTGATTTTCGAAGCGCGTCTGATGAGTGATAAGAGAAACGTAACTTTAATAATTTCGCCTGTTCAAAAGACCAGTGAAAGAGTGAACTAATAAAAGTAGGTCAGAATCAGAGGACAAAAACTTTTCTGCTAGAACTCAAGTAGACTTTAAATTGTGCGAGAGAAAAAAAAAAAAAAAAAAAAAAACACTGCGAAAAAAAATTTCGAATAGTGTGTATAGTATCACTGATAATCGCATTCAGAGTTAGGCCAGTGAACCCAAGGAAGTGGGTCAAATCAAAGAGTGATGTGCTTATTCATTTTTGTGGACAAAAAAGTAATGTTTTTTATTCTTTCAGTTTCTTTTTAGTGTACTGAAAAAAAAGCTAAGTAGATAAGTTTTTATTAAAAAAAAAAAAAAAAAACGAATTTTTAAATTAATGCGTTTATTAAGTTTAACATTTCTGTATTAAAAAAGGAAAAAAGGAGCTTTAAGAATTTTTTTATTTTATTTCATTTGCTGGGGAAGAAAAATAAATTTGCATAAAAATTTAAAATGTTTTAATTTCGGGAAATTGGCGCGATTTTTCCGATTTTTATAAAAAAAAATTCAGTTACTATCTTTATGATTTATGATAGTTAGAAATAATAATAAAAATAATAATTTTAAGAAGGATGATTTTTAGATAAGTTAATTGTGCTTATTGATTTTTAATTTTCTGAATTATTGTTTTAAAAGTTCTGATATTTATTAAATATTGAATTTATTGGAAAAAAAAAAAAAAGATAAGTAATTTAACCTCTTGAAAATGTTGGCATAGAAAAAAAAAAACTACAGATTTTTATTAATTTTTTATATTAACTTAATATCAAATTTTTATAAGTTTTATTTACTGCAATATATCTCTGTAACATGTTATTTTTTACAGAAAATTTAATTTCAAAAATAATAACATACATTTCAGAATGAAATTATTTGATTATTTGTTTTCATTTTAATTTGTTTATGAAATTTTTGCATTTCATTTGGCTGTTGGTATAGTGCACAATATCAATGGTTACTTTGAAGCATTGAATTTCAGTTTTAATAAGAATCAATACATAAAAATTTAACTTAAATTTTATTATTGGGGTAGCAAACTATAATAATACTAAATAAATAAAATAAGTATTTTATGGGTGTCTTATAATTTGGGGATTTTTACGTTTTTACCTGAACAGTAGTAAATAAAAATAAATGGTTAAATATGACAAATAGTTTTATAGTATAATGGCAATGATTTTTCAAGAGTAATAATTTTAATATACCATGCATATCTTTTCCTTTGATTTTTTTAAAATTTTTCTTGCATAGTTATTTTGCCTATTACTTGTTGAATGTGGTTAGTATTATATTTGAATATTTTTGGATGTGTCACTGCATAAAATGACACTGACTTAGTTATAATATAAAACGTTTCTTACTTTTACCTTTATATTTAAATATTCTTATTTCTAGATACATTGGGACATGACTGCATTTCGTATATTACTAAATGTTTAGTATTTTGTGTTTTATATGTGTTAGGCTTTTTATTTTGAATATTCAATATATTAATCTAGTTATTTTATTTAATTTATCTAATTCTTTTGAATATTACCCCTAGCGTCAGTAGATACAATGTTTTATAAGCTTTTTTTTTTTTTTTGTATGATACATGATTTCTTCTCATCAATATGATTGCAGCAGTATTTTTCTGTAAACATTTTTAACTAGTACAGTTACTACAGTCATCATTATGTAAATTTCTAAAATTCTCAGAACAATGCGTTGGTTCCAGTCCAACCTTATCTAGAAAATCAACCGTTGGCCAAGCTCTACTTAAAACTTTTATAAACATTATGAACTACATGTACTACATACATCTTTCTTTTTTATTTCAACTCGAGTTAACATTCAATCAACAATCTTGCAGGGTAAATATGAGTACTAAGTATTTCTGAGGTATTTCTTGGTATTGGGCGACTGGCCGCGACAAAATAAATTTTTCTGATCAAATGGGTACTTCGATCAGAATATAAACAATCCTAGAACCTTGAGACCTCATGAATAGGAAAGTAAACTAATACTCATAAAATGAAACTCCCTGAATTTTTTTATCTCTCGTATTTCGACATAGTAAGAAAGCAACACAAATGCTGTATTACATATTGTTGAGGGGGGGGGGGGACATGGCCCCTTTTATCTCACGATTTTTCAAATTTATAATTAATATTTACGTTATAGTTTTTGATACTCAGTATCAACCTTCTTTCATAGAGGATGATGTTAAAAGTGTTTCTTTGCATATGTTTAAATTTTCTTTATTTCATTTAATAGAAAGACGAGATTTAAATTCAGCATAAGGATGACCAATAAGCGCAATTATGAATATAGAATGCACACAGTATGCAGGGAAGGAAAATATATATTTAATTTTCTTTCTTTTTTACTTCCTTATACAAAGTATAAGGAAGTACTGAGTTATATTATGATAAATACGATATATAATATGATACGTTATATTAGACCTATCGTCCAGGATTAGTAGGTATTTTCGTTAGAAGAAATAGTTTGTTCGTTCGGTGCAACTTGCACATTAGTCCCGTCAGGTTCAACTTGCATATTAGTCCCGTCAAGTGCAACTTGCACATTAGTCCCCTTTAAATATAGTGTCTAGTGAAGCTGGCAAAGCATTCGTTGATTCACTATCTTAACTGATTTCGCATTCTGTCATTTTTGATGGGGTTATATACTAGTTAATAATAATAATAATAAATCACTGAAATCAGTCAAAATCTAAGTTGAAGTTGCATCAATGCTTTTGGTAGTGCCTTGCCTGCATTTTACTCTCCCTCATTAATTTGCCCTCTCTTAACTCCTCCCTTATGCTTATAAAGGTGTTTTTGCCTTCTAGACTTCCCCTCGGGAGGGGGGGGGGGGGGCTTATTTTGCAAAATCCTGTCTTAGTGGCAGTCAGGGACCTAAAACCAACCTGCTCACCAAAATTTGTGACTGTATCTCCCATAGTGTCACCACGGTTGTGTTGAGTCAGTGAATCAGTGAGTTTACTCTTTTACATATATAGATTAACTACTAAATGCTTGGAAAATTGAATGAAGTAATTTCTATGTGGATATTTTATCATATTGATTAAAAAAAAAAAAAAAAAAAAAAAAAAAAATTATATCGAGAATTACGTAAAATTATTTTATATTTTATTAATTTGTGTGCATTAAAACACATGAATAGATGTTAAACACATTAATAGACGTTTGATTTTATCTCATTATTTACCACCATCATTTATCATATTCTATTTTTCCCTTCTAGAGGAATCTGAAGATACACAGTCATGCTCTTTCAATTCTGCCAATGAAATTAAAAGTTCCCTTTCTCTAGACAGATCAAACTCCTTAAAAGGTATTTTTCTTTCTTAATCTTTTTCATTTATATTTTTTTAGAAGGGATTTTTTTTTTTTAATTATACTTACAATTCACATGTTTTTGAAGGTTTACCAAAGTTAAAAGAAGCACACAATAGTCATATGCTGATACGCAAAGAGGCTCTTAAATATGTCACAAACCTGTGCAGTTCACTCTCTGTCAAAGCTTCTGAACAAGGCCTGTTAAAGTAAGGTGATTTATTGTTTTAAAGATTTTTGTATATTACAACATTGCAGTGATCTAAAATTATGATTTTCATCCCCTCCCCCCCACTTCCTGTGTTATGTTGCACTGTGAAAAGGATCAAAAGATCATTAAAAAAAAAAAGATCATTAGTACTTGAAGTAATTGATATTACAAATGTAACACAAGTAAGATTGAATGAAAAGGGGACACCTTAAATCTGGTAATAAATTTATTTAATATTAAAAATATATATATAAAAGCAGTTTGAATAACCATTTCACTGATGAAGTTTTTACGTTAATTTTTACAGAATGTAATAGGCCCTTTTTAATATCTAGCTAAGATGAAAGAACATTCATAAGTAATTTAATTAGACACTTTACATCATAAATAAATTATTTTACCTTAAATAATGTCCTTATTCGTTTTCACAATACGTATTTCGGGTGCTAAGCGATGAATCTGAAGTTCCCAGCAGACAACAAAGCAATTGAAGAGTGTCACATCTCACCTGAAGACGGGTGCGCTAGCACCCGAAATACGTATTGTGAAAACGAATAAGGACATTATTTAAGGTAAAATAATTTATTTATGATGTAATTATCGTCCTGTAATGAAATAATATGTGATAATATAGACACTTTACTTTTAGCTTTTGTTGCATTATCCAGAGACCTTTCAAAGGAGCTCCCCCTCATCTTCGGTGGATTTCTCAAAAGGGACCGCTTCTTTCAGCAAGCCTCTTCTTTTCTCTTTGTTGTTGTACTAAATGTTGCCACGATCAGCACAATCCTACTGTCGTCTCTTTGCCATTAATTGAATTATAATTCATGGGGATTTCTACAGTTTCACGATTCAACGCATATGTGTTGCTATAGTAATTTGCGATTTTGGTAACAGTGGCTTTCCCAAATTTAATATCAGTTTGATGCTCTTTTATGCATATTTTGATTTTTCTCTTTGTCATTCTTATGTAACATTAATTATGTTTTGCTGAAAGAAGCGATCCACTTGAGAAATCCACCGAAGATGAGGAGGAGCTCCCTCGATAGGTCTCTGGATAATGCAACAGAAGCTAAAGTAAGGTGTCTAATTAAATTATAGTTTCAAGCTTATGGTTTATGAATGCTTTGTAATTCATAAGTAACTTGAAACAAACAGGTTTTGAATTAGAATTGGCAGGCTGCCATAAAATATAATAAAAATATGGAGGTCTATGGAGCTAATTATTTCACCAAGTTGAAAATATGCAAATTATTCATATCTTCAATTTTTCTGCTGTATAAAAGTCGAAGGCTCTGAGAAAAATTACTTAATAACAAGGTAAAAACATTGTAATATCAGTTGCATGTTGCAAAGTGTTTTTGATGAAGGGAGTTTATAAATTTTAGCATAGTACGCTTTTAGCAATAAATTTAGAAAAATATGTACATCTAGCTTGCAACAAAACAGGATTATCTATGAATTTAAAGATTTGATACATTTTATTAATTTAAGGAATTCGGTTTATTTATTTATTCTAATTATGTATTTATTTTCTCTCTTAATCTTACTCTAAAGGGAATTGCAACTTGGGCTAGAGATCTGAAACTATCTATAAACTCCAGAAAATCTAATTACTGCATTTTTTCAACTGACAGAAAACATTGTGGTACCTTCGATTCAGTAATTAGCCTCAATAACTCTATTCTCGGACGTGTCAACCACCCCAAATATCTGGGAGTCATTCTTGACCCAGAACTTCGTTTTACAAAACATACTGAGAACACTGCAAATAAGGCCCTCAAAAAACTAAACATTCTCCGCAAGTTATGAGGTACAAACTAGGGCTCAAGATTATCTATGTTAAAAAGTACCTACTGTACCGTCATCAGGCTAATTCTTGGATACTCCTTCCCAATCTGAGCATGTGCATCTGAAACAGTTAAAGCCAAAATCGATTCTATTCAATATAAAGTGACAAAAATTATAATCGGTGCTGTGTCCTCAACAAACAACCGTAAAGCTGAACTAGAAAGCGGATGCATTTCCTTGGAAATAAGACACAAACTTGCCACGGTTAAATTTACCAACAGGATTAGAAGCTACAATGAGGATCACATCTCTAACAGAGCTTTCAGTGCTTGGGCAGGATTGGCAAGGCTTCACAGATCATCCACATTTCATTTTGACAGAGATATCAGAAGAGAGATCTTTCTTCCTCTCTTGACATTCTTCAAGAGCCTCTTCTTTCCATCAAGCCACCTGCTAATGTGAAGATTCTTTTGAACTTATTAGAACCCTGCTGAAAGAAAGAACTAACCCAAGTCTTATAACAGAAGGGTATTGACACAATCCGTTCGCATTCCCAAGATAATAAAGTAATTATCTTTACAGATGGTTCCTCTGATAATTCTTTTGATAGAGGTGGCACAGGTATCTTTTTCCTCCACCCTTCTGGTGCTAAAACTGAACTCAAAATTCCTGCAGGCCATATTGCCTCAAATTTCACCAGCGAATTGATTGCAGTTAAAGAAGTCCTCTCCTTTTACTTCTCTCGGTATTCTGATGATTCGGCAGAAGGTCTGGTTGTCATCTCAGGTTCAAAAACTGCTCTTGAGGCCATACGAAATGGTGAAACAAACTTAACCCAAGGCATTAATTCTCTTCTCAGTCAAATTAACAAACCTTGTATGCTCCAGTGGATCCCTGCCCACGTGGGCATTGAGGGAAATGAGTGTGCTGATATCCTTGCTAAGGAAGCTTGGATTAATCTCTTACCTTCATTTCAAAAGATACGAACATGGTTGCCAAATGTAGAATTTTTGATCAGCCTTTTAAAAAGCCTTCTATCCCAGATCTTAATTGCTCTAAAAACCTGTCATCTATTATAGCAAGACTCTGTACAGGACATTTTAGAAGCAGGAAAATATCTCCAGATGACAACTCAAGATCCTACCCCTTCTGCAGAAACTGTCCAGACACTCAATCAACACCAGACCATATTTTTTATTGCCAGGCCATTTTTGCCTCTCTTTTTCAGCTTGGCGAGCCACCACAGGACATCCTTTATAGCCTCCGGGCTCCAGACCTGGCAGCCCTCATTTTCAATGCTTTTGGCTCCATCTAGCTTTCACTTCCTTGGACACGACAACAACAACATTTATTTTATTTTAAAAAAGAGAGAGAGAGATCCTAAGGAATATGTGATAAATTGTATCGCATACAACCATTTTTGTTTTTATGAAAATGTTGTAGTTGACGTCTAAACTATTATGAGTAAACTCTTTTTATTTTTTAAACAATCTTGAGAAAATGTTTAATATTAATTTAAAAACATGTTTAGCATATTATGAAATATTTTTTTTTTTTTTTGTAAATTTATTTATTTTTTTCTAAATTATTCAGCAGCTAAAATAGCATATTAGTTGGCTCGATAATTTTTTGCACCATAATCCAATGAGATAGTAAATTTTTTTTGTTGTTGTTGCTGTTGTTTTCTTACTTTACAAAATTCAGCAGTCACTTTTTTTCTCACACTTTTCAGTGCACTTCACCATGATTTTTCTTCTATACTTCCCTAAGGTAATGACAAATTACATCATTGCATTTAAAGTATTTGGTTGTGTATAATAATTTATTGTTACAGTATTTATTTGTAATTTAAGAATTTAAAGTGGTTTAAATTTAAATTGAAAATTTCTTTATTGAAATAAAAGAGTATAATGATGATGATGATAATATGAATGAATTATAGAAGTTATGCATATCTTTACTTAATGTGCTGTAAACCATTTTATATTTATTTGTTGTTTAAAATTTCTTATATTCATTCTCATATTTTTTCAGCTTGAAACAGAAGTTCCCAAATGCATTTCAAGATGTTTGTCTGTACTCCGAAATATGTTACTATATGGCCAACTACAATTTCAGACTGTCTGCAAGACGTTTCATGCAAGAGCTCTTTCTTGATATTACATTTGAACAAGTTAGTCTCATTTATTAGGCAGTAAAGGATCATAAGTAATCAATATTTAACTTAAATTTACCTTAAAATTAATCCTTTAGTAGCAGCATGATGTTATATATTTCGGAGTTAGCCATCTTCAGACATGCTGTGATGCTTCTGTTGGTGTTTTTCTCGTCGTCAGTCGAACGCCTCTCACTCTCTCCTTTCTTCGTTTCACTTCATTCATTAAGGGTTGTCAATCTGTGGGAGTGATGTTATGCTCTCTGTCGTTAATTGCATTGTTAGTTGTTAGTATTTCTAAAGCTTCACGTTTTAAGGCATATTGGTGTGGGTTATAAAGGGCTATTTTGGTGGTAGTTACTGTGTTGAGGTTAATGGTTTTGTAGTAGAGTGTTTTCTTGAAAGTGCAATAGAAAGCCTGTTATATTTTAAATCTGTAAGGTGTTCGGTTTCGAGATCATTAATTTTTCATTTAGTCATTCCAATGTAACATGCAATTTCACTGTTTTCAAATTTAAAGTTTATTTTATGTATACCAGATGTGTCTTTAAAGTTAATTATGTCTTTTTCATTTCTTATTCTTTGGAAGATGTTTTTATTTGGTTTAATAGGGATATTAATTCTTGCTTTAGTACCTTCATATTTAATTTTATTGGCAGCACCTTTGCAGAAGGGAATGGAGGGGGTAAATTTGGTTTTAGTTTTTTGAGCATTTCTAATAGAGCTTAAAGATTTTAGGCAAGTTTTGTAAATTTTTTGTATTAGAGAGCCACTATAACTAGCTTTTTTGGCAATGTTTTTAATAAATTTAATTTCGTTATTGAGGAATTTTTTATTTGAACAAATAAGAATGGCACGGTTTACGTAGGAGTGAAAAGTAGTGAGTTTGCAAGGAAAAGGGGTTTTACATTTTTGATTAATAATTTCGTTATTATTAGTTGGTTTTTGAAAGACTGTTGTATCAAAAGTATAATTTTTATTTTTAATAATTTTAACATCCAGAAAATTTATACTATTGTTGGTTACAGTTTCAAGAGTAAATTGAATATTACTATCTAAATTGTTAAGATCAATTAAGAGTTCACGAGGGTTAATATGAGAGGGGATGATGGCGAAAACATCATCGACGTATCTTAGCCAAGTTTTACAATTTTTAATAATATGATTTACAGAGGCGTCAAAATGGTGGAGTTTTAATTCAGCAGTAGTTCCGGATATGGGCAAGCCCATTGGGGCACGTCTTTGGTTTGATTAAAAATAGTGCTATTAAAGGCAAAATATGATTCATTTAAGAAAAGTTTGTTAGTACTGAATAGGGTTTCACTAATTTTATTGCTTCCATAAATTTTGATGACTTTGTCTTGGATAATGTGGATTATTTCAGTGATATTGATTAAAGGATATAAGTCTTTTAACATCAAAGCTGACGAGAATATCGGTATTACTAATGGTAATATTATGAATTTTTTGTATGAAGGCCTCAGTAGAAATTAAGCTAGAGTCTGAAGAGGGATGCTAGGAGCATGATTATTAAAAATAGGGGAATAATGTTTGGCAAACTGCTGGTTTTTATTAGGGATTTTGTTTTTTCAGTGAGCTGTTTAAAGGGATTGGTATTAGTTTTAATGACTTGCATTTTATTGATAGTTTCCAACATCATATTATTGCATTTTTCCCTATCTATAATTGTAATTAATCCCGTTTTATCTGTTATTTGGCAAGTTATATCTCTATTGTTTTTTAGGTCTTTTAGGCATTTTATATCAGCATAATCGAAATTTTCAGTTAGATTGTTCAAGAGATTTTAGGGCAGTATTTCTGATATGTGTGTTTTTGAGGTGGGGGGGATATATTCTAAAGCGGTTTTGATTTGTGCTATTGAGTCAAGGATATTAAAATTATAAAAATAGATTAATTTTAAGGTAAATTTAAGTTAAATATTGACAAGTCAGTCTCTTTCTTTATTTTGTATATGTATTCAGTAAAAGGGCTCAGTTGAAAAAGGAAAGTGTTACACATGCATAATAAAACTGGTATATAATTAAAAGATATTAAGTACTTGCCTAGCCACAACTAACTACAGAGATGTGATTGTTCGTATTTGATTGTTTAACCATTCATCACCAGCATTGGGTGGAGTAAATCCTTCTTCAGAAAATTCAAGTTGGTAGCCAATTTTTCATTTTAAAGGAATGGTTTTAGATTTCAAGCTATTTTTTATCTATTTTGCATCTACTAATATGGAAACTAAGATAGATTTATATGTACTAGTATCGCCCAGTGGTCGAAACTCGGCTACTTTTTTGCAAGGCAAAGCAAAGTTATTGCCTTGTCCTAAACTGAATTAAATTGCAACACTGTTCCAAATTGTTTGCCGATATGCCCTCTAACTGAATCAGCAGAGTTTTACTTAATATATTTCTCTCTGCAGATGTTCAGCATTTCCTGAAATAAGAGGAAATCACCACGTGGAAATATTTGGGTGATCTGATACAACACAAAAGCTAATCGGTACCATGTTAAACTAAGGTTCAACCAAATATCAAATTAGATTAAATTAATTCCATTGGTTCGTAAAGTACAGTGTTTGAACTCAGAAAGACAAATATTTTGCAGAAATGGTCAAATTGAGTTCAGGAAATCTCAAAACATGTAACTTCATCAAAAACCGAAAATCTATAGTTTTTCTTAATCTTATACTTCCTTCTTATATATGCCGAGGAAATAATAATAAATCCACTTTTTAAAAAATAAATAGTTAATTTCAGTTAATTGAAATGCAAGGAAATCTCAAAACATGTAAATTCATCGAAAACCGGAAATCAAAAGTTTTTCTGTATCTTCTACTTGCTTCTTATACATGCAGAAGCTAGCAATAAATCCACTTTTCTAAGAAATAAGTAGTCAATTTCAGTTAATTGAAACGTAAAGAAAGCTCAAAACTTGTAAATTCAATGAAAACCAGAAATCGAAATTTTTTCCATATCTTCTACTCTCTTCTTATACATACAGAAGCCAGTAATAAATCCACTTTTTACTTTCCAAACACTATAGTGAGGAAAGTATTGTAATCATGTCAAAAATCCAAATTTGAGATTTTGATGTTTCTATACGTTTCGAGGTCCCCTGAGTCCGTTTTCACTACTTTTAAGATGATACATGTATGTGTGTGTGTATGTATGCGTATGTCTGTGAGTGAACATGCTAGTGTCTAAACTCTTTGTTCGAATAAGCTGAAAGTTGGTACGTATATTGTAAGTCACCATAGTACGAACCCTATTGATTTTGGTGAATCTAGCACTTATAGTTTTTTTACAGGGACACCAGGAAAAATTCTTTATCATTATGGCCTTTGGGGCCAAATTTTTAAAAGTGCAATAGCGTCTAAACGCTTTATTAATCTGAGCAAAAAATTTATACACATGTTATAGGTCACAGTTGAACGAACTGTGTAGACTTTGGTGAATTTAGCACTTACAGTTTTTTTACAGGGCACAAAGAAAAATTCTTTATCATTATTGGCCTATGGGGCCAAATTTTTAAAAGTATGATAGCGTCTAAACACCTTATTAACCTGAGCAAAAAATTTGTACACATGTTATACACTGTTAAAAAAAATGCAGAAAAAATACAGAAATTCTCTGTAATTTCAGAAAAAAAGTCGTAAATTACGGAAAAATTACGTAGACAAAATGTATTTTACAACTTTTTTTCTGAAATTACAGAGAATTACTGTATTTTTTCTGCATTTTTTTAACAGTGTAGGTTACAGTTGCACCAACTGTATAGATTTTGATGAATTTAGCACTTACAGTTTTTTTACAGGGACACAAAGAAAAATTCTTTATCATAATGGCCTATGAGACCAAATTTTTAAAAGTGTGATAGCATTTAAACGCCTTATTCAATTGAGCTGAAAATTTATATGAATATTATATATCACTGTTGCACTAGCTATAAGCATTTTGATGAATCTAGCATTTATAGGTTTTTATAGGGACACAACGAAAAATTCTTTATCATGTTTGTTTAACAACTCCTCTTTCTTTACTTTATCTACAAAACTGTTAATTACTCAATGTTCGGAAAGTCGAGTGGAGTCACTCCAGATTTTTTAAGCTAAATTTAACACTTTTGCGACCGCTGGTATAGATTCACGTCATTTGAAAATCTGTAACTCCACCAGTGGGCGTTTCTTTCGCAATTTGTATGCTATTTATTTTTTAAATGTATAACCAGTATTCACATTTTTACAATGAAATATACTATGGATAAAAATACTTTGATTAGAAAAAATATAATTATAATGTGTATCCATTTCTAATATAAATGTGAATACAGAAATTTTTTTTCTAGAATATTGTAACATAGGAGAAAGAATCCCACAGGCGGACCTTACTGTCAAAAATTTCAAATCATGCGGTCGCGAATGTGTTAATACGAGATGATTCTCATGCATAAAGAAATATAATAAAAAAGTTTCAAACTATTTTTCCAAAAATAAAATAATTTGGGATACAAAGGGTTAATAAATAACATTAATAATAGATTGAGAAAATATAAGAAATGTAATACGCAATTTCAGTGGCGAACCCCCCCCCCCTCCTAAATTTTCCCCTTGCCGCAAATGTTGATGTTTTAGAAATTTCCAACTCTGTAGCCCCTCAGAAGATATTTAATAGTTAAAACAATTCTCCCCCTACTAAAAATCAAGTTTATAGCCATAAAATTACCGAAAAGTGATAAAAATAAATGGTCGTCCCTAAAAAACGGTGGATGGTAGGGTAAAATGGATGTTATATTCGGATTCAAAAGGTCATTTTACATAAGAATTTGCAAAAATGGTGTTGAGGGTGATTTTCATGCCAAGCAGTGTTATCCATTTTTTTTTTTTTTTTTTGTAAAAAATTATTAAAAATTAAGGAAAATTGGTTCCCAGTTTTAATCCCCATATTTTGGTATAATTATAAATTAGTTATTGTGCACATGTGTTAGATTAAGTTATTTTGCTGTCAAATTGACAAAACTTTAATTTTGAATTTCAGAACTCTGTCGTCCTTGGCATTTTTTGTACTTGGCGGTCAAACACGTAATACGAAAATATACATACCAGAAATCATATAAGAAAATTTATGAGTTTTTTATTTGTGAGTCCCCCCCCCTTTTTTTTTTTTTTTTTTTTCATTTTGAAGAAAATTATAGATAGATAATAGAAAATAACAGAAAGTATTAAATAGATATAAAGTTGAGTTTCATTAAAATTTTCTTTATTATTATTATTAATTTTTTTTTTTTTTTTTTTTTTTTGTAAATATACAGTAAATCATTTTTCATAATATGTTTAGTTAAAGTGAATAACATGTTTCTTTTGTGCACTTACATGTATAAATATGCATAATAAGGTGTTTTTTATAAAAATCTAAATAAATAAATGCATTGCCAAATTTTTTTTACACAGATGCACGCACATACAAAAAAAAATCTAAATCAATAACCTTTTAAAAGTAATGATATCAATACAAAAACCCTTCACCGGTTAAAAGTTTGTGACACAGCTACTTTATGGCTATTAGAATTTGAAATGGGGTCTTAAAAATAATTATATCAACTTTTAAGTGATGCTTTACTAAATATACATAGATTTTCTCATTTGCTTTTTTTCTTCTGTTTATATTTACAATGCAAACGCAATGTTTTTAAATTCAACATAGACAGATATATAAAATATACTCACTTTGCTTTTTCATTCGCATTTCAAATTCAAAATAAAAGGTTTTAAAAGTAATGATATCAAAATTCCAGTGACGCTTAGATGTTACTTTAAAAGATTTGATTTTAGATTCCTTTAAAATTACTTTTGTATGGTCTAACAAAGTATATTTACACATTGAAACAGTGCTTTTAATTTTCAAATATACTGTCACATAATCACACTTTCTCTGAGTTTGCATTATAAATTAAAATTATTTATTTCAATAAATTGATTTGTCTTTTGCGTCACGCTATCCAAAACTGCAAGTAAAATTTGTACAAATGTTTTCTTTGCATCACAGTATGTTTTTGCTTAAATTTTCACTTAGTTGGATACTATGATACAAAATGACATTTACATAAATTTTACTTAAGTCTTGGATAGTGTGATGCAAAAGACAAATCAATTTATTGAAATAAATAATTTTAATTTATAATCCAAACTCAGTGAAAATGTGATTATGTGACAGTATATTTGAAAATTAAAAGCACTGTTTTAATTAAAGCACTGTTTTTTCAATTCAGTGGCGGCCCATCAAGGGAAGTAAGGGAAGAGCCCCTTCCTGATATATTTCATAAAAAAAAAAAAAAAAAAAAAAAAAATTCATAAATATTTTTCAATTTTTTCCATGTTTCTTTTCCTTTTTTTTTTTTTTTTTTTTTTTTTTTTTGTAGAATTTAATAAGGATTTATAAAACTTTTTTAATAAATAACAAGCAATAAAAACAGCAATTTTAATCTTTTCCTAAACATCCAATTCTGCACACAAATTCATATAACTGAAGTGCAAGGGAAGAGATGAAAGACATTCATTTTTAGCTCTGCCTTCACTGCATGCAGGGCCGCCGCTAGGCATTAAACAACTCAAGCAATGCCTGAGGGCGGCAGTTGTCTAGGGGCGGCACTCGAAACATTAAAACGAAAAAAGAAAAAAACAAAAATATGCAAGATTAAAAAAACAAAAAAAAAAAAAAAAAAATTACAAAAAATATACATTGATAAAAAAAGCCCTTCCCCCTCCCCTCCTCACAGAAGAATCTGAATTGGTTGAGAAAACTGCTGCTAGTAAAATTCGTCAATAAATAAAACAAGATGTGTGAAAAGGAGGGTATGAGAAATGTGAAGGCACAAAGCCTTCCGCTTGGAATAGGAAACTATCTTTACATAGGTCCGATGTCCGATTCCTTGCAAGATTTCAAGATAACAGATAACACATGACTTGCCTAGACAGATACATTCTGAGAAAGCTTTAATTGGGAGACTACAGATGAGTATGGTAGAACGTAGAAACCCTGGATAATCTCACCCAGTCCTGTCGGTACGCAAAAAAAAAAAAAAAACTATTACTGAGTGACTGTATATTGTTAATTTGAAAAGAAATAAGAGATATATATTTTTAGTATATGAAATTCTACATGGGTGATCTTAAGAAAAAGACAAAATTATTCTACAAGTATGAGACAGAACAGAATCCATCAGTGTGAAAGAAAAATAAAACACTGAATTTGAGATACAACATTTTAAAGGAATCATTATGTTTAAACTAAACTCTTTTTACTTTCCTAACATATTATGTAAGAAAAATATTGTAATCATGAAAAATATTTATGAGATTTTGGCGTTTCTATGCGTTGTCCCCTGAGTTCATTTTTACTGTTTTTAGGATGATGTGCATGTGTGTGTGTGTGAGTGAACACGATAGCGCCTAAACGCTTTGTAAATCACCATAGCACGAACTCTATTAATTTTGGTAAATCTAGGACTTATAGTTTTTTTACAGGGACACAAATAAAAGAATTCTTTATCACTATGGCCTATGGACCTAAATTTTTTTTAATGCGATAGCGTCCAAACGCTCTTATTCGTCTGAGCTGAAAATTTATATACATGTTATAAGTCATTACGCAAGAACTGTAAAATTTTCGTGAATTTACTACTTAAAGATTTTTTACAGGGACACGAGGAAATATTCCTTATCATTATTGGTCTACGGATTCAATTTTTTAAAAGTGCGATAGCATCTAAATGCCTTACTCGATTGAGCTGACAATTTATACTCATATTAATCACTTAATTTTACTTGAAGGACGATAAATTTATTAAATAAATTTACACAGTTACCTTACATAATGTCCTTATTTATTTTTTGCACAATACGTATTTCAAGTGCGTCTGCACTAATCTTCAGGTGCTAAGTGACCTCTTCATCTTCATCTGTCTCTATTGTTGATCGTCGTCGGCTCGTTAGTTCTTCTCGCTTCACTTCAGTTAAATTTAGTATTGGCTGCCATTCTTTCGGTATTATTGCGTGTTCTCTCTCGTTAATTGCGTAGGGGTTAGTCAGAATTTCGAGGGCCTCGCGTTTTAGGGCATAACTGTGATTATTATATGGAGCAAGTTTTTTAGTAGTAATTGAGTTAATGTTGATGGGGTTATTATGGTGAACAGAGGACAACATCAACACCCTATCAACATTAACTCAATTACTACTAAATTTACTTATGTACATTTAGTTGTACTTATGTATGTTGTTGTACTTATATAAGTTGTGGTACAAGTCTTAATGACTAAGAAGGGAAAATGGAGTTACCATCATAAAAACTTCAACTCACAGAAAATTTCGAGTTATAAAAATTCGTCTAAGCAAAGTTTCAGCATATAAAGGGGCAGCAAATTGAATCTTGCCTGAGGGTGGCAGAACACCTAGCGACCACCCTGACTGCATGGTTACCATGGTAATGCTTACTTCACTCTAAATATTCTACCGCGAATTTTCAAAGGACGAAAGAGAAAGGGAAGACTTTACATGAAAGAGATAATAGATGTTCCAGCTTAGCTTAAAAGATTATTCTAATTGAATTTGGTTCCCTTAAAATGTAGTGTTTACCGTTTTAATTTTGAGATTTATGCTTTTAATTAATTCTTTGTCAGATTTTATAATCTTTAAAGCTTTTAAACACAGTTTAACAGATGAAAAGTTGGAGATAAAAAGATGTTATTTACAGGAGACTAGCAGAGTCTATAGAAATTAACGTGAAAAGAAAAAGAAAAAAAATGGAAAATGTCACAATGTTAACTTTAAAACATCTTGGTTTGAAGACTATAAATGCCTTTGTATTTCAACTACACTAGGAAAATTACACATTATTGGACTTTTTTTTTTCTTAAAAAAAAAAAAAAAAAAAAAAAAAAATGCTGAATTTTTAAGTTTTAAAATTAATATTTGAAAATGAATGAACACCGAATTCTTTTTCATTTATTTATATATTTATTATTACTTTATTGTTTTTTAAGAATTTTAAATATATAAGTTGTGGAGGTTTTAAAAAAAATGAGATAATTGTTACTATTTTTTAAGGTAAATAAATATCTTCCTTCTCTCTAGAATGTCTAAACAAGAGTATTTGGAAATTTTATTTCATTGCATTGTAATTTTTTATCATAAAGTCAAATATTTTAAAAATCATATTTAATTGGAAAAATTGTACTGTTTATTAATTTTTATAAAAGGATAATCTATAGTTGCCATTTAAAGTACCTTTATTATATTAGCATAAAAAAAAAAAAAATGCTATCAACGCCCTGTGATCGAAACCTGACCATTTTTTAAGCAGGCATTCAAATAGTAAATACATAATTTCAAAACTTCCATGTAAACAGTATTCTTAATAATTAATTTATTAAAAAAAAAAAAAAAAAAAAAACTATTAGCCTTTTTATTTACATGATGATTCAAATCCCTATGAAAGTCTCTGTTTCTCTTTATTTAATTCTCAGTCCTACTGATAGAAATTATCTGTCTGGCATTTTAAAAGCGTAGAACATTGAACAGTAAACAATATATTGAAATAGCTTGAAAAAGATTTTTAAAAAAAGAGAGAGAGAGAGAGAGAAAGAAAGAAATAGAAGGAAAGCCCAAAGTTTATTTTTGTTTTCTAATAGGTATAAAAACCTCTACAAAACAGAATTTCATTTAGTGTGACAAGATGTTTTCTTAATCTATTCTTCCATATAAAAACATGGGGTAACCGTGTTTCATTCCTTAGTAACAGTTACTATATTCATTTCTTAAAATTTCTTTGATACAGCTTTAACATAGGATCCCTTGGCGAATTTAAAATTTTTGTTATCATTTTGTCGATGAATTAAAATCGCTATCGCAGTTGCGTAAGTAAAGATTTTGGTGATAAACTTCCAAGGTACTTTGGTGCCAAATTTCAAGTTTTGTCAAAGGGTCCAGCTTTTGAATGTTAGTAATTTTAATGCTCTCCTCTTATTAAAAATATACAACAAATTTCATGTTTGTGCAGGAATATATACATAATAGTTCCCGAATTACAGAGGGATGATTTATGTCAAATAAATGTGGATTAAAAAGTATGAATTATGATAAATAATTTCTTTGTTACAATTTTTCAAAACAGAAAAATTATTTCAAAATATGTATCTTTCTCAATTTTGTGGACATATGGTACATATGATTACCCTAGTTTATTTGGGATTTAATAAATGACCTCTTTGTGATAAATAAATTTTTCTTTAGTAAATGTAGTAGTTTAATCTTCAAAATATGATATTTTTCGCATAGTTATTGATACCATCCTAAAGATGAAATAAGGCAATGACCAATAAAGCTGAACTTATCCCCGCAAGCAAGGAAATTCTTACCCCCCCCCCCCTCTCCCAATCCCTACGAAAAAAGTTCGTCTTTTAGCTCTTCCCTTGTTTTTCCTAGCACGGGCCACCACTGATTCAACTAGGTATAGTGTAAAAATGTGAATAATTTTAATTGCAATTGAAAAAAGTATATATACTGTATATATAAATCAAAGAAAAATCTCATAAAAATTTTAAGTTGTTCTAAATAGAATTTGCAGAAATGAGAATGCGGGTAAAAACCCAAGTTCTAAGAACTCTTAAACTTCGTTGGAGAGTCTTTAACCATCTGATCCCTGCTGACAGATATATTCAGTCACAGAGTTGTTCCTTTTTCCCCGATACATTTAGAATTATGAATTTTAGCTCGTATTTGAAATTTAAGGGTCTTAAATAATGATTATATATATTTATGTGCACAGTTATGTTTTCAATCTCAAGTTGAAAAAAGCATTATTTTAGAGCATTTAAATATTTGTGCAGTTAGTACATCATTGCAAGGCAGTCAGAGAGTTAAATAATAAAAACCAACAGTTTTTTTTTTTTTTTTTTTTTTTTTTTTAAAAAAGAAAACAGGGGGGAAAAAAGTTTACTTTTTTTATGTGAATTATCTGATTTAGTGTTTTTATAAACATGAACATTTGTTGTATTATGTAATTCTCTTTAAACATTGATTTTTTTTTTTTTTTTTTTTTCCCAGCTACAATGTGAAGCAGAGGCCATTGTGGGCGTGATCAGTATTCCACAGATGGGTGGAGGTGACTCCTAACGCAGCCCAACACACATTCCTTTTTTTTAGAGAGTCATTTTTATATACACATATAATAACCTAGTCTTCCCAGATTTGTAAATCCATTTATTATTAATATTCATATAATGATAAATAGTGATAATATATTTATACATGTACAGTACATTCATACATGTTCTGTGTGTATATTTTGTTTTTAATATTCTCAGAGATTCCTTGTAATCAGCTCCTATTGTGTTATTTGTATGTTATGTAGATTCAGAAATTATATAAAAGAAAGGATTGTTGAATAATATATATATAAAAAAATATTTTATAAGGAAATGAAGTTTTTACTTATTTAGAATTGGTTGATACTTTTTTGTGTGGTAGCTTGTTTAATTCTTTTTCATTCAGCATCATGATGAACATTATTTTAACTGACGTTCATGGCTATATGCCCATATTTTTATATATTGTTATATGTGTGCCAAAGAAGTAAACTGCGTTTTTATATTTTTCTTGGATAGATTTTTTTTTTTTTTTTCCCCAAGATGTGTTTTTTAAAATTGGCTGAATGCCAGTTGAATAACATGTTACTTAACTCAGCACCTAAAACACCTAAACTGTAATTTTCATCAAAATTGACCAAGTCATTTTCAAAAATCTGAAAATAAATGAAAAATAACACTGGTCTTGGGGAAGGAAGGGGGGATCTTTTTTCCTGAATAAAAAAATTTTGGTAAACTTTGTTTTCAAGGATGCTGAATTCAAAATGTCTTCCATTTCTTTATGTAACATATGTTTTTATTTTATTTTTGCAAAATAATAAGGGTTTACAATTAAAAAAAAATTTCTATTTTTATTACATTAAACTGAACATGTTCTTTTTCATAATTCACCAAACAGTTCCTCCTTGATTTAACACTCTGTGTTTATTTATTTATTTATTTTACCTGTAAACCTTTTCTTCGTCTTCTTCTTTTTTTTTTTTTTTTTTTTTTGACAACCCACCAAATAACCCACTATTACCATATCCCTCCAATTTTTATTCATTTATTTATTAAGATTTACCTTAATAAATGTTGTTAAAGTAAGAAATAATTATTAAATAAGTTTTTTATAATCAGCGAAAGGAAACCAGGTTCTATGTTTTCACACAAGAGTATGCATTTTGAAAAAAAAAAAAAAAAAAAAAAAAAATGTGATGTAACAATTATTTGAAATTTGATGTACATGTGACGCCATATCTCGTTTATCTCCGCTGATTCGTGGTCATTTATTACGTCATGATTGTGCGTAATTTCAATGCTTTCTCTGAGATAGGCGTAGGTTTGATTATTGAAATTAGCTAATTTGGTGACATTGTCAAAATCTATTTTTATTTTGTTTTCTGGATAATTTTTGGCTAATGCAGTGGTATTTCGGTTGAATTTGATATCATTTTGATGTTCTTTTTTAAATTTTTTTCTTAGTAACACCTATGTAATTATATTCTTTGTTTTCCTGATTTTTGATGGGAATTTTATAAATACCTGCAGTTTCGGTGGGGGGGGATCAAATCTTTATCACTTCTTATTAGTTGGAAGATATTGGGATTGGGTTTGATTGGTATGTTTAAATTAAATTTGCTAGCAGTGTTTTTTATCTTGTTTGAAGTGCAACAAAAAACAACTATTTTTGTATAAAAGGGGCTTAGAAGCTACTATTTTCAGGTTAGTCAGCACTATTTTCAGGAAAATGGAGACTATTTTGAACAAAATATTGTTCCCTGCTATTTTTTTCTGTATCTGTACAACATTTTTACTTCTGTTAACCGACTACCATAGGTAATGGGAATATTCATTGTATTCTGTGAAGAAATTCATTTTCGAGTTTTAAATCTGATTCACATTTTTTTTGCCCCCAAAAAATGGTTTTGAGCAATTTGTGGGGGAGGGGGGGGGGGGGGGGGAGAGAGAGAGTGTGAGATTTTCTAACTAAAATATCTCCAAAGCTAATAAATATAGAGCGGTGAAACTTCAGAATTGAGGCTGGTCTGGTGTACAGATGATTTTTCCAACTTTTTGTGAAAATTGGAAAACTAGAAGTGTGACATTGGAAACCAAAAGTGAGACTGTAAGACTGCATATAAACACTATCTTAGATGTCCTTTTATATGTATTAGTTAGTTAGTTCAGAAAAAAATGATAGGCTTTATGTATAAGTAGATTAGTTTGCGTTTCTCGCAAAACGGCTGTATGAATTTCTTTCGAACCCTCCATATTAAATGCTTTTTAACCGATTTCAAAAAAGGAGGAGGTTTTCAATTCAGACTGTATGTTTTTTTTTTTTTTTTTGTTTGTTTGTTTGTTTGTTAGCTCATAACTCCTGAACAGATGCTTCGATTTTGATACTTTTTGTTTTGTTGTAAAGGTCTTGGTCTGAAATAGGTCCCATTGTTATATTTTTACGATCAAAAGAAAATACAGGGTGCCTAAAAAAGTGAGTCCCGACTCTTTTAACTGCTGAACGTCTGCAGCTATAGTTATAAAGGTTGTATGTAGGTATAGTTAAAGTGGTCATGTGCAACGTGATTCAACTGCCTACAGCACCATCGGGTGGAAAACAGTTCAAGATAGAGAAAAAAATGAATTACAAAACATTATAACTTAAAACTTTAACGAAGCTAAACATATAACAAATTAAATACCTTAAAATTTTACTTCGTACATGGCAGAAGAGCTCTTTTCGGAGGGGAACCCCCCTTCCGAAAAGAGCTCTTCTGCCATGTACGAAGTAAAATTTTAAGGTATTTAATTTGTTATATGTGAATTACAAAGTTACAGGATATCATCGATTTAGTACGAAAAGACAGTTTTTAGATTTTAATGCTAAAAATAGAACGATTAAAACGATAATTTATTTGTCTGCAAATTCTTATTTTCTTTACACTTCAATGACATTGCATACGCTGTAGCGTAGCGGGTGATATTAATGCTATGTAAAATTCAAAGTATCGTTATTGTAAGCGGTCACATCAATTAACGTATAGATGTTTTAAACAGACTTCATAAAGAAGGAAGTTCTACCATATTTTTTTTGTTGTAGTTGAAGATTGTTAGCTTATAACTACTTAAAAAATGCTTTAATTTTAATACTTTTTTTTTTTGTTGTTGCAAAGATCTTGACCTGAAATAGGTCTCATTATGATTTCATTAATATCTAAACAAATTACAGGGTATTCACAAGAATCTGTTCTTACTCTTACTGCTAACTCTACACTCATAAAAGTAATATGTAAGTATTGTAAAGTGGCCATGCGCTACAAGATGTGACCGCTTACAGGGCCACCTTTTGGAAAGATAGCAGCTAGCATTTCTATCTCAAAACATAAGGTATGAGAGAAAAGGAAAATTACAAAGTTGTACTATATTATTGATTTAGTCACAAAAAGATAACTTGTAGACATAAATGTTTAAAACAGGATGTTTAAATATGCATTTGTTTGTTCACAGTTTTCTACACTGTAAACAAATCAAAAAGCCTTTATTTTGATGTTGAAACTTCTGTCCATCAGCTGCAATGCATATTTTTATATAATTAATTAAATATAAAATCCTTTAAATGTACCTCATGTTACTTCGTTAATATTTTCATCTGGGCGCCCAGATCTTTTCAAACGATCTTCATCTGTGTCTTCATCAATCTCTTTGAGTTGTGGTCTTTTATAGATTCCATAAGTTGATTCCACATCCGGTTGGGGGCCATTGCGTCACTGTCATTGCACACATCCGGCGTTGTTGCGATTTCTATTGCTTCTCTAAACATCGTGTAATTATAGTTATTGTAGTTAGCTATCTTTTTAGTTTTTTCAAAATTTATTATAATTTCTTCATTATCGAAAGTTTTTGCTAAAGCTGTATTTGATTTTCCTGTTTTGATATCATTTTTATGTTCTTTGTGTCTGGTTTTAATCTTTCTTTTCATTACACCGATGTATGAACCTGGTTTATTGTCTTGGTTATTTGTGTACGGTATTTGATAAATTCCGGCAGTTTCCAAAGGGGGGATGGGGTCTTTGTCATTACGTATTAGTTGAAAAATATTCGGGTTAGGTTTTATAGTGATATTTACGCCGATTTTATTTGCAGTGCTTTTAATTTTATTCGATGCTCCGCGATCGTAAGGTATGGAAGAGGTGAATTTTAAAGGGGTTTTTTAAAAATTAGGTATAGAAGACCCCATCCCCCCTTTGGAAACTGCCGGAATTTATCAAATACCGTACACAAATAAACAAGACAATAAACCAGGTTCATACATCAGTGTAACAAAAAGAAAGATTAAAACCAGACTCAAAGAACATAAAAACGATATCAAAACAGGAAAATTAAATACAGCTTTAGCTAAAACTTTCGATAATGAAGAAATTATAATAAATTTTGAAAAAACTAAAAAGATAGCTAACTACAATAACTATAATTACATGATGTTTAGAGAAGCCATAGAAATCGCAACAACGCCGGATGTGTGCAATCACAGTGACGCAGTGGCCCCCAACCGGATGTGGAATCAACTTATGGAATCTATAAAAGACCACAACTCAAAGAGATCCGGCCCAGATGAAGATCGTTTGAAAAGGTCTGGGCACCCAGATGAAAATATTAACGAAGTAACATGAGGTACATTTAAAGGTTTTTATATTTAATTAATTATGTGTAAAGTGCTTCATTCTAATTTAAATTTTATTTATTGCATATTTTTATCTTTGTTTGAACTTTACGCTGCGCGCATTCCAGCGTAGCGGGTGACACTGTTGTCCTAAAAATCTTTTTCATATCATTTTTCAAAGTTTTAAAACACTTTTATTGCCTATTAATTATGAGGAGAGCTTATTATTTTGTCTAAATGAATAGCGTTTAGTGCTATGTAGAATTTAAGTTTAACTTGAAAATATAAACAATACAATGTATTGGTTTGGTTTAATGTTTAAGGATAATTTTTATTAAAATAACTTTATTTAAAGATATAACTTACCTTTATCCTTTATTCAAGTAAATAACTTACCTTTTTTCTATTTTTAAATATCTTTGAAGTTATACTCCTTCATTTAATTCACATAGGATAAAAATTGTAATTTTGTTTACATTCTTTGAACACATCGTTCATGCCAGTTGAATTCCAATATGGCGATACTTACAATTGCGGCCCATAGATGACGTACGTATTCAGCATCGTCCGTTGTCATGGTAATGGATTACATATGGTGGGCGTGTATTTTGAATCGCATGGAAGGGAAAATATGTAGCCTGGTGATTGTATGTTCTGAAATCCTGTGGTAGGAGTATATAAGGATGTATTAAACTGTTTTACTTTGCATGCATTTTTCTTTTGCACTTATGATGTTTTGTTGAACTTTAAATACGTTTTAAGTTAGTTTGCCTCAAAGTATGAGGGCATTTTTTTCTGTTTCTTTTTAAGTTGCAGTATGTAATTAAAGTTGTTTGAAGGCCAGCATCCTATTTTGGTGCTAATGCTGAGCAAGGCAACTATTAATCTATTTATAAGCAATTAGTTTTTTGGTAAATAGCTCTTTCTCATGGCAAGTTTAGAGATCGTTTTTTTTCGTAACTATCGCTAGCAACGTTTACATTCTTGTTAAGTTTAAATAAACATTGTTATTGTTATCAAACTCTGTTTTATTTAAAAGCTGCACACTATATTTTGTTACATAAAGAAGAGCCAAATATTCTACTGCTTTCTGCTAAATATTTTTAACATGTTAAGACAACTAATTTAGTCTACATGATAATAGACACATATTCGCTGTAAAGTTGCCTATGCGAATTTTTGGTTACAAATACAGAGTATCCATTTTTTATATTTCTAAAGCTTTTTTAATTTAATGCATGGTCATTCAATACATAGTTTTTTCTCATAGCCGATAAAAGTGACACAGCTTAAAAATGCAGTATTTGAGAAAAATCAGCTTAAAGATAAGGCATTGACTAGAATAAAACTGACACAACTGTCTCTTGAGTGAATAATTTTTTAGATGGAGCTGTAATGTTTTTTATTCATATTGGGGGCATTTCATATATTTTTTCAGTGACATAAACTGGAAATTACCATTTTTTGAGTTGTGTCACTTTTCTTGTAGGTTGTGATTTGTCAAACCGCCGTTGAACGTCTTCTGATGTTCTGCTACATGAATAAATTTTCACTGAAAATAAAATATTTTTGTAAAAAATTAGAATTGACTCCAAAAAGCAACTACTATTCAAACAACTAAAAATGAAAGAAAATTGGTAAAAATGGAACTGTAAATTTCACCTAAAAGTAAAATAATTTCCTTTGCCAAACAACCTAAATACTAAAATTAAACATAACTTTTGAAGTCTGTGCAAAATTAAATAAAAATTGATACCTTTATTCAATACAAAAATCAAATTCCATTCATAATATACATCTCACTTCAACATTTGTAAAACACAGCCAAAAACTACTTTGAGTCAAATAAACAAATAAGATTTCATAAACTGCAAAAGTTGGCGGAGGGCTGTTATCTGGTGTCCTTGGTGAAAAAAATATCACCAAATTATATCGGTAAACATATTTAATTCCTTTGAGAAATCATGGTTATTTCAATAAGGTATATTAAGATAACAATCAAGAATTTTAAACAATACTTTGTACAAAATATATATTATAAAAATATACATTTCGTGTGCATATTTTTGCATTATGTTTTGATTGCCAAATTCAAACACCGCCAAGGATGATAGTTATCAAAGTTAATACCAAGTTTACAAAGAAAACTTTAGAAACTTCATAGAAACATAAATACCAAATTGCAGAAGTGTTCACTTTTATTTGTAGATGTTACTAATGGACCAATTGTACACAATGATAAAATAATAAAGGAAACATAAAAATGGATCATTCGAGACAACAGCATTTGTAGCTATCAGTCTAAAAACAAATTTTTAAAGACGAATTAAATTCTATTTAATTTTGTGCCGACTTCAAAAGTTATGTTTAATTGTAGTATTTGGGTTGTTTGTCGAAGGAAATTATTTTATACTTTTAGGTGCAATTTACAGTTCCATTTTTACCAATTTTCTTTCATTTTTAGTTGTTTGAATAGTAGTTGCTTTTTGGAGTCGGTACTATTTTTTTACAAAAGTAATTTATTAGATATCCTTTCATATGTAATTGTTGTTTTCTGGTCAGCAACTGAGTTTGCCACGTTTTGGTGAAAATATCTCAATAACGGTTCTAATGATTTTCTTGAAAATTGATGTATAAATCCTTTTTTAGATATCCTTTTGCATCAAATTATTGTTAATTTTCCATGGGTATTACAGGAAGATTAACAATCATTCTGATTAGATAGGCCAGTTTTAGATCTCAGAAATTGGTACCTCAAAAAAGGCTCTACCGATTTTTTTTTTTAATTTTATATTGCTATGTAAATTCTGTTTTGCATGCCTTTACACATGCATCAGTTTTCTTTTACAAGAAAGGTATCTAATTCTAATTTCTTAGGTCAATTTTATATCTTCTGACTACATTATCTCCAAAAACTGCTTAAATGTTTATATATTTTTTTAAATCTAAAATTATTATTTGGATCGGTGTAGCTACTATTTCATTCATTAAAGGCAACTAAAGCAACTATTTTTGAGTGTCTTTCATGCTGGGAATGAGTGTTTTTTTTTTTAGTGTCTTTCATATCTGTAATTTTTCTGAAGATTATAGTGAAGAGCTTAATGGATAAAATTACATTTTAAGAAAATTAGTTGTAAAGATAAAATTAAATAACTTAAAGCTTTATACATAACTGTGTCCACAGAAAACTGTTTCATTAGAAGACTTAGCAAAACTAATGAATATTTAATACCTAAAGAGAATCGGTTCCTTCACACAGAAAATTATTATTTTTATTTATTTCAGTGATGTTATTGATGTTGTTTCATCTCCGCTAAGCTCTTCAACTGACCATGATGAATTAAGACTATAAATTCAAGAATTGCTTAGTAATAGTATAGGATAAAGTATTTCATACTAATTACAGTGGTCTCTCATTAATTCAGCAGATATCAGACCAGAACACTGCTGAATTATTCCAAATCACTAATAATGATGTATTTAAATAGCAGAATCTTTGTTTTATTTTATACATATGTGCAGTGGCGGCTCGTGCAAATTTTCACAGGTGGGGCCCGATCCATTGTATGATGAAAATTTTTAACTTTAATACTATTCATTATTCAAACATGCAAACAAACATTAATAAAATGCGATGAAAAATGAAATTTCGTTTTTTTTTTTTTTTTTTTTTTTTATTGATGGTGAATCTTAAATTCAACACTATGGAAAACATTGCATAAAATTGTCTCAAAAATTAAAGTTTTATAAATAGAATTGCAAAATTCTGCAATGATCTGATCAATGGAATATCAAAATTTAAATATCTGGAACTAGTAGACAGAAATTGCCAAGTTCGATACCAGATCACTTTCGTCAACATATACATTTGGAGTTTACTATGGTTTTCTACAAAACTTGAATAAAAAGGCCTATGTAACACTTAGAAAGACTTTCTACAGAGAGTACACCACTCAGGTCTAGGACCCTCTTTTAGTCAACTGGCTTTAACTCTAACACTGCACACCATTAAAATTTAAATTCAAATGTCTCAGAGTGTAATATTTATTTAGCTTATGCTAATTAATCCCTAAATCTTTTAATTATAGAATTTCAAGTGTTATATTCATGTTTCTTATCTTAAAAAATACATAAAATAAACCTTAACCTATCTGTAAGAAGTTATATTGGAATTTAGAAAGTCATGATTAATGTAATGTGGATACATATTTAAAAAAAAAAAAAAAAAACACCATGTTTCTCACTTTAAAAGCTTAATTTTAGATAATTTAAATATTAACTTTCAATAAATAAAGAAAGAAGACGGGTTATCATCTTAAAAAAAGAAAGAAAAAAGAACATTGCGGATCTTTCTTTTAAATTGCATTTAAAAGAAAAATCATTTAATAATAATAATAAATCACAATTTTATGCAGATATTTAATCCATTAATTATTTATCTAAAAATTTTACAATTTATTTACATAAAAGTTTTAATACACTATTCTGAAGGGAAAGTAAAATCACATATTCTTTTTTCCCCCCCTCATTTAAATTCAAAATACTTTAGTTAAAGAGGTCTTAAATTCTTGTACAGGCTTTTATCTCAAAGGCTAGTCTAGAAAATATTTTTGACTATTACCAGATTTCTTTTTTAAACACTAAAATTTTAAACCGTCATATATAACTCTAAAAAATTCAGCGAAAAATCGATGAGGGAAAAAAAAAAAAAACATAATGCAGAAGTCGCCAAATTTTATCTGTGAATTGCATGGTTAATAGACAGTTTTTTTCCCTATAGTTTAGTTTCAAAGGGCAGGACCCATCAACGAGAAAATTGCAGCGTGCTTACATTGATAAAGCAGTTTGTCACCAAATCTGTTAACCCAATCTTCTAGTAGAATAAACTGTACAAATAAACACACCAATTTCGGGCCGAATGAAAACGGCCCGCTGTATTAGATAGGGAAAAGGAAAGTAGCAGTTGCTCAGTCATTAGTCATTTGTGACAGCTGAAAAAAATATATTAACAAATAAATTATAATGAAAGAAGATTAAGAAAAAAGTTAGATAGACTTGTTATTTTGTATATATATTTTTGAACAGTTATAAAAATCAAAAGAATTATTATTATTTTAATAGAAAAAAAAAATTAGGTGGGGCAGTGCCCCGCTGGCCCTCAATTACGAACCGCCACTGCATATGTGCATGTAATACTGTATTATACACTACATTACATTAGAACATACATGCAACTGAAGTATTAACATAAACTACAATAAAGAAAAAATCTGGTTTGAAACAACCACAGAACTTCCATTACCTGATATTACACGTATTATGTGCATTTTTAAAAAATAATGTGATAAGAAGACATAAAATTGGCCTAACGAAGTTACCTAACAAATTTTCTATGACAGAAAGCTGATATAAAGATAGTTAAATTTACAGAGTTTACATTACAAGTAAAACAGAGTTTACTGGGCTAAAAAATATGGGGGGGGGGGAATTATAGTTATTTTTTGAAACACCAATTTCCAAGATCTAAAACTTACCTACCTAAGTGGATCACTGTTAATTTTCCTGTAATAACCATGTAATACACAAGAAAGGATATCTAAAATGGATTTATGTAACAATTTTCGAGAAAATCGTTAGAGCCGTTTTTTGAGATACCAACTTTTACCAAAACTTGTTATACTCAATTATTGACCGGAAAACAATAATTACATACAAAAGGATATTTAAAAGGGAGTTAATATGTCGAGTTTGAAAAAAAATCTGTACAGCCGCTTTTAAAGGAACGCACTTGCGAGACCTGAAATTGAGCTATTTATACAGGGCGTCTTATCAATGTTCCTGAACTAACCAACTATATCATTCGAAAGGACATCTAATAGAGTGTTTATATAGCACATTTGAGGAAAATCATTTGAGCCATTTTTAAGATATGAACTTACGGTCCCACTTCCGGTTATTCGATTTTCACCAAAATTTGGAAAATTTATCTGTACACCAGTCCTGTTTCAATTCTGAAGTACATGTAAATCAGATAAAAACTCAACATCGAATTTTTGGACCGAATACAATACTTCCATTACCTATGGTAGTCGGGTAATGGAAGTAAAAATTGAATTTACTATGTACTACTGAATTGTATTGTATCTCAGTAGTCTAAATTATTTCATTGTAGTGTATTGCAAGGCATAAAATAATTTTCTATTTTTGCCTGCTTTTTCACTATAAAGGACAACACTTGTTCTTCAAACCTCTTCAATACTAGAATGTCTTTTGCAAAGACACCATTTTTCTTCTGCCCAGGTAATGAATGAATTAATGATTGTGTTTTGAGGTATTGTTTGAATAGCTGGTGCTGGAATTCACACTCAGAATTATCTAACTACCTGGTTAGTAGCTATCTGTATAAAAATGCCGGATTGTAGAGGGGAGTACTGTGGCATACTTTAGCAAAAATTATTTGAAACAACAATGTGTTTTAATCATGAACCTATAAAGAGAAGGACGGCGAACGCGATGTTTCAAGAATAACCCCAATTTTCTCCCTTCTATTCACCGCAGACATCTCGGGTCTTTGCAGCGCCATCACGCGGCGGTATCAGAAATTCCGTCTTTCAGATTATTGAAAGGTAAAAGAAAATATAAAGAAGGATTGCGCAAAAAATCGCGGAATTTCATTTGCAAAAAGTTAATAAACTTTTATTAAATCCGCATCAACGAATACTGTTGTAGATTCCGAAAGTTCGATAATTGTAAAATCATTCTGCAAAAACTTTTTTGAGAAATCTAAAATAAATAATAATAATAATAATAATAAATTAGTCTTGTATTTCGTTTAAATAAATAAATAAATAACAATAATAGAATGGAACAATCAATTTGAGATGTTCCAAATAATAATAATAATAATAATCATAAGTGGGAAAAATAAAAAGAAATAACCTGGTGTGTCACTCACGCGACTTTCTCTTACCCTGAAATTTAATACTATAAATGCAGGTTGCAGATTAATAGGTAAGATAATGAGTACTGTTATGTAAACCTATGTTAAACAATACATATTAGGCTTCAGTTTTATGTGATAATTAGTTCTGTGTGAGATGGGGCTACCGCCCCCCTCAACCCCCCGTTTCATTAATGCACCTACATTTATACAGAATTTAATTCGGTTATTAAAAAATAATTATCTTTTTAAAAAATAATTTATTAAAATCATTAATTAAAAAAATTATCTTTTATGATAAGGCAGACGATTTCCACATTAGAGAAGTAGTATAACACCAAATATCCAAAAAAAGTCCATTTTATTCTCAATAAAAAAAAAAAAAAAATAAAAAAGTACGACTTTTTTTTAAAGTTTTTTTTTCGTTAAAAGTAAATAAAATCTATAACTTTGTTTTAAATTATCGCAGATCAATGGTTCAGCCATTCGTTTTAAAGGTATTAGCGAGCTCTTTTGAAAGATACCCATCATGAAAATTTACTCCCCTCGAGGGGGGACTTCCCCCCTAGGGAGGGGGAGGCGAGGCTCCTACATACACAAAAAAAAATTCCCAGTTAACTATCTCTATCACAAAAAATATATATTCGTTTCATTTGATTTAGTGCAGTCTATAGACGTTAAACTCTACTTTCCTGCAATTTCCCCCACAGACGTAATGTATTAGAATTCTCTTGATTGTCCCTGTACACGAACTATTTGCTTGATCTTAACGAAAAGCTTACTGTAGCATCCCTATATGATACACATTTAGAATTCCAAGTTTGAACTTTCTGCCATAGTAGCGGCAATAGTATAAAAATCCAAAACGAAGCTAAAAAACATAATATCAATATCCCAATAAAACCAAATCGCAATATCTTCCAACACATCCGCAACGAAAAAGACATAATCGATAGCCGATCAACCGCAGGAATTTACAAAATAGACTTCAAACATATTAATAATTCAAAAGCATGTTACATCGGAGTTACAAAACGGAAAATCTTTGAACGAGAAAAAGAACATAAAGCCGACCTAAAATATAACCGCCACTCAACAGCTCTTGCTTCTACCCACTCCTCTAACCCCATAGATATTAACACCATAACAACTAAAAAAATCGCTAACTACAATAATCACAGCTACGCCCTAAAAAGAGAATCCCTCGAAATCCTTACTAACACGACAGCAATCAATGAACGTGAACATGCTACTATCCCCAATAACTGGAACCATCTAATCTTTAAAACCCAAAGAAAACGAAGTGAAACGAAGAGAGGAACCCAAGAAGAAAGCAACATAAACACAGACAGCGAGGACAGTCATGAATCATCTGATGAAGGATGTGGTTTGCATCCGAAATGCATAATATGAATATAAAACGGACAAAGTTTAAGGTACAAATTAATTGATAATTATAATTATTATATTTATATTTCTTGAAAATTATTAAATAAATACTCCCTGCTAACTAATTATTATTATAATTTTCTTTCCTACAGCTTCACTAGTGACTGAGAGGTTCTGCCCTTAAAGTTGGACGATAGGAAGTGCTGGGTTCGGTCTCAGGTCACGCTTGTCGACCTAGCCATTCGGAGTTTTCCGTGTTTTTCTCCGAAACTCGCGAATGATATGGGCTAATACCTCATAGGTCCATGTTCCTGGTGTAGATAATTCACCTTAAACCGAATACCAACATTTTAGAGGTTTGGTTAAGTTAATAGGTCCCACCAGTAGCCAAGAGGTTCTGCATTCAAATGTAGTAGCCGAGAAGTGCAGGATTAGATCCCAGGAAGCACTTGTCGAAATAGCCGTTTAGAGTGTTACGTGGTTTTTTCCGAAACTCACGTGAATACAGCTTAGGATCACTTAGAAAGACCCCTACGGAGGGCATCCTCTTTAGGCTCAAGTCCCTAGTACTAAGTCCCCAATAACTTTAAGCCAATAGAGGAAAGTTGCATGGAGCATGGTTCAAGTCCATGTCATTTGTCTGCCTAGACTTTTCTTATCTTCTACAAAACTTGGATAAATATGGGCTAGGATCCTTTAGAAAGACCCAAGGAGGCAATCCACCCTGGCACAAGTTTCTAGAGCAGACAACTGGCCTTAATATAGATTATATATATAGATAGATAGATACTGTTAAACTATAATAAGGTTGAATCAAGGTGAAAAATTAGAAATTAGTGAGCAGTAATCATTTTAAATATTTCCAAAAAATCTGAAATTCTAAATTATTTATTTTTAAATAATTTTTGGGAAAAATTAATATACTTAATAATCTCATAATTTAATGCATATGTATGTGCATTTTCATAATTATAAAATAGTAATTTATAAAACGTTTTATAAAATTTACCACCCGCTTTCATAATAAATTTATCTAAAATTTTTCCAGTTAAAGAGCGCAACTAATTTATATACACAGATATTCAAAATAATTTCAATGTATTTCGTTCAATAAGAGATAATATTTAAAAAAAAATGTTTTAATACCTTTGTACTAAACAACACATAAGGAAATTGACCTTATTATTATTATGGTTAAAAATGTTTTCTGTGGAACAGGGTATGAGTAGCAAAGATTTACTGTTAAGGGATGCACAAAAATATTCAGATGCATTATGGGCTGTAGTTGAAAATTGCTAGAACTGCATTTTTAATTGTGTTAAGCGTTTTTAATAATTTAAAACATTATTAATGCATGATTATGACTTTAATTGGTGTGTCTGTTCTTTAATTTCTGGTGGTATTTATAAAATACCTTAAAATTAATATATATTATTTAAGTGCAAAGTTCTCTACTGAAAATGGTACAATAATACTGTACAGGATGGCTAAATAAGTTTTAGACTATATATAGGCTATACAAATGCAATTTTTTCCTCAATTTTTTCTTTAGACATAAAGCTGTAAAGAAGCTTTTGTGAGATTTTTTCCTCTATTGCTAAAAACAAAATATATTTTTGCAGTCTTGTTTTTTGAAAATATAAAGGAGTACAGAAAAACAATCTGTCTTTTAGTTTTTGTTTGAAATTAAAACCATAAAGATATTCTTTACTTTATTCTATATCCAATAAAAGAAAGTATTAGATTCGTAAAAATTTTCGATTTCCAGTTTTCGATAGATTTACATATTTTTAGAGGTCCAGAACAGGATTTAATCTTTTTTAGAAAATGTCTGTATAACAAAAATTTTATTCCAACTGTATCTCAAGAGCTATTTCAGAGAGTTTCATACAAATTGATATGTAGTTGCACCTTAACATAAATTAGGGTCTATCAACTTTTGGTGAAAATCGTGCAGCAGGTATTGTTGCCCTCCCGTTTTCCCTGAACTTTTAACTTAGCGGTATAGGACAAAATTTCTTATAAATCTACACAATTCCTTATGAAATTAAAAATCCTTATGAAATTAAAAATATTATTCATAATACAAATAGGGAACTAGGAAAAAAAAAATAATGGACATGTAGGGGCAATGTAAATTTTTAATACCGATATCTTTCATCAATAAATTTAAACTGTATATTTGAACCGTTGACTTATGATAATTTAAAGCAAAGTTTAATTATTATTTTCATTCAAAAAAAAAAAAAAAAAAAAAAAAAAAAGCTCAATTTTTATGATATCATTGTAGAACATAACATCAACTTTATTTGGGCTTTTAGTTTTTTTTATACTTCTACCAAAAAAAAAAAAAAAAACTACATTTATTGTGGAAAATAGATTTAATAAATTTTAACAAATTATTTGTACTGAGTGAATTTGTATAGAAAAATATAGAAGAAAGTTTTGTGATAGCTACAACATGCTACTTTTTAACACGCTTTTTATTAGCTTCACCTGTATGTAGGTTTGTAACCACTCTGGGAGCAAACAGAAAATCTATATTGTAAAAAAAGACTTTTTCTACGTGAACGCTGTGGCTGTGAGGTAAAGCTGCGCGCTACGAACCTAAAGGTCTATCGTTCGAGCCCAGTCAGGGGAGATTTTTTTGAAATGGTTTTTGTTTAATTCTAAATTATTTTAATTAAAGATTTAAATGTATGTAAATATTATGGTGTGTCACTCACACGATTTTCTCTTACCCTGCATTTTAATACTAAGATAGATATTTTGTGCTTTTTAGTTTCCATTTCTATAAAAGCGTGTTCTTTAATTTTTTAAAACTATAATATTATTGAAAGTTTTCTTCCTCAGTAAGAAAATACAAATTATATATTAAAGCCTCATTACAGAGAGAGACAATTTGTTTTAACACCATATACCACATCCTATTTCCATTGAATATTTTTAAGTTTGAATACTCAAAAATTATATTACATTTCACCATTCAGATATTTAAAAAAATTTATTTTACGATAAATCAACAAAGTAATACCTGAATATCGTTAAGGGTATGCTCTTAAACTATAATATTGTGAAATCCAGGGGAAAAAAATGGAAAACTAATAATCATTTTAAGTATTTGCAAAAAACTGACATTTAGAGTTTCAGTTTTTAAAATTTAAATAGTTTTTGAGAATATTTAATATACTTAATATTTTATATTTCAATGTGTATGTAAATTTTCCCAATCCTAAACCAGTAATTTACAAAAAGTTTTATAAAATTACTGTCTTCTTTAACTGTAAGAAATTTACTTATGAAATTTCCGATTTCAATGTTAAAACTTCTTTTTTTTTTTTTTTTTTTTAATCAATCTTTACAATTTTACCATTATCTTGCAAGGGTGGATTCTGGGCAAAGCAATTTTTTTTTAATTTCACAAAACTTTGAAATACTATTTCATACATATATATTTTTTTTCATATACACATATACATACATAACGTATGGTTTGTCTTGATTTTATTACAAGCTAATCATTATTAATTAAAATGGTTAATTAGACATTAAAAGCAAGCTATTTTTACTAAGAGGTGAAAAACATTAAAGTTTCTCTCTCTCTTTTTTTTTTTTTTTTTTTTTAAATTCTAAAAATTCTTTATTTATTTATTATTTTTTTTCATTTTTCTGAAATTTTTGAACAAACAACCCCCCCCCCCCCCCTTCCCCCACTTTCCTTGTTAAGAATTTCAGATTTTGTGCATGTATTATTGACCAATATATATAATTATAATTCCCAATAATATGCAAATCTGACTATCTTATATATATATTATTTTGTAGATAGTTATCATTAGATGTCAATAATTTTCTTTTTAAAATACTTAATACATATAGCATTATCTATTATCTGTTTATCTACCTAAATAAAGAAACGAAACATGTAAGTCATTTAAAATTTTTTATTCATTAACAAATCAAATTTCATTTCTGAAATTGATTAAATAGCATAATATGTCACAAATAATAAAGTTATGCTTATTGTACATTTTTTTCATATTCACATTTCTTAAGTCAAATACTCATAAAATGAGAATTTTTAAAGGCCTTCAAATACAAAAAAGAAACGCCACTGGTCCATAAAAACGGAAATATGCATTTTATACTAAAGGAGTAGCTACTTATAATACTAGAAATGAAAATTATTTGTTAAATATCAGTATTAAAGCTTAAATTAAGTAGGAATAACTTGCCTCAGGAGCAGAAAATTAACTTTGATTTTTCTTCCCTAAAGCTTTATTTTTTGCGATAGTTGATCGAAAGCCGCTATTACATACATAAGCAAAGCAATTCTTCTCCATTATCACTTTGTGGGCAATTTTAATTAATTAATATCAATTAAAATCTCAAATTTCCCGCATACTTCTCGTGTAAACGATGAGTCTAGTATGTTCGGAGCGCCCCCTATCACCCACTTTCTCTTTAGGTCCGTTTTTCAATGCTTACCGCCATTCCCGTTTCCTCTCCTCTAATTATGTAACTTCATGGTTTTAATAAACAGGCAGAGAAGGGGTATTATTTACATTCACCTTATATTCAGATAAAACTTCATGATAATATTGTTGCAAGAATTACACATACAAAGTATTCACACATACATTAATTATAATCCTATTTTTGTTTCTTTTCTTTGCTGCAAAATCAAATGAATGAAAGGTAGCAAACAAATAATTTTTCTAAAGTTTATTGAGAATCGTAACAAATTGTTAAAATACTAGAGTAATAAAATTATGCATGTATAATAATAATAAAAAATATTAGTAATAAAATAAAAGTATACATTTGTATATAATATGTAAAGTGGAGATGGCCAGTTGTTTGTTGCCTTGTCACAAGAATTAATTTTAAATAAAACTGTTTTATATATTTTTAAAAATTTTGGTTTGGTTTGCTGTCCTGCACTCAGGCCCTGCTACTTAAAGTAGATTCTGACAACACTATAATCAAAAGGATATCTCAGTTAGTAAATGCATTGGCATGTTATACCAATAACCCTTAGATCAATTCTCAACCTGATCACTTCTTGTTAAAATGATTTTAGTATTCTAATTTTAAAAAATTTACATACATTTAGTCAAAGTTATGAATCCTTAAGTACGCTTGGCCGAATCCAGGCAGGCAGGGGCTGTCCAAAGGTTTCTGAATCCTTAAGTACAATATAAAAGTTTTATTTATTTTGTAAGGAATAAGTCTTATTTTAAGAAGTTCTCCTTATTATGAATTTTAAATTAGAAATAAGTCTTTTTTAATCATTTGAAAATGTATAAAACTTCCTTTAAGAATAGTACTGATTTTATCTCGTATGTTTTTTGCCTGACAAACATTGTAGCATCATTTATTTGGGAATAGTTTCTGATTTTCATTACGTACCTTCATATTTCATTATTTAGTGATTATGAATGCATGTTTGATTCTGAAAATTAATACAATGCCAACATTTTCTCTTTATCAGTTATCTACAACTGTAATTAAAAACAAGCAATTCAGCCTCCAACTATCAAGGATCAGTTATTACATTTCAGTTTCATTCGATTTATTTTATTATAAGAAGTAAAGGACTACTGCTTTTCATTTTGCGAACATACATATGTAATGTACGCATGTTATATGCTATTATTGCAAAAACCATATAGATTTACTTAAATGTAGGACTTAAGTAAATTTTTGTCCTTTTGGAAAACAATGTAGATGTTTAAAATTTGTCAAAACTGTTAACTTTTATTATGCTTGGATCATACAGCCAAATGCAAATTAATCTATATATATAAAGCTGATTGTTTGTTTGTCTGGATTTTTAGTTCACTATACAAATATACACCCTTCAACTGACAGCTATGAAAAGTGGCACACTTATTAATTAGAAAAAAATCTAGCTAACGCCGTATTTTTTGATTCAGTCAGATAATTGGATCAAAAGATATTAAATAAAAACTCCATTTTAACTTTAAAATGATTAAAAAGATATTTGATGCCAAAATAAACAAATAAAATACATGTTTATTTTTTTACGGAAATAAAATATTTTTAATTTTGCATGGGAAAAAAAAAAAAAAATTAGGTGGAAAAATCTTAGTTACATTACGAAAATTGGTACATATTTTATCAGGAATTCACATGAAAATAAATATTTTAATAGAGATATTCGGCATTAGCTTAAAATTTTTATTTAAGTACTTTTTTTTCTTACAGTAATTTTTTTTTTTTATTGATACTTAATGTCTAACTTATGGGGCTCTTTTATATTCTCACCTTAATTTCAAAAAGTTATAATTTAGATTTATTTTTTTATTTTATGAATATCGTAAAACTGTATTTTTTTTTTTTTTAAATGGAAGAGCTTTAGTATAGAACCCCTTTGGCAATATTTTAAATTTGGTATCAAAGTAGTATGGATGTTTCTCACTAAGGTCTTTTGTTGCGATAACCATTTTAATTAATCAGAAAAATGGCTAAAATAAAATAAAGTCACCAAGGCGCATCCTTAACTAAAGCTGTGCCTTTTGTATTTATTTATATGTAACATTGGTACAACTGGTACATTGGTTCACTTTTTTTTGGTGCATTTTTTTAGGTGCCGTTCAGAGAGATAACGATATCATTCTGGATTCTTTGGCAACATGTTATGGCAATGGAATGGAATTCATGGCAACCATGTTAGAAAGATGCATTTTGCCTTGGTCGCCAAAAGAAAATCACCAAAATGAGTTGTGGACCAATGTCCCAGTTGTTCCGTAACATTTTCTAATAAAATCTTTAGGAAATGTTTCATGCATTTCTCTTTTCCTTTTATACCTTTATTTAGTTTTTCCATTAATTTTGAAATTTTATAAACACTACTTCAACCTAAACAACACCAGGTAGAACCTGCCAGTACAAATGTACATTACAAATTTTGCATTTTTACTTTCTACTATATTCAATAGAAGAAAGTATTGATTTTATAACATGGTGCGTACACATTTATGATAAAGAAAAGTAAGGAGTTTCTAAGGACATTCAAGGACTTCCAGAAGACTTTTTAAGGACTACCTAGAATCCTAATTATTTATACATTATAAGTATTGGCGGGGCGAGCACTGTTAATTAACATTATAGTATAACACAACATAAAATAAAATTTCATAAGTTCAAATACAAATTTAAAAATCTGGAGTGACTCCACTCGACTTTCCGAACATTAAGCAATTAACGTGTACATAAATAAAGTAAGAGAAGTCATTAAATAAACAAAAGAAAAAACTATAATAGGATGTTTGAGTATTTTTTTCCATATGATATGTTCTTTAATATAATGTTATTGGATTTCAAATAATTTGAGCCCATAGATTATAATGATAAAGAATTTTTCGTTGTGTTCCTGTAAAAATCTATGAGGTAAATTCATCAAAATTTACACAGTTCGTGTGACTGTATTTTATAAAAAGTATATAAATTCTCAGTTCATTCAAGTAAGAGGCAAGCGCACTTTAAATAACTTGAGCCCATAGGCTATAACAATAAATAAAGAATTTTTCTTTGTGTCCCTGTAAAAAAAAATATATGTGCAAAAAACTATATTTGATTTTAGAGTTGAAGGATTCAGGATCAGAACAAATGTTAAGAGTACAAATCTCATAACAAGATAAGGGTTTTATAGATTCTGCTTTTAAAACATCATAATTTGTTCGACATTGCTGTACAAGTTTAAAAAAATCCGTGGGAAAAAAAAAATGGTAAGACAGGTGAATCTGTTTGGTAAAATGCCAGAAATGGTTTGTTATGGCTGATTAAAAATCAATAATAAAAAAATAGTTCTCATTTCTTCCCCAGCCGTTATGACAAGCCTATGATATCATTAGTAGGGGCAGGCACTCAGTGCTAAGTTCAATAGCTGTAATAATTACAGAATGGAAACAATTCTCCAAAGTGGGAGATTGTATTCCTCAGTGACAGATCAAATGCACACCACTAAAAGTAAACGGGGAGAGAGTGGTTAGCTATAAGAGGCTCATCAGCTGCTTGTTGTTTAGAAAGGAAAAGGGGAGGGGGGGTTATCAATTCTTTGCCATTTGAAAAGGGGGAAAGTAAAAAACACTGTCAAGATTTTTGGGTTACATGAGATTTCTGGTTACTAAAATGTCAGCAAGCAAAGCTTTTACTGTATTTTAAAACATTAATTACAAATAAAACAAGCACTAAATCACATTCAAAATATTTAAATAGTTTAGTTGCAAAAATTCAGATGTGTTTATTTTATTTAAAGAAATTGGAGAATAATGTTGAATTTTTTTATACAAGTTATGTGAAAAATGTCATGTTCGTTGAAGCTCAGGCCATTGATAGAAGAGTTCAGGGCCGGCGGTAGGCAAGGTAGGCAACTGCCTACGGCGGCAAAATTTAGGGGCAGCAAAATCAGTTGAACTACAGAAAATAAATAAAATACTTCGATTATTGAATGTAGAAAATAAATAAATAGAAAAATAAATAAGTAAATAATCATACCAAGAATTTACAGTCTGCCCATTCCTATAATTTGAAATGCAGACAAGAATAGACAAACTTGTAAGTTCTATACAGTATGTATTGTATGCACAGCTGCAACACGAAGGGAGAAATGCACACTCGCCGCTGATTTTACCAAGCTCTTTTTGCCCTCTAATTAAAGAAAGTTAAGAGTTTGCCAATTGTAGGGACTTTCAGCAGTGTTCTTCAGCATGTAGGAATTACTTAGAGGTACTCTTTCTCAAAAGGACTTTATCAGTATATCCTAAGTATGAAAGAACGTTGTGTGAGTGTTCACACATATGTTCTTTAAAAGTTTATTTATTTATTCAAATTTAATATTATAATAAAAAGGAGGGATTAATATAAATAATAAAAAAAAATCTTTTTAAATTTATGTAATTCAATTAATTAATTATACAGAATTTCCCGTTTTATTTACAAAGCAAAATCTTTCATTTAATAGCGTTTCTTTGTCCTTTTATAGTTACAAACACATTGCTCTCGGAATAATATAAAGCAATTTTTATATCGGGGTTTTTTAAAAATAATTTTGTTTATACTCTTTCCCTGAAAGAATTAAATCAATTTAGCTATAATTATTTATTTTGAGAAGGTAATTTAAAAGTCGTTATCAGCCTATTTCTAGCATAAGCAGCTATTAATAAAATAAAAAACAGTCATTTCAGTTATGTTTACATTAAAAGCTATTATTATTTCAAACAGGTCATTATAGTTCTAAAAATAGATTTATAATGGATTTTTGCCGACTATGCGGCGTCTATAAAAACTGTCGGTTTAAGTACGTTGAATTTGAAGGACAGTTGGCGATGCTTTTCAAATCGATCTATCTTTTGTAGCGACTTTTTATATTCAAAATTTAGTGTTAAAACATTGTAAGGACAAAGAAACAGCTTGGCATTCTTTTGGCTGAATTTTAACGATGCCAACCTTTGGGGTTGCACTTTACGTTCTCTGAGACTGGCCGATCTAGTTATCTTTTTCACTTTTGATTGCGTACGTGTAAGACGTGACTTTATGTGCTCCTCCTCTCCTCCCCGTCCCAATTTCCGTACAAGATTCATATTTTCAGTTGTAATTCAGTAAAGATGTAATATATTTTTGAAGATGATTGTTTTCACGAAGCTGACAATTAAACACTAGTTAATCTAATTGTTTCTTCGTATTTTATCTGCAAAAGGATTTTCCATTCAACAGTTTTTTTATGGACTTCGACACAGCCATTCGAAATATGGATCTGGGTAAACTTCTTGGTGAATATCTTCATCACAAACGTCCTAGGACATCCTCAGCCATAAAATAGGGACATTTTGAGTTGCCCGTAAAAACATGGCAAAATTTGAGTTTGAATTGGCAACAGTGATGTCAGATTTAAAACAATGCTTTATTTATGCAATAACGTCCATCAGATTCATTGGATGGGAGGGAGGGAGGGGAAATTTTTGATGAAGGTATGTCTCCATTGGCCAATCAGCATTTCAATGCAAATTCGATGAACATTTTTTAAGGTTTTCTTCCTGTTGAAAGATCTAGTGGTAAGGAACTGCCTAAAGTTTTATTAAAAGAGTTGTAAAAAAAAAAAAGGGTTAAAATTAGGAAATATGAGAGGTCAAGGTTATGAAAATTGCTCAAATATGAGAGGTGACAAATTCGGATTACAATTTTAAATTCCAGAGCATTTCACGCACATTGCAGCAGCCATTTATTAAACTTAGTAGTTAAAGAATTACTGCAAAGTTGGAAAAAATGTATAGATTCCCAATTATCTTTATTTCTTAAATTAGAAAATATTCATGATGCTTTATTAAGCAATTAAAAAAATGTAGAGATAGATAATATGATTCAAAATGAGGCAGTTGTTTATTCATTACAGTCGGCAGCAAAATTATTGAAGCACTAGAAATAATTTCTACTTAAAAGATGGGCACTTTATACTGTTTTGTTAAGTAAATATTTGTCGAGTCATGATCTTAGTCTTATACTGGTTATAAAAAAAGTAAGTTGATGATAAAAAGAAGCAACCAAACTAAAATATATATTGGGTTGTTCGATAAATAATTTCGTTTTTTAAAACCTTCGCTTCTAAAAACCAAGGCTTCTTCGAACGTGGAATTTTTCAATTTACCGAAAGATGGCAAGAGGTCATCCAACAAAATGGTCAATATATCATTGATTAATGTTTGTTGTTAATATAAATAAATTCACTTTGAAAAACATGAAAAAAAAATGAAATTATTTATTGAACAACCCAATATATACATGAAAAATGTGGATGTGTGCTTTGGTAATTTTTCTGCTGACTGTACAATAAAACAATTAAAGTTTGTTTGATCGTCATTTGACACAGAATTTTTAATTATATTAATCCAATTAAGTAAGCTATGTGAAACAAAAGTTTTTGATTTTTACCAAGCCATTAATTTATTAAATAGCTCATTATTATTATTATTATATTTTAAGAATTATGATCAGTTGAATCCTTTGAAAACTTTATCTTAGAAACTGAAAAATTAGCTAATGTAATAGACGTAGAAAAAAACTTTGACTTGACTACACACACCATCATGTTCAATCTTAAAAATGAAATTTATCTTATGAAAGTGTAGACAAACGCAAACCTATAGAAAATTCAAAAGAGAAATATAAAATAGATTTTTTTTTTTCTTTTCAGCAATCAGGCGATCAGTGCAATGAAGCTGAGATTAAATTTATTGAATAATCATAATCATTCTTTTGAATTTTTATGAAATGTCCACAAATTTAAAGACTCGTGCAAAAAGGAATTACTGAGACTGACACATTGTAAAGATCTGGGAAACAACTAAACAGATGGCGATTCCTCTGTTAAATCATTTTAATCTCAGGCTTTTAAAATTGGCTGGTAAAATATACTTTATTTTCTTCACTTTGAAAAAAAAGAATGCCCAGTTTTGACGTCTTTAAATTCATTACCTTCCTTAACATTGGGCCGAATTTAAGCACTGCTTTAAAAATTTTGTTAACCTTGCAAATAACTTTTGCTAAGATCTTTTTCTAAACTAATAATCTGGTGTGTCACTCACACAACTTTCTCTTATCCTGAAATTTAATACCATAAATACAGGTTGGAGATTAAGAGGTAAGACAACAAGTAGTGTTATGTAAACTTATGTTAAAACAATTCAAATTTGGCTTCGGAAAAGTTTTATGTGACAATTAGTTCTATGTGAGGGGGTTACCGCCCCCCTCAACCCCCTGTTTCATTACTGCACCTACATTTATATAGAACTGAAATCTGTTATTAAAATTAAAAGTACGCTTAAAATTATACAGATAATTTTCACGTGTAACATTCCTTGAAACTTTTTTCCAGCAACAAACATATTAACTTGAAAATACAACTTTTGGATCTGAAATTATTCGTTTGTAAGTTATTCTAAGAGACATGGACAAAAATCAAACGTTAAAAAACTTTACTTCGGCAATCAGGAAGCCTTAAAACGTGTAAATATACAAAAACAAGAGATGAATGTTTAGCTTAAAAATATACATTATTTATCATGTCTGTGAGGAATTTATTTCAATTTCTGAGCAGCTTTGGTGGAAATGGTAAAATATTACAGTAAAGAACTTCCGCTAACAATAAAAAAGAATGTTATCGTATAATATTTGCAACTCTGTATATCATTTGAAGATTATGTACAGACCACATGGTGCACCTAAATATAATCCTATAGTAGTGATACACGGCACAACCTGAAATACAGTTCCATCAATTTTCAGCTATTGTCGAATTATAATCAAGTTCTTTTGTGTAGCCCTGTAAATGAACAGTGAAGGATTTCCTTACCATATTCTACATTAGACATGTTTTTATGCATATAAAAAATATATATTAATTTCATTTTGGTTTAATGCAGTTTATAGATGTTAAACTCTACTCTCCCGAAATTTCCCCCATAGATGTAATGTTTTTGAATTCTCTTGGGTGTCCCTGTACACAAACTATATGCGTCATCTCAACAAAAAGCTTAGTGTAGCATCCCCATATCATACACGTTTAGAATACCAAGTTTGGACTTTCTGCTACAATTTTTGCTTGAGATATGCTGATAACAGACACACACACACAGACCAACTGCTAAAAACATGATTTTCGGATTCAGGGGACCTTAAAACATGTAAATATAACAAAAACTCACATTCGAAAATTTGACCCTAAAACAATACTTTCTCTACCTTATGGGTAAGAGAAAGTAAAAATGATAAAAAAATATTTTAAAACCATATCTAGTCAAAATCGACTCAATGGGCTAGCAATGTTAGACATTGAATATGAATTGAGTAACAAATTAGATAAGAAGTTATTCGAGATTTGCACAAAAAAAAGTTTGAAAGAGATCATTTTATTCAGGTTTAAATTTTGTATACTGTACTAGCATTCTTTATTCTTCGCTGTTTAGAAAATATTGTCTGTACTGTACTAGTATTACTTCCAAAGATTTTGTGTTTTTAACTTTAAAAAAAAAATAGTAGTAAATATTATATGAGTATTATTTACTTAACTCAATTCTATTGGACCATTTATGTGATTTTTTTTTTTAAATATATATGTAAATGTATTTTTTTTTTTTTTTAATTTGAAAGTTTTTAAAGCATGGGGGAGGGGGGGGGGCACTCTTGAGGTTTGCCTACGGTGGCAAAAACGTTAGAGCCGGCCCAGCAGAGCTACAAAACTTGGTAGAGACATGCAGATGTGTTTTTTTTTTCTTATTTTATCTGTTTTATTTTCTTAAATTTTATTCAAATTGTGTGTTTTTTCATTTCAACCATCTGCATCTCTTAGCAACAGTTATTATACTATTTATTTTTTATTATTTTGCATGATATCACATGATTCAAAATAGTGTAATTTTAATAGTCGTGATTTTAATACAGAAATAATGCTTCCTTTTTTTTTTTTTTAACTGATACGTTTTGAATGAAAAACATTTTCTCAATCTGGTGATATCTTTTCCTAAGCAAAACTTTTTTTTCAGTAAAACAATATGTGATATTTTAATTTAATAGTTCGCTTTTAAGAAACAATTGTTGATGTGGAGGCATAATACCCCCTTTGGTTCATTATTTTTAATTTGTTGTTACTATTAATATCAAATGGTAATATAATAGAAAGATTGTATAATATCATTATGCAATGTTCCGCGAGTCTATAGAAATACAAATTTGCATGTGTGCAACGACAGCGACACAATGGCATCACATTATGGAAAAAACCACCAACTAGAATCATTTCAAGAACTTCACGACAAATGAAACCACCGAGGAGGGTTGGGTACCCCAACTGAAAAATTTACAGCCAATAATGAGGCTAGTATTAAAAGGTTTTATTTAATTAATTATAGTGTAATGTCTAGTTTTTCTATAATTTCTAATAGTTGAAAAGTGTTTAAAAAAAAACAATAGCAGAAAACTGTAATCTTGCTTTTGAATCATTTGAAGAATTGAACTAAGGATAAAGACTCAATGTATTGCAATTGTTGTCAACAATTGGCCATCTCCTGAAAAAAGTAATTTTTCTACTCTAAAGTTCAGAGACAAGAATTTTAGATTATGGAGCAACATTCTGGTTCTTGTGGGCTCATCCTAACAGCTTCAGGTGAATAAAATCCTTGAGCAAAAGTTCTTGATTCCCGACGAGGTCCATTGATATATTCTCTTCTTAACTGAGCTGTTGCATTGTAAGAAGAAGAGAGGGGTTTTTTCCACATCTGGATGGAAACTCTTGTTTTAAACTGACTTGTATAACCATGTCTCTCCACTGCAAAACTGTCATTTTCATAATCGTAATGTTTCAATGGACCAAACACTGTCATCATACCATACTCTTGAGCTGCTTCTCGAACCAAGGTGTCAAAGCCTCCAGCAGCATTATCCACAAACAATAACATACCACCCGGTTTCATGGTATCAAAAACTTTCTGTGGAGAGAAAAGAAAAATATGCATTTCATAAGTTTCATGCATATTAATAATACATATCATCTACTAACTTTATGAATACATAGTTAATAATACATATCATATAGTAACCCTATGAATACATAATTTTATATAAATTTTAAATATGTACTTATATAAATGTTATTAAACCATAAATTTTTATGGAGAAATAAAACTTGGAAAGCTAATACCATAAACTGTAAAAACATTCAACAAGTATATTAGTGTGAAATAATGAACTCAATTCTTCATCAGGGATAAGAAAAAAGGAAAAAATCTGACTAGCACAAGTAGTAGCAAGATAAAGTGAAAGAAGATTTTCTTAAACTAATTTATATTAATACTATTACAGCTTTTTATAGAGCACTTTCAATGCTTTGACATAATCATCTTCAGTACAGGCATTGGCCTCTTGTGTACGATCGTCCCAGTTTTATCTTCTCTGATTTCATTTCTTCGCTTCAATTCACTGATGATTAATTACCAGTTTCGAGGGATTATACTGTGCTCATGGTCGTTAATAGCTATGGGGCAGGTTAGTATTTCGATGGATTCATGTTTAAGGGTATAAATGCTAGAGTTATCATTAGCAATTTTATGGGTAGTTATGGAATTAATATGATTGGGTTATTAGTGTTAGCTCTAAAAAAGGTGGTAAAGGTTTATTAAATTTTAGGACGGCGAGGTGTTCTTTTTCACTATCCTTTATTTTTCTTTTTGTCATACCTATGTAGGGGGCTTTTTTATTATCTAAAAAAATTAAGTTGATTTTATAAATTCCAGCATTTTCATTAAAGGTTATTGGATATTTCATTGTGGATACATTGAAAAAATATTAGTTGTTGGTTTTTATAAGGATGTTTATACTATGTTTTTTACTTGTTTATATATATATATATAACAGCACCTTTACAGTAGACGATAGAAGGGGTAAAAGTAGGTTTTTCATTTTTTTTTTTTTTTTTCCTGTAGGGCACTTTTGACATGTTGACAGAGTCTTATTTCATTTATTTTTATAACAGCACCTTTACAGTAGGGGATAGGAAGGAAGGGTAAAAGCAGATTTTTATTTATTTATTTATTTTAATTTTTTTTTTTTTTTGAGGGTGGAGCACTTTTAACACATTTACACAGTCATCTTCATTTTTCTTTAAAAACAATAGTCATTAAGTATAAATATAAGAAAACAATATAAATAAATAATAAAACTATATTTATTTATGTAGTTTTTATTGAATTAGATGTTTTAAAAGAAAGCAGGGTTGGAAAAAACCAAAAAACCCTGTTTTCTTTTCTTTTTTTTTTTTTTTTTTAAACCAGGTTTTTATTAGTATATGTTTCCCAGTCACATTATATATATTTGTAAATAAAATTGCCACTTTAAAAAGTAATTAATATTCCAATGTTGATTATTACTTCATCTAAAAATAATTCAAATTATTAATAATAAACAGGGATGAGATTTTTTAACTTTTTTTTGCAGGTTGTAATTTTCTTTCTGTAAATAATGTACAGGAAACAAAGATGTGTTTTCTAAATCAAAGTTTGTATGCTTTCTGATATGAAGTTCCATTATATCATTTTAATTAAATTAAGGTTTCACATATATTTAAAGTTAAAGCAATCAAATCATTTATTTCTGTAATATACAATTTTGCCATCTGAATTCTTATATTTTGTTTTAATGTTTTTCTTTTGCATAAAGTTTTACTTATTTATATGTTTTACACCTTTGTTGATCTCATAAATAAATAGCTGTTACATCATAGTGCATTAAATTTTATTATAGCTGAAATCTTTTATATTCAAAGCTTCTATAAATATTCTGTAATTGTAGTATTTTACAAAACAATAAATCATATTTAATGTTATGAGTTTTCATTAAAATGATGTAAATGATAATAATTAAGACTACATTAAGTTGAGAAAAATTTAATGTTTTTTAGAAGGGATGTTAAATCTAACTTGCTTTATACTTTTCCTGCAGTTTAATGATAATAAATTAACTTATTAACAATTAAATTCTTAATTTAGGAACTGGGAGGGGGGGGGGAAATACAATACAATAAAAAAATTTAAGAAAAAATTATACTTCAGGCTTTTGTAATAGAATATTACAATTCATTTGAAAATTACTTATTGTATAGAATTTACATTTAATATTCTAAATGATATTACAAGTTTTATAGTTTTTTCCAATTTAAATTCGCTACACAGTTTTAATCATACAACCCCTAAAGAAGAAAACATTCTGCACGTTGAATGTAGAATCTTTTGCTAAATATTTTTCAATATTTTTATATAAAATTTTTTAAAGTCATCATCTTGATTTTACCAGCATTCTAGTGCTGTTATATATGTATTAATAAAATATTCTCAAAGAAGTCTTTGAATAGAGAACTTTTGGCAGGACAATTTTAAAACCAAACACAATAATTTAAAAAAAAAAAAAAAAAAACCTTGCTGGACATATTCCAATGCTGCTTCTTTTTTCTTTCAAAAAAAATTATTAAAAATCAGCATATTTTGCTTTTGGAATGAGTATATTGATAAGAAGATGAGCTGTTATTAATTTTAATTATTTTTTTATAATATAAGATAAAGTTTTCAAAGACCACTTTATTCAGTTTTGAATAAAACTTGAGAATGACAGCAACTTTTTCAGTTCTATAACTTTCATCTTAAATATCTTGTTTAAAATAAACTGGCCTTCCATTAATATTATTTTTTTCAAATCTGCATTTAGCCTTACATCGTTTTCTTTTATCATGGAGAAAGCTAAACAAATAGGAAACTGATGCCTTTTGAAGAGTATCTGACGGTATCATTGGAATACATTAAACGGGGGGACCACTTCTCCTTTAAACTTTCCAGTCAAAATGGTTGCTTCAAGAATATTTACGGTGATCTTTTTGATGACCAAACGTGTACCGTTGCATAATCGGGGTGGATTGAAATTTCACAGAAGAATAATAGGTGAACCAATCTTCAACTGAAGATTATGTGATGGCATTCCGGGCATATCCAGAGAATTAAAAAAAAATTTCAATTGGAAAATTTACACTTTTGTTTTCATATCAACAACAGTGTCGATTGATTTAAAAGACATCAGATTACCTGGCAACAACTATTGTATCTGGAAGTTAATTTCGTCAACATCAACATTTCTGACTGCCAAAATAGCCTGATTACTGAGCCAGTTATGATCCAAGTGATTATTTTGTATGTCCGAGAAGATACTCTCAATTAATTCATTTTTTGCCTGAATAATAGTGCAGAAATTGTCTGGCAATTTAATGCATTGTGTATTTGGTTACAGTTCTATTCTACCATTTCCAATATCTAGCAATTGTTCGGAAAATATTTGTGCCGATGGATCATTTTGCAATTGTACGCACATGTTTATGGTCAATCGAACTGTTTCAACACTTCACCATAAGAATGATTGTTTTAAACACGCGTTAATCTCTTCAGCAAAAGTGGAGCGAGGTATGACCAAGTATAAAAAAAAGCAGACAATTTTAAAATCAATTTTTATGGAGGAGTGAAATATAATGTCTAATGCTATTATGAATAATTTTATTATAAAATGATCTCATCATTTTAAATATTTTAAAGATTGCAACAGCTGTAGTTATAAAAAGGAAAATAATATGGCTATGCCAGAAAAACAAGTAAATTTGATAAATATTTTAAAACTTTAAAATACCATTTGAAATATTGGTCATTAAAGTAAATAAAAGTATTTTAAATAGAAAAAGATTAATATATTTTAACGAAATTATGAGAAGATTTTGAGTATGTTAAAATTTTAATAGTAAATTCAAGTTAATCAAGATGGGAAACATTGAGGATTAAGATAAGAAAATAGCAAGATTTTAAGATCATTTTTTAGCAAGAAATATGAGTCAAAATTTAAAGTTAAATACATGTATAAATCACAAATTTAATAAGGAACAGTAAATTGAAAAGTTATTAAAGAAAAGTAAAAGAGAAATAATTATTTAAAGTTTCGAACATTGATCATATAAATTAGCTTTACAAAACAAGTAAATAAACTTAAAATCTTCCCATTTTAAATAAGTTTTAAAATACTGAAATTTATGGTTACTTTTTATTTTGAAAATTATATGTATAGATCACAAATTTCTTTAAAAAAAAAAGAAAATAATGGCAAATATTAGATAATATAAGAAAAAAGATACAAAATAAATAAATAAAGTTTCAAACATCATTCATTTTAATAGTAGTTCAATGCTGATTAATGGACTGACATTAATTTTAAATTTAACTTTTAATTAATAAGAAAAAATCTATCAAAAGGATAATTAATTTAAAATCTACTAACAAAATGATACAGACAACAATTGAAATTAAATGAAAAAATAATGCACCAAAAATTGAAAAAGCAAGTTTATGTTTTAAGTAAATTTTTAACACATGTGTGACATGAAATAAATTGTAGCATAAATAAAACATTTGGACTTTTAACACAGCATCATTTCTTAGATACTTACCCAATCCGGACGCTAAAACATATCAATAAACTAACTTACACCGCCATCTGTTAGAAACTTATGGAACTCACAGATAATTATAAATTATAACCTTTTGTCAAATAATTTGCAATAAAAAAGTATTGACTATAAATTGAGATAAAAACTATCCTATCTCTCAAGTAGGACCAAACTGCACACAGTGTGCAGAATTTCATTAAAATCGGTTCATTAGTTTAGGAGTTCATCGCAGACAAACAACGTGACACGAAATTTTTATATATATTTTGAAGAAAAAAATATATATTCAAATTTTCTGTGAACAAAAATGCTTTGGTCCATTTTTATAGCAGTTGGATTTTAAGTGAAAAACTTAAATGAAATTCTTAATTTTCCTGAATTTGTTGTTCAAGAAATCATTGAGAGATTATAAATCATTGAAATATGTAGCATGCTGCTGTTTATATTTAGTAACCTTTTTTAACTATCTGTATTCTGTCTGAAAATTCTATATTGAGATTTCACCTGATTTACATGTTTTTCAGGTCCCCTGACCCTGAGTCCAAAAAAGTGGTGCTTGGCAAATGGTCAGTGTATGTATGTGGGGAATCTTCTGGCTATTATATCTCGAAAACTAATAAAGGTAGAACTATGAAACTTTAGAATTGAAACGAGTCTGGTGTACAGATGATGATGAATTTTCCAAATTTTGGTGAAAATTAAAAAACCGGAAGTGGGACCATAAGTCTGTATCTCAAAAACGGCTCTAACGATTTTCTTCAAATTTGCTATATAAACACTCTATTGAATGTCCTTTTGAATGATATAGTTGGTTAGTTCAGGAAAATTGATAAGCATCCTGTATAAATAGCTCAATTTCAGGTCTCGCAAGGGTATTCCTTTAAAAATGGCTGTTCGGATTTTTTTCAGACTCGCCATATCAACTCACTTTTGGGTGTTTCAAAAAAGAACTCTACCATTTTTTTTTTCTTATTTTTTACCTCACTATATGTAAGCTTCGTTTTATATGTCTTTACATGTGTATAAAGTTTATCTTACCAGGAAAAATTTTAGGTTTCTACTTCTCTAGGTCACTTTTATATCTTCTGATCACATTATCTCCAAAAAATGCATATAATACATGTAATAGTGGGTAATGGAAGTTGTGTGGTTGTTTCACACCAGATTTTTTTTATCTGCAATTGAAGATCAACCAATTCATCTTAAATTTGAACTATATGACCTACAAGTTTATACACTTTGGAAACAAGAGAAGAAAAGGAAGAAATTTTTTTAAATTATTACCTACAAAAAGATATGACTAGTCTCTGAACAAAAGAACTTGAGGTGAACATCTGTCTTTTACGATCAAAAGTGTTAAAATGTCTGCTTCTTATTAGTTCCCCATCATACTATAGGTATGGGGAACTTTGGTAATCGTGAAAATTTTTGACCTCGGTTTTTTTACTTTTCTACACGTTCTCAGGTGTGAGGAATCCGAAAATGACAAAATTTCTGTGGTGTCTGTCTGTAGGGTGTCTGTTAGTATGTTAGTGGGTCAGTCTGTTAGTCTGTGTACACGATATCTCAAGAACAAATTGTTGCAGAGAGGTCAGATCAGTTTTAAAATATTACTTTCGACACTGGCAAGAACCCTATTCATTTGCAACATTCGAATTTAAAAACTTCGTAAGTTATTAGAAATTTACGATTTTCTTAACATGGGAGAATAGGACAAAAATTCACTTAAATGTGCATTAAATGAAAACTTTTTACTGTACAAATGTCAGACCAGTTTTAAAATATCAGTTTTGATGCCGGAATGAACATCAGTAACGATAAATATGCTACTTTGAAAATTTCGCAAGTTACTGGAAATTTACGAATTTCTTAACATGGCAGTATAGGGCAAAATTTCACATAAACGTCAATTTTGAGAGATATTTTCATCGTAAAGATGTCAGACTACTTTTGAAATATTATTTAGGACACTGGCATGAATATTAATGACTATGAATTTTCCAATATAAAGATTTCGTAAGTTATTGGAAATTTACGAATTTCTTAACATGTCAGAATAGAGCAGGTCAATTTGGCACCCCTCCAAACTTTTGGACTCGTCTTCACTGCTAGTCTTAGGAAACGTGGTTACTGGTTTGGTTGCACTATAATGTAAATGTAGTATATGTTTGTAGTTTTATATGTCTGTGTTTAAGGATTGGCTTTCATTAAAATTTACTTAATTTATAAAAATGTTTTCAGACTGCTTTTCTTTTTTTACAGCTAATAATGTTGTTAAACAATAATTTGAAAAATCATCAAAATTATTTTATTTTTCTTTTCCTTTTTTTTTTTCTTTTTTAAATGTGGTTTATTGGTTAAAAAAAAAAAAAAAAAGAAAATTGAATATGTAAGTCAAAAAAGAAATGTCAGATGCATTGATAAAATAGGTCATGAAAATTTTTTGAGGTCATGAATTTTTTTCTCTGAAGTCAGTTGACACCCTGACAGATACTAAATGAATGATCATAACAAGCAAATACTGACACCATTTTTACATTTTAGTAGTATTCTAATGACTTGCAATTTTTTTCTTTTTGTGTGTGTGTGTGTGTGTGTGTGTTGTTGCTGAGTTAAGTTATGCAAAGATTCAAGAATATTCTGTAAAAATCCCAAAATTTTGATTTTTGGGTTTTTACAGAATTTTCTTTAATTTTCAGTTCAACATTTAATACACACATAAAATTAAAAAACATCCATTTGTAAATTTTAGATAGCCTTACGACTCTCTACTGACGTCATCACAGACAGGCAAACAAAATAATTATCACCAACTGTAAGCATTTCGTTCGGTGTCACCTGCGATTTTTTTCCCTTTCACCTCCATAAAAGTGGAAATTAAATATACATAGTAACAGAAGCAAATTTTTAAAGCTATAATATATAACTTGTTTTGTTTTAATTTTAATTAAAATCTTTTGTATAATTCAGGGATGATTGGAAATGCAAAACTTTCCAATTAAAAACAGACAAGAATACTACAACGGCAAATCATTCCAGTTACAAATGAAAATAATAATTTACTTTATAGAGATAAGTAAAGATGTTTTCCAACTAGTTTTCTTTCTAAGATTTAATAAATAAATAAACAAATTGAATTATCAAATTCAATACCTTTTTAAATATTTTTTTAAAAACAGAATTCTTCAAAATTTCTGAATAGATTTTTTTCCCAAATTTAACTTTACTGGACAATGGAAAAATAATAAATAATAATCTGGTGTGTCACTCACATGACTTTCTCTTTCCCTAAAATTTTAATACTATAAATACAGGTTGGAGATTAAGAGGTAAGACAATGATGTTATGTAAACCTATGTTAAACAATTCAAATTAGGTTTCGGGAGAGTTTTATATGATAATTAGTTCTGTGTGAGGGGGGGCTACCGGCCCCCTCAACCCCCCGTTTCACTAATGCACACATTTACATAGAATTTAATTCGGTTATTAAAAAATAATTTATTAAATTATTTTAAAAAAAATTATCTTTTATGAAAATGCAGACGATTTCCATATTAGAGAAGTTGTATAACACCAAATATCCAAAAAAGTCCATTTTATTCTCAATATTTAAAAAAAAAAAAAAAAAAAAAAAATCTTTTTTTTTTTCTTTCTTTTTGTTAAAAGTAAAGAAAATCGATGACTTTGTTTTAAATTTTCGCAGATCGATGGTTCAACCATTCGTTTTAAAGGTATTGGCAAGCTCTTTTGAAAGATACCCATCATGAAAATTTTACTCCCCTCGAGGGGGGACTTCACCCCCAGAGGGGGAGGCGAGGCTCCTACATACACAATTTTTTTTTTCCTGTTGACTATCTCTATTACAAAAATATATATATTCGTTTCATTTGGTTTAATGCAGTCTATAGATGTTAAACTCTACTTACCTGCAATTTCCCCCATAGACTTAATGTATTTGAATGCTTTTGAGTGGCCCTGTACACGAACCATTTGCTTGATCTTAACGAAGAGTTTAGTGTAGCATCCTTATATGATACACATTTAGAATATCAAGTTTGAACTTTCTGCCATAATTTGTTTCTGAGATATGCTGATAACAGACATACACACAGACCATTTGCTAAAAACATAATTTTCGTATTCAGGGGACCTCAGAACATGTAAATATAACAAAAACTTGCGTTCGAAAATTTGACCGAAAAACAATACTTTTCTCAACTTTATGGATAAGAGAAAGTAACAATACATTATTAAGAGACAAATATTACATTGCTAAAAAATCTGGTGTGAAACAACCACGCCAGGGTCTGAGAGCAGTGTAATGTTTTATTGGTCTAACTAATTACAGGCTGTCTTCCTCTTCATAATGCGAATAGAGTTTGGATGTAGACATATTTAATAAAAGGATTTATCATTTTATAAGACAAAATTATGTGAAAAAGACCAGTTCAATTTAATGAATTTATTTCAGTGAAAGGGCCGTTTTTATGAGACTGGTTCAACATAATGGAATAACGTAAAAATTTAACTGGAAATTCTTACCATGACCATGGTTTTTGTCTTTTCACAGGCAGCTGCAGATATAAATTTAATCATTGTTATAATATCGGCATTTTTTATAGAGGACCTCACTTTATACAGGTGATAGTAAGATGCATTAAGAAGATCGGCACTCTGGTAATCGTAACTTAAATACCAGCTAGATACTATGTCTTTCACTTCACCGTAGCGTCCCGTTCGTAACTGTGCAATGATGGACTCAAACACTTGTTTCCATTGTAAGGAGTAATCAACCACGTTAATCGTGCACCTGATGAATCCAAAGATTTCTTGTATGACAAGCAGTAATGAAACTATTTCTGACCCTGGTCCACCTCCCAAACTGCACAGAGTGAGATTTGTTTTGCGCTTCATTTCTTTGAATATGTCAGTCTGTCTAAAAATATCTTGTAAAATTTCACACATGAGACCTGTGTGGACCATTGCATATTTGTGCAAGTAAGCACATCTGTTGGCGGAATTGTTAAAGTCTGTTACTTTGCTAGTATCCTCAGTCTGCCAGTTCGGATTGCGAGAATACGCATGATTGATATTCCATATTGCTTTCTTGAAATTGTCCTTATTTACGTGATATTTCTTTTCTTCTCCATCGAGAACCTCTCTGTAAAGTTGAACTATTTTCGATGTATAATCCTCCATTTGAGTTTCTTAAAACGAAAACATACCAAACAATTTTCGCAAGCCAGCCGAACGCGCTATGCGGAGCAATTTCGTTTTCGTTTCAGATTTCAGGGGAATCCCCGCTTTTCAGTCTCCCGTCTGATAACGGAACAAAACACCTGTACCAGATGCGGCTGTAAAATGTTTCGAAAAAAAAAAAAAAAAAAAAATGCTAGCATACACAAAAAAAAAAAAGTTGATAGATTGGACGACTCAGGAGTCAAGAGATGTTTCTGTTCAGGCGTTCATTTTTTTTTTTTTTTTCCTTTCATTGGATGCGGGCCAGGCTGCACTCAGGCTCAAATTTTATTTTGCGCATTCGAGTCTCGCTTCAAAATGATTTATTTTTTATTTTTTCAGGTAATACCAAAACCGATTATTTTAATATTTATTGTTTTTACTTTCTTCTATATATACAAGAAAGTATTGGATTCGCGAAATTTTACAACTTCTAGTTTTCTACAGATTTACGCATTTTGAAGTGTCCTGAATATGATATAATCATTTTTAGAAAGTGCCAGCATCCGATCTAGGGCGGGGGGGGGGGGGGGGCAAAATTTTTCAGACCCAAAGTTGTATGTAAAAAATATTTTTGGCGACAGAGAAATAGTTGTGATTGGTAATGGTGATCATTATGGTCATGGTGTGTGAATAAGTTTGGGCATAACAGAAGGTTTTTCTAAAAATACCCATTTTTTAACATCCCTGACCCTTCCTCCTTCCCCAAAAAAGCAGATGTTTTAAGTTTGCAGTCTGTGTTTGTCTGTCTGTGCCACAGTAGCTTCCAAATAAATAGACCGATTTCATTGCTTTTTTTTTTTTTTTTTTTTAAGAACGCTGATTTAATAGGAGTGTTTTATAGGTAAGTGATAAAAATATGTTTGATATGTACTTTTAATTGAAATGCGATTTTTTTTTTTTTTTTTTTCCTTCCCAGGCAAAATTTGCTTTGACATTTTAAAATGCTATAGTTTACAAGTATTCAACTCCACTTTCAAGATTTCAAATAAATCGCGCCGTTTATTAGACTAGAGTATAAAAACGTAAAAAAGTTATTTTTTTCTTTTTTTAATGAATTTAAAATTTTAATCCAATTGTAACAAAAATTAAAAAGTAGTTATAAATATGAATAAATTCAGAGTCCAAAAATCTGTAAATTCGATTGAAAATTGGGGGATTTTCCAGGAAATTTTCATAATGAGTTAAAAATTTATTATCATTTATTTCCTAGGCAATTTGCACATATACTTTAAAATTTGCAAGCTGTCGATTTTCTTTCTGATCCATAGGCGTAGATTTTTCCAAATTATTGGAGGGGCTCAGGTCGAACTTGTGAAAATTTTGGACTTTATGAATCTTCATTGCAAATTATTGTCATAGAATTTCATAAAAATTTGCACACGCGTGTGTTAAAATAAACAATATTAAATACATTAAAATTTCTTCAAAATTATTTGAATTAAATTTTAAAAATTAAATTAAATTATTTTTTTTTAATTGATAATTTATTTTTTCTCTGGATTTTACATTCTTGTAGTTTAACAATATATTCTAAACATATTTGGGTATTATTTTGTGTTAAAAAAATTTTGTGTTAATACTTTCTCTCATTTATATATGATAGATAAAGTATTGTTTTTGTGCCTAATTTTCGACATTGGATTTTTGGTATATTTATAAGTTTTGAGGTCTTCTTAAACCGAAAACCATATTTTTAGCAATTGATGTGTCTCTCTGTGTCTGAAGCACGTAAGCATAACACAAGAACAGATATTAGCAAAAATTTTAAATTCGGTATTCTAAATCTGTATCATGTAGGTATGTTACTTGAAACTTTTTATTGAAATCGAACAAGTGTTTAGTGTCCTGAATCTATCATTTTTTCCACAGAGTTATCTGAGAAAAATATTTGATGATTTATTGGCACATGTTATATAGCATCCAAGATGACATGACAACTAATGGAACTGGACAAAATAAGGGATATTTTGAAAATATAAGGATTACTTTCATCATAAACAAGTCGGTTTAGTTTTAAAAGTTCACTGGTGATACTACTGGTATGAATATTATTGAATATCAACATTCTGTTTTAAAAACTAGCGATGAAAAGAACAGGGTAATATTCCGCATAAACTTGCATTACCTAGATGAAAACTAAAGTACGAAACCGCATCAATAAAATTATGAAGAAAATTAATTAAAGTAAAGTAAATCTATTGAAAGGAAGGGAAAGGTAGCCTAGTGAATGAGGCATTTCAATTTCAAGCCAAGCTTCACTATCAGCTGAGTTCATTGCTCTTATCATAAGTACACCATGATCTATTGTAGAAATGTATGGGAACAAATATGGGGTAGGTGTCTAACTGAAGTTTACCAATACCAAGTACAGTTATTTATTTAAGATTTATTTGATGGTTACGATAAACATTTGTCCCCTCACTGAAGGTGGAAAATACTTGTTAAAAGCAATTTTAAACTTAATAAAATATCAAGAAAGCAATCAAAACAATTATTGTAATATTGCAAAGTACATGCAGAGTTTTTTCAGCGTTTTTTTTTTTTTTTTTTTTTTTTTTTTTTTCTCCCCCTACCCATAGGCTATTTTTCCTGGATTCATTTAATTTTATGAAAGAAAAAAAAATAGCTCAGCTTATAATGAAATTAAAACGTTATAATATAATATTACACTCAAATCAATAAAAAGTAAATAATTTTAAGGGCTATATTACTCGTATAAGAAATAAATAACATATAAGCGATTCAGATTCATAGTGGTTTCTGATTCTGACTCCATTGGAGGCAGGCGCTATTTTATTTCCCGGCTCAGTGCTGCTATCTGGTGGCACTTTCTTTTAACTTTTGTTATTTTACACTACGAAGCCCTTTTAAGGACTTTTTCGGTTCGTGGTGTCTTCTATCGCTTTTCTTGCAACAATCATGAATCCCAACTTAGGACGGCACTATGTCATTGCCTGATGGCACTTCTATAGCTTTGAACAGTATCAACGATCAGCAAAGACAACAACTTCTGATCTATCTATCATCTCTTGGACCTTGGAGAAACTAATGATACTACCGTCGACATGGACGTCAATAACAGTACTGCAACTTCGAGTAGGGTAATAAGTGATGGCTTAATTAACCCCTCTCAGCCCACTAAAAGACAAAGAAACCTGAATCATGCTGCCATCGATAATACAAATACTAAAATGTCTAAATTAAGCATTAATAACCCAGTTAAACTAACAAACAAATTTGATTCTTTAAATGAGGAAATACTTGATGACAAAAATATGCCTACTAAATCTGATGAACCAAATTACAAATTTAAACGTGTTATCCCACCCAAAACTAGGCATATCACTATTAGGAAACCCCCGAATATTGAAAGGAATAAATTACTTGGTACTCTCGAACAGGAATGCCATTGCAAATTTACTGTTACCCCAGCTGAAGATTTCTTAAAAATCTACCCGGACACTCCTGCCAATTATGAGGAAATAGCCCAAAAATTAGACGAATTAAATCAAGAATATTATGTTATGCCCCCTAAGAAAGAATACGTACCAACATTAAAAGTCGTTGTCAGAGGTCTCCCATTGGACACTACCCCCCAGGAAATTCTGGAAGATATAAAAACTAAAGGATATGAACCATTTAAAGTTGATCAATTGGTCTCCTTTAAAACCCGCAATTACTTCCCACTCTTCAAAATTGACCTCCCATTAAATGAAAAATCGAAAGAAATTTTTCTTGAAAACAGACTATTGTACTACACTGTTCAATTTGAAAACTATAAAGCCCTATCCCGCACAAGACAATGTTATCGCTGCCAACTATATCATCACCACGCCAACTCTTGTAAAATGTCTCCCCGATGTGCTAGACGTGCTGGTGAACATGAAAGGAAAGATTGCCCCATCCAAGATAAAAAAATAGCAAACCCTAAATGCTGTAATTGTGGCGGTGACCATACAGCAAATTGGAGACTTTTCCTTAAATTTCCCGAAAATAGAAAACATTTCACCCCTGAATTAGTTAGCCCCCAAATCTCTTACTCTAATATCGTCAGCCCCCAAACCACCCTTCCCGCTTCGGGACTTTCAACACTTAACCCTCCCCAAATATTATCTGAATTTTCTGAACTTAGCAACATCCTAAATGAAATCGCGAAAGAATTTAATGTCCCCAACTTCTACAGTTCAATCGTTTCACTAAAAAACTCACTGCAAGAAATAAAAAACCAAACTCATCCCGTAGCTAAATTAGATGTCCTTCAAAAAAAATTTTCCCATGGTCCTTCAGCTGAATAATGGCTTTTAAAAGTTCCGTTTGTGTTATTTCTTGGAACTGTGATGGCATTCCTGGTAAAATTCTCGAGCTCAGAGAAACTATAAAGAAGCTAAACCCTGATATTTTTCTTTTACAAGAAACCCACCTTAGACCTGGAATTAAATTCAAAATTCCAAATTACACTATTGTTAGGGATGATTATGATAACCAAAATTCTCACAGACCCATCCGTGGCACCGCCATTGGCGTCAAAAATAATCTCGATTTTATCCCATTTTCTTTACCGGCACTCGAACTTGTCAACGCCAATGCTATTACTCTTATGCTTCCTAGAACCACTCCTTTGACCCTTTTTTCGGTTTACATCCCTAACAGTGAGAGCATTCGTATAATTAAGAATGAAATTGAAACTCTTCTTTTTTCTGACAATAATACCTTTCTTATCGGTGATTTTAATGCTCACCATACTTCCTGGAACTGCGCTTCAAATTCTGCTTATGGCGGTGGTATCTTCAACCTCATTCAAAATTCTGATGCAGACATTCTTTTTCCGGACTCCCCCACCCATTTCACTAATCACAGTAGTAGCACCATCGATTTTGGCATCTTCCATGGATTTATGATAAAATGATAGAGTCTATTCCAGCACTCTCCTCTGATCATAATCCAATCAAAATTCATATTCAAATCCGTACTCCCAATGACCCCCCCCCCCCTTATCTCATTAATAAAATCACCTGGTCCAAATATCACAAAATCCTTAACGAACTTTCTCCCGATTACCCCCCCCCCCCATCAATAGGATTAATGACATTAATCTCTTGGTTGATACAATTACCAATCAAATTCGAAGTGCTATTGAAGATGCCACTACTAAAATTACAAATAATTAATTCTATAAAAATGATCCCAATGTCTGTAATCTCATCAAAAACAAAAATCGCGCTAGGCGCAATTGGCAACGTACGCATAGGCTTGCTGATAAAACAATCATGAACAGAGCACAGCAAGATCTCAAAAACTACTTGTACAAAAAAAAGGCAAGAAAACTGGAATAATTACTTAGAAAATCTTTCACCAGATGGCTGTTCCATCTGGAAAGCCGCCAAGAGATTTAAAAATAAAGTTCATAATGTTTCCCCTATCCTTATTCTAAATTCTAATTCCTATGCGTACTCTAATGATCAAAAAGCTGATGCTATTGCCATTCAATTTGAGACTCAGTTCCAGGGAAATCCAGTTATTAATTTTGAAACTGAGAGAGAGGTCAACGATAAAGTTAAAAGATTCTTGAGTTCTGACATCAATTCCCCACCCTCCAGGCTCACCGATGCTGATGTAATCAAAGAAATTCTAAAACTTAAAAAAAAAAAAAAAAAAAAAAAAAAAAAAAAATTAAAATCCTCTGGCATCAACACTATTACTAATGAAACACTCAAGAATCTTCCACGTTCCTTCATTCCAAAAATCACCCATTTAATTAATAATATCTTTAATTTTTGTTATTTTCTTCATGCCTGGAAGACGACTATTATTGCCCCTATCCATAAAGCTGGCAAACCCCCCGAGAAGGCCTCCAGCTACAGACCCATTTCCCTTCAAAATTCGCTTAGTAAACTTACCGAGGTCTTCATTGCTCGACAAATTGACCAATTCATCGAAGATAATAACATCATGAAACCAGAACAATTCGGTTTCAGAAACAATCTTTCGGCCACCCATCAAGTCTATCGTCTTGTCGAGTACATCACCACCAACAAAATTCAGAAGAAAATTACAGCTGCCGTCTTCCTCGATATTGAAAAAGCTTTTGACAAGGTCTGGATTGCAGGTCTTATTTTTAAATTAATTAATTATAATTTCCCACCCCCTATTATTAAACTTATTTTCTTTTATTTACAAGATCGTAATTATGTTAGGGTTAAAGATAAGCTTTCTAATAACTACTTTGCCCTATGGTCTCCCTCAAGGTTCCAAAATTTCTCCAAAACTTTTTAATCTTTTTATTAATGACATGCCCCATTACCCCCATACCCAATTGGCTATCTATGCAGATGATACCTGCATTTTTTTGGCACAGGAATAGGAAATATGCTATTACTGCTATCTCCAAACATCTTAAAATTTTAACCAAATGGTTCCAAAAATGGAGAATAAAACGGAGACCATTCTTTTTTCGGCTATGAGCCTCATTAATAGAGGCAAATCTGAAATTAAATTCAATAACCACTCAATTCCATGGTCTAACCACTGCAAATATTTAAGTATTATTCTTGGTCAGAGACTTACATTCCAACAACACATTAGAAATTCGCGAAATAAGTTCCGAGGTGCTAGAAGCCAACTTTACCCCCCTAATTGCTCGGAACAGTGATTTGTCGATTAGATTAGTAACAAAATGCTCCTTTATTCTTCCCATCTTCGTCCTCTTCTTACTTACGGATCCCCTGTGTGGTCATTTGCATCTAAATCTGATATCAAATTGCTTCTTCAAAGGCAAAATGCAACCACCAGGCAAATTTATAACCTTCCACCTTATATTCACAACTATCAAATGTATCGTGAAATTAAATTCCCGCGACTTGAAAATTTTATACAACACCTTAATATTAAATTCCATGAACAATTAGAATCTATTGAGAACCAAGCTTTAAACACACGCGATGTGTATGACCACACGGATCCTGCTAATAGGCGTCGTCCAAATATTGGAATTATTCTTTCTTCTCTTATTTTGTTTTTCGTTGTTTTCTTGTCCTCTCGCTAAAAAAGAAAAAAAAAAAAAAAATAATAATAATAATAATAAAAATAATCCCAAAAATAAAAGCTATAAAGTTATTTGCATATTTGAGTGCATTCCTAGAATAAAGAGATATAATACTTTGTCGTATATTTTTTGACATCTTACACGAACGTACAGTAACAAAAGTGTCCGAACACTAGCGAAAATTCCTATGTAAAAAAAGTACGCTTAATACAGTTTTGCTAAATAAATCCTTGCCGAATCATGTTCTTACACTGACTAAGATCAGGATTCGACAAGGATTTCTTTAACAAAACCGTATGAAGTGTACCTTTTTTACATAGGAATTTTCGCTAGTGTTCGGACACTTTTGTTACCGACTGTATATCTAAAGAACAAACTTTCATCAAATTATTTATTTTAATTTATAATTGTTGCCAAGAAAATTAAACTTTAAATTTTACATCTACTTTTTAAGATAGCACGCGATCGTGTTTTATATAAAAATCAAATCATTAAATTCATATTTTTATTTATTTTTATTTCATATTATTGCACGCGCACATTTCCTAATTCAAAATTATTTAAAAAAAAACGTTTTCGATTGATTATTATTAATTTTCTTTCAAAAAAAAAAAAAAAAGGTTTTGATGAAATTCTGGCAAAAGCAGAATTTAGTTTAGGACGGAGGACTATTAGTTTTTTTTTTTTTTTTTTTTTCCCCTTCCCAATTATAACATCGCTTTCAAATTATTCAATTATATTTTCGATAAATTTTAGATTTCGATAAATGTCCAACTGTCGAAAAATGATTTCGACAAATGTCCAACTATCGAAAACGACAACGCAAAAATCCCTGTCTGAGACTAATAGGCCCTCAGTCCTAAAAAAAAAATCTACCATAAATATTTGTTTATTTGTTCCTAATACTATATTTAAACTTACTTTTATTCTGGTTTGTTATTGTAATGCTATACTCAAACTTTCTTTTAATTTTCCTATCACTATTTTTATTTAGGTTTTATTTAAAATGTTTATGTAGTATTAATTATCTTTTTCATTTTCTTTCTTTCATCTTTCTCTTTGAGCTCAGAATTATTTTTCTTGTTGTTCTATCCCGGCCTGTCACCCATTTATTTATTTTTATTTTGTAAGCCATCACGAACTTGATCCAACTCTGATACCTATTTCTGGTTCGCTGAGGTGTGGGGGTCATCATTGGACCCCGGGTACTCAGCACTCCGCCCCCCCCCCCCTAGAAGTTAAATAACATATAAGCAAGGGCAATGACATATTGATAAAAAAAAAAAAAAAAATCTAAGAATATAACTCATACATATTGCTTGTTGTTCCTTTGGAAATCAATTCTTTGTTAAAACTTAAATAAAGTATGATCAATTTAAACTTCTTGCCAATGCCAACAAAGTAATAAGAGTGTTAGGAGCTTCGGTCAGTCTGTCTGTCGATTCGTTCATATAGTATTATAAGTAATACGTTTTAATTTCACTAAATATTTTTTAAATGAATTTATAAACTGATAGATAAGAATCATGTTTATTATAGCATATTCCCTATTGAAAATGGAATAAGTAGAACTACCGTGCCGGTTTTCTGCAAGAACTGATAAAAGTAAACTATTACATTATTGCCTATGAGAGATATCTCTTTAAAGACTAATTTAATTCTTTAAAGTGCACAAAATATAGTGATACTTTATACAAATGTACATAATCTATGAAGTTTTTTTTTTTTTTTTTTACTATCTTAAATTAATTACACTATGTATCATTAAAAATAATAATAATAATAATTAAATTTATAGAATTTTGATTTCCATTCTTTCTTTCTCTATACATTTTTAATTTTTCTCATTAACCTCTATTAATATAAGCTAACGATATTTTTGTGATTAAATGCCCATCATTTCATTATCAAATTTACACAAATTCAAATTTATTTCTCATAAACTAAAATAATTTTATGCAGTAATTTTAAACAAAACGAAAATTATTTTTTCTGTATTATATAAATAAAAACGGTCAAATATGCACTGTATGGTGCTATACTCTGGAAAAATGTCGCAATTTGATGTTGATGGCTTGACAGAATGAAAAATTTTAATTAAATATTCGCATATATTGATAAAAAAATTATGCATGTTTGAAGCTAATTCTTTCTGGTATCTCATGTAATCTGGTCACTATTCAGTGATCATTGTCATTTCCGTCACAAAGTACAAAGATTTTAAGATCTTTTTCATTCATACTTTCCCTTCAAATTCGTAGATAAAGATAACATCTTTTGCTCATCGATAATCAGTGGAGGAAGGACCCCTACTATGAGGTTTGTCTAAATTTCCTTTAAAATGCTGCAATCTGATACTTGACCACTTCAGGTTATACTGTACACTCTCCTCCATGCCCTAGGGTCCATATGACTTCTGTAGACGTAATTTATTGCTGTTTTGTTGTGATAAAGAATGGCTTTTTTTTTTCTTTTTTTTTTTTTTGTATGTGTGTGTCTTTATTGCTTATTTTTCAGGAAAAATTGCAGAGGAAGCAACTTTTCTTAGTTTGTTTACAAAAAAGAATCTTAAAAAGGAAAATTTACAGGCAAAATAACTAACCGAAGGGGGAAAATGTTGCATTAAAAATGCTATATATATATTTTTAACAATTTGAAATTTGAAATTTTGCTTCATTTAGAGGAAAACAGGGAGCACCATCTTAGAAATTGTCGGAGGGGGGGAGGGGAGGCTCGAGCCCCACGGGCCCATATAACTCTACGCCTATGTTTCTGAAGTTAGATTTTTTTTTTTTTCGTGTATAATTAAAAAAAAATAGTCTTAATTAGCCAATTATAACAAAAATTAAAAGTTGGCTAAAAATTGCGATTATGAGTTCGCATTTTCTAAGCTTTAAAGAGGGACAAATTACTAATTTACACTATTAACCCCTTGGGTACGGATTTATATGAGAAAATATTTGCATGTGGAACGGATATAATTTTTGTTGCTTGGAGTAGTATGTAAAAGCAGTACATTTTACGTAAGAATTTATTTATTTCTAAAATATTGGTGACATATGTAGTATTAAGATGTCTTCAAGTAATTAGAATTCCAAAACAAAAATAAAAAACAAAAAAAGTAAATGACGTGTCTCAGACGTCAAATGTACCCAAGGGGTTAAGAAATTTTGTTAAATAAAATGTTGGGACAGAAAAACATACCATTTCAAAACTTTTGCCAGCCACTGTATGTAATTTAAATTTTCATTTTTATATCTGTGATCTAGGGAGGTGCAAGTGCACCCTCTCGCTACGCCCATGAGTGCCAGTCTGCCTGTGTGTTACTAGAATTTAGGGCCGGTACGAGGGTACTTGGCGTCTCTAAGCAAAGAAAGATTTTGGTGCCCTTTATTACAACCAATGTCTATAGGTTATCATAACATAGAGGTCCTCTCTGTAAAGTAAAAAAAAAAAAAAAAAAAATCCGGTCATAGAAAGCTGATACTCGTGTAAAGACATGTAAAACCGATTTGCATAGCTAGTTAAAAACTCTGGTGTGAAACGTGTGAAACAACCGGATCCTGGAAAAAAGGGCACTTTTCCAATTCGCAAAATAATAAATATCAAATAATGAATTTAAAAAATGACTTTCAAATTACATTTTTAGAAATTTCGATTGATTTGGTACAACATTCATTTAGTATATACCTGGAGGAAGAGGGAGGGGGGGGGGGGGGTTACTAGGAGCAGATCGAAAGAAAGCAATTGTTTTTATATAAACTCTTACCGATTTTAATGAAACTTTGTATAATCACGTACAATTTGTGAAAAAATTACAGTAGGTGTTAGGCAAACTTGGAGGACGGGGCAGTGGAAAACAAAACGATTTTTTATATCACCATTCACTTTCATTTTATTAAAATTATAGTGAAAGTTACCTATAGTTGATAAGGGGGGGTAGTGGGGGTAAATGAAAAATAAAATAATCTTTTTAAACAACATTTGTTTGTTTTATTTACATTTTGTGTAAATATCAGTTAGTATTAATGAAAAATTACAGGGAGGTGCGTAAAAACTCAATAAATGATTTAAATCTGTAAAAAATTTACTAAAAAATGAAATTTCTTCTTTTAATCTGTCTCTTTTGTCCCCCCCCCCTCTCACATAGAAATAAAAAACTTACGCTCTCGTTGATGCTTAGCATGAGTTTTACAAGGAGAAATTAAGGAAAGTGCCCTTTTTTCCGGATTGAGGAAAAAAGGGCACTTTTCTTAATTGTTACTTGTAAAATGCTTGCTAAACATGGATGATAGCAAAGAAATTTTCTTTCTACGAGGGGAGGGGGAGGGACAGATTAAAGAAAAAAATTCTGCTTTAGAATAATCTTTTACCAATATTTGATATTAAGTTTTCATTAATGTCTGATATTAACAATGTATTGAATATTTGGATTACGGAAAAAAGGGCACTTTTCTTAATTTCTGCTTGTAAAATTGATACTAAACATCAACGAGAGTGGAAGCGTTTTATTTCTACGTAAGGCGGGGGAGGACAAAAGAGACAGATAAAAAGAAGAAAATTCATTTTTGAATAACTTTTTTACAGATTTAAATCATACATTGAATTTTTGCATAACTCACTATAATTTTTCTATTAATAGTAATTGAAACTTACACAAAATGTAAATAAACAATAAAACAAACGATAATAAGTGTTGTTTAAAGAGATTATTTTATTTTCCATCTGTGTAACCCCCCCCCCCCCCCCCCTTATAAACTATAGGCAACTTTCACTATAATTTTAATGAAATGAAAGTGATAGTCGTACAAAGTTTCATATAAGTATCTAGCATGGTGATATAAAAACAAAAATTTTCTTCACTCTGCCCCCCCCCCTTTAGCAAATCGTCCAGATATGTGTACATTCACTGTAATTTTTCATCAGCAGAAAGTTGCATAGATACAAAGTTTTTTTAAATCGACAATGCGGTAGTTTAAAGAATAATATATTTTACTTCTATCTGCGTCCCCCTTGTCTCCCTGCCCAGATATATAATACACTCATTTTGAGATCTTCATAAAAAGTAAGTGATAGCTATAGAATGTCATTAAAATCGGTAAAATGGTGATACAAAAAAAATATTTTATTTTCCTCTATTCCGCCCCCTCTCTCTTTAACCCCCCTTCCCCCCCCCCCCCCCCCCCGTCAAGTATGTCTGACCTTACAGTGATTTTTTTCACAAATTGTACGTTATTTACAAATTTTTTGTTTAGACCGATAATAGTGTAGTTTAAAGAAAAATATATTTTATTTCCATCGGTCCCCCTTGCCCCCCCCCCCCCAGGTATATAATACGCTCATTGTAATCTTCATGAAAATTAAGTGGTAGTTATAGAATATATCATTAAAATCGTAAAATGGTGATATAAAGAATAATTTTATTTTCCTCTGCCCCCCCCCCTTTAACACCCCCTCCCCCCACTAAGTATGTCTGACACTTACTGTAACTTTTTCCTAAATTACACGTGATTACACAAAAAAAAATTAAATCAGTAATAGGGTAATATAAAGAAGAATGTATTTCATTTCTATCTCCTTCCTTTATTTTATTTTCCTCTCCCCACTCCCCCTTCCTTTAAGCCTCCCCTCCCACAAGTATGTACGACACTTACTGTAATTTTTTCACAAATTGTACTTGATTGTACAAAGTTTCATTAAAATTGGCAAGAGTTGATATAAAAACAATTGTTTTCTTCCGATTTGCTCCTAGTCCCCCCCCCCCCTCTCTTCCGCCAGGTATATACTAAATGAATGTTGTACCAAATCAATCGAAATTTCTAAAAATGTAATTTGAAAGTCATTTTTTAAATTCATTGTTTGCTATTTATTATTTTGCGAATTGGAAAAGTGCCCTTTTTTCCGGGATCCGAAACAATCACACGACTTCCATTACAAACTATTACATGTATTATATGCACATTTGGATATAATGTTATCAGAAGACATATAATTGACCTAATGAAATAGACACCTAAAAATTTTCCGGTAAGAGAAAGCGTGTAAAGACATATGGAATAGAGTTTACACGGCGATTTTTTTTATTTTTTTTTTTGAAACACCAATTTCCGAGATCTAAAACTGATCTGTCTGATCAGGATGACTATTAATTTTCCTGTGATGGCCAAGTAAAGCATGAGAAAGGATATTAAAAGTGGGTTTATGTAACAATTTTTCGTTAGAGCCGTTTTTTATATACCGACTTTTACCAAAGCTTGCCATAATTAATTGTTGACCAGAAAACAACAATTACATACAAAAAGATATTTAAAAGAAGGTTAATATGGCAAGTTTGAAAAAAAATTCATACAGCCGTTTTGAAAAGAACGCACTTGCAGGACCTGAAATCCAGCTATTTATATGATGTATTATTCCAGCTATATATTATGATGTTTTCTCATGAAAACAGCGTGCATAGTTTTTGTAATTCCTTCACAAAAACTTTCATAAAAATTTGGATACACTGTGGTCCATGGGAGTATTTGTTTAAAGTGCGTTTTAATAGTCGAAATTGATATGTGTTATTGAAGTTTACTTTATTTTACCTCTAAGAAAACAGCTTTGTAATAGTCATCGCTATTTTAATGACTACAAAACGATTAATAACCGTCTACAGGGGGGCCATGCCCTTAGCGGAAATCTATAAACCCGTGTCCTTAGCGGAAATGTTACACCCCCTCGGTGGCGTGCTTTTAGCATACGTGCCTTTAGCGGAAATGTATAATAAATTTAAAAATAAATTAATAAATAAAAAAATGAACTTTTCAATTTTCCTCCACAGTTTATCCACATTTAGCACTGACTATATTTTGCTTCAGAAGTAACCTGTCGCAAAAATAGGTATGCGTACTATAGAATATCCGTTATTTGAGAGAATGGTGATCTATAACCATATAAAGCTTAATGAATCAAAGTACACGATACAAAATCGTACATTATTGCTATTTTATGATTTTATTTAAGTTCTTGACTGTTAGTTTTCTTTTCTTAAGAATAAAAATATGACTTCAGAAGGAATATGTGCGCGCAGCGCACGTATACCTTCACACGTGCGCGCGCATGGGTCTGCGCTGCCGAAGGCAGTTGCGACCCGGTGCGAGTTTTTAACCGATCATAAATGATTTTTTAGGGGGCACAAAAAGTCAGGGAAGGTATACGCGCGCAGCGCGCACGGGACTGCGCTGCCGAAGGCAGTGGGGACCCGGGCCGACTTTTTACCCAATCAGAAATGATTTTTTTTTAAATTTCTTTTCTTAACACTAAAAATTACTGTTAGTGATTCATAAATTTTAGTGATTCATTTGAAAGTACTGACCCGCTAGCGGGCGAAGCCAGCTAGTCTCCTTATATTATTAAAATCTGTGCGCATCTGTCTGTCTGTCTGTGAGAAATGCCTTGTCATAGCTAAAGCTCCGGCACTAATGGTCGCAGCGCTTCGAAACCGGTGTCGACAGACGCAGAATTTCTTCATCTCGACATCCCAATAATTCGCTAAGCGATGCGACCCTAATTAGCGGAGATATTAATTAAAACGTCGACCCATATCTACCGAAAAATGACCCAGAATTCATGATTAAATGCTTAAAAGGCGACATTTTTACGGAAAAAGTGGAAAATAAATTAGAAATATCAGTCGTATCGTTACAAATAAGATATCAAATGAAAGGTCCGATTTTTCTGAATCCGACGGTTTACATAGCTTATCTATAGAGCAATTAGATTTTTTAAAATTAACTAAAGTATGAAAAAAAGGTGGCAACAAATCACAACAGTTCTATTAATTTCGCAATAGACGTATTTCGGTTACCATGGCGCCGGGCGAAAGAATAAATAGATTTTACTTCCAGCCAA